>JARBJD010000048.1:0-336993 GCA_033064195.1 Blattamonas nauphoetae
AATGGATTTGAGATGCGAAAATACAACAGCAGAAACTCAGTCTCAGTGGAATTCATCTGAAGGCAATCGTACTTGAAAATGAATCGTGTCCTCCATTCATTCATGGACTGAAAGCTACTGATTATATTATTGAATAAACACAAACTTTATTTTTGTATAAATGAATACACGACAGATTAATACTTTAGTGAATAGGTTACTTCGGTGTACACAACACTCTCAAATCAAAATATTCAATGTCAAGTTCAATAGAGCCAACACTTTACCAGTATATGATGTCTATGATTCAAATGGAGAGTATGTAGCAAACGATGAGACATATTTTGAGGATTGGTTTAATGGTGGATTACCTCCTAATTTAACTATTTCAGATGGAACAAAAGTAGTCTCACAGTTTCTTATTGAATTCTTGGGAAAACGTTTTAGTGATTGGAGATGTGAAAAAGCATACAAGATGAATAA
The DNA here is from genome assembly GCA_033064195.1 of Blattamonas nauphoetae. Taxonomy (NCBI): domain Eukaryota; phylum Preaxostyla; order Oxymonadida; genus Blattamonas; species Blattamonas nauphoetae. The sequence goes on from JARBJD010000048.1 coordinate 463, forward strand.
AGAATATCATCGAAAGTACAATCAACAAGTGACACCAATTCTCTCACCAAGAGTTCGAAGCCCTGCAGAGGCAAGACCAATCCCAATCCCAACTCCAGTGCAAAGACCAATAGTTATAGAACCACCTGAATATCTAATTATTCCTGGACAGAAGAGAAACTTAAAATCGGCTGGGTTTGAATATGAATATCCAATGAAGGAGAGGAAGTTCGAAGAGGATGATGAGGATGATGATGATGATGAAGATGATGATGACATCATACCAATTTCACAGATGCAAGATCCAATTGAGAGAAATCCCTTCTTCACACCAATCGTGTTCAACCACCCAGTGAGGGAGATCAGACAGTATGAACCGACGACACAACAAGTTCTCAATAAATTGGCACATATGAAGGGATTTTTTGATCATCAACAGAGAAACGATTCAGAAGATGAACAGATCAAAGCTGAGAACTCAATAATGAAAAATCAAAAGCAGATGGAACACTGTATTACATCACACATTCTGGATGCAAATAAAATGAACAGAGACACATTCGTTCGAGCCTCGATAAACAGAAAGATTGCGAACGAAGATCTTGACTTCATTCTGACTCACACAAAACAAATCCCATTCGGAGGAAGATCATTTCAGGATTGGTATGAGGAATATGACCACAGATGGTGTGTAGCACATCCGAGGAAAATTCAGAGAGAAAAAGGAGGTGATGCGATGAGAATTGATCCTCCAATGATTCCAAAAACAACGGAAAAAATTGTGTATCCATTTCGATCAAAAATGCAGTTCATGTCGAAAGCAATTACAGGTGATCCACAGAAGACATCAGACAGAAAGGTTCCTCAGAATTGTGATAGACCATACTTTTCTCCCAAGTTTGGATCCTGGGAAATTGATCTTGTATTTATCCAATCACCAACGTCGAAAACAGTGTTGCAGATCTATCTCTTTGCCATTAACATCAACACTAAATACCTGGTCGTCATTCCTGAACTGGATAAATCATGGAGCAAAGTCAAGACTGCAATCAATGATCTGATTCATCATCATGATGTACATGTCAACAACATTCGAGGAGATGGTGAAGCAGCATGGACAAGTGGAGAAGCATCAGAGTTTTTCAAGGATCAGAACGTCAGTACATATTTCACAAGCTCACCATTTTCAAATCACAACAGAATTGTCGATCGCGTGATAAGAACAATCAGAGATGGATTCCAAGACAATGCAACACAAATAGCAAATCATTCACTGATGAATCAGATGGTGGAATTCTACAACATGACTCCTCATCGAGCGTACTGGAACAAGTTCACACCAGAGCAAGCACAAAACAATCGTGAAATTGAAGCACTGTACATCTCCAGTTGTGAAGAACAATTAAAGAACATTCAAAAGCAACAGACAACACAGATGCTATGGAAGTACAAGCCAGGAAACATTCTACTGATTCACCTTGATTTGGACAAGACTGTTGCCAAGTTTCAGAAGAAGCGAAGACAGTTTCAATTCGTGGGGAAATTCATCGAATACAAACACGGAAATGTTGTAGCTAAACTCCTGAATGGACTGACGTGTCTGTCAAAAGTTGTCTACGTTCCAATCCAACACACAAAGTTCCATGCAGACTCAATTGACGATTTAACTCCAGAATTCATTGCGGACTTTAATTTGGCGTAACTTCAATAATGTTTCAGATATTTTTATTTCATTGAAATGTCATCACTGAAAATATTAGAACCGTTTGATCCTGAGCAGAAAGAGTTCACAAACATCCACGACTTTCAGAGATACTTGGAGAAGAATAGAAAAGAACTGAATGAGTACACAACTCAGAAACTGAATAGGATGATCCAAATTGATGGATATCGAATAACAAAAATAAGAGGTGAGATAGCACTGAGGAAACGATACGATGATGCTTCCACTTCTCCCAATTCACTATCGATTGATCAAAGATTATCAGACATTGAAGAATCAATTCGAGCGCTGACAGATACTCTCAGCATGAGGCTTCGAAGTCTTGACGAGACCATTGGGAACCTTCTACAAGAGCTCGCTGACTAGGCGAGTGCGACGCCTTTAGCAAGGCTCTCTGACCCTTCTGATTAAACCTTCTTTGTTGATCTCTGTCAGAGCAACTCCATCAGTGTTGTATCGAAGAATGACTGCTTCACATTTTTGTTTTCGTTGATACACATTCCAGAATTGTCGAATGTCAATTGGTGAGTTCAACAGAGGATAGACTCTACTGATTCGTTCTTTATTGAATCCTCCAAAAATCCACATCGAATCAATGTTTGACTTCATGTCAGCTGACAAACTGAAGAGCTCATGCATCGTCAGAAAGAACGTGAATTTCGGTTGTCGATTCTCCAGTAGTAAATCCATCATTGTCATTCTATTTTTGGATGCTCTTCGTTCACCTAGGATTCTACGACAGTCATCAAGGAGGATAATCGTTTGGAGATTCTTGACTGAGAAGTCATCAATGTATAGAGCATCAAAGAGATCATCTCTGCATTCATCAGTGATTCTATTCTGCCATTGATTGTCAATAATCTCTTTATACGCTGCTTTTGATTCAGAGAGTTCCAACAGAAATGGAAGTGCATCATCATATTTGACTTTGACATAAGGAACGTTCAGTATTGGTTTGAATTTATCGAATGTTGGATCAATGTTCTTATCAGTGACGAAGACGAACAAGTGAAACAGTTCATTCCGAACCTGAACATTTTGGAGTTTGGCAACCTCTCGAAGAGCATTGAATGTCTTCCCACTTCCTCTGTTACCAACGAGGACATTAACACTATTGCGATTGAAATTCAAGTCTGGATGTATTTGTGATTGCACTTCATGAGAAACATTTCTATTTGATGCTTCACTCAATTTCGCATTCACGTATGCTGTTAGAGACATAGATGATTTCTTCATTTGTGATTTAACTCTAATTAAAATATACTTTTGGTTTTTTTATTTTGTATGAAAACACACAATGTCACAAAAGATAGTGTACGTTCAACCACAAAGAAAAGCACAAGCGAAGAAACCAAAAATGAGATACGGACCGGAGACTCAAGCAGCATTGAAACGAATCTATGCCGACGATGATATTCAAACCAGACGCAATGATGCTCTGTGTAGTCTTCCATCAGCTCGTGAGTATATTGCGAGAACTGGACGAAATTGGACTGCGAAAGTAGAACAATATGGACAAGTTCCTGATGTGATGGTCTACGATAATGATACTGGAGATCTGATTGCAGTCAATGGTGCCATGCTAACTCCATACAACAGCAGACCAGTCAAAGAGACATACTATGCAATGAATCCAACACCAGACATGCGAAGACTGAAACCATACACATCATTCAATCAAGAGAATGGAAGGAGAATCAAAGCTGTACATCGGAATTTCCTCAAAAATGGAACATACGATTTGCCAACCAATTATCGAGACATCAGCTATGAAGAGATGAAGACCAAACGATCTCAACAACCATATGCAATAATGAAGAGAGCTGTTGGTGAACACATGACAGACACATTGGGAATAACTCGTGCAAATCGAAGCAATCCAGCTGATCCCAGCAAGAATGTGTTAGACAATATGGTGTTCAATTCAATTCAATCACAGATTGCATCACTGATGTGGGATCAATGGCTTCATGATCATGTTCAGGACTACAATCCCAGTATGAAACAAAAGAAAGCCTTCAAGGATCAGATTTATCCAGTGTTTCTCCAAATGATCACTCAAGATACAACGTATTTATCGGAATACTGTACTCGCTATTCAACTCACATATCAACAGAAGTTAATAAACTGAAAGCCAAAGCATTCAAAACAGTCACAGATGATGATATCAGTGGATACCAATCTGAAATGCCTGGGTATTCTCGATTCGCACAGTTGGACAGTTCTGGAATGGGAGCTATCGATCGAGCAGAAATGTGAATTTAAAAACATTAATATATATTTTTTATTTTTATAGAAAGTGATGCAACCAATTCTAAGTTGTCAATTTACAAAACACACAAGTTCTTCTTCAGTACCAACATCAATCACCAACAATGTCATCATCGAGGATAGGAGCAAAGCTGGCGTAGATAGTAGAGGATCGAAGATGGAGATGGTCTCGCTAGAGGCTTCGAACCCTCCTTTGGGGAGAGAAAGAGTATGCTCTGAACCTGTGGTATCCAATGAACGAGGTGCTTATGATCCACCACTGGAGACATATCCATCAGCCCCCATTCAAAGCCGTTCAATACCACTTCGGGAGTACACTTCCAACATTTCAGCATTTAAAGATCAGTTATTACTCGTCTACAAGAATGCCTTCGCTTGTGAAAAGAAATTGTTGAATAACCTCATTGAACCATCAAAGAAACTGATCACAAACCAAAGTGATTTATGTGCTCTGATTGCGACACTCACTGGAATCAACGATGTGGTGATCGAATTGGATGACCTGTCTGATAAGTGCTTATGTCTGAATAAACTCCCAGTGTTTAGAACCATTTTCAAGATCCTCGTTGGTGGAAAAGACATGAGTATTGCCTACAATGAAGCATACAACACTATTCTCAATTATGGCATTTCTCTGACGAAAGCGATACCCCGTTAGGGCAGAAATCTCTTCTGAGATTTTTGCCCCGCTAAAATTATAAATGAATTGTATTTTTTATTTTTACTTAAATAGACTTCGTCTCTTCAACACAATTTCTCAAAATTGCATAAATGGCACCAGGAAGTTTCAACAAACTCAAAAATATCGGCAAGCAATTCTTTCAATTCATCAAACCTCTAGCTCCAACATTGCTTCAAGTTGGTGGTGGATTGCTCTCACAAACGAACAGTAAATTTGGACAAACAGCAGGAGGAATACTCAATGGATTAGGTGGAATGATGGACGTTTATCAACAAAATAAGGTGATCAATCGTCAACAAAAACCGCAGATGATCGAGTACGAACCTCCACGAAATGGACGATTCTCAAATGACGATATGCCACTCTCGTCCAATTCCAAAATTCAATTCAAAGGATAAACATTCACTAGTATTCGAATATTTTTATTTTTATTAAAATGGCACCAGGTTGGTTATCAAAATTAGCAGCAGTTGGCAAAAACATACTCAGAGTTGGAGCTCCATTTCTGAATCTCATTCCATTTGTAGGGCCTCTGATTTCAAAGGTAGCACAGACAGGTGTTGAGATGATTCCAGATGTGAAATCGGATCAGCAAATCCATGCAGAAAAGATGGCTCAGTATGAGCAAGCAATGAATGAAGGAAACACTGCAGTTGCGAACAAGCTCAGAGGTGAAATACTGCGATTGGAAGAAAAGCTGAAACCGAAAGCGAAGAAACCAAAAAAGTCTCGCTAGAGGCTTCGAACCCTTTCAGAGAAAAAGGAACTAGAGTTAAAGCATAAATGTAATTTTTTATTTTTGTTAAAATGAACTCACATTTAACACATCTGACAAACAAAAGAACTGGAGCATCATCATTGACTGGAAATACCACTGGAAGGATAGAATACACACGAGATGACATTGGCCAAATACAACAGCAACTCATGTCTGAACATCACATTAATTACCTCATGAATGATGGAGCTCACAGTACTTCTATTCAAGAATTGAAACCATCAGAGAATGCACGATTCTACACAGGACAAGAGATAATCATTCCGTTGACTGGTAATCAAGACATTTGTCAAATTGATGATTCCTTCATTACGTTCACCATGACTGCGACTCTGAAAGTTAATAATTGGCAAACAACAGCTGGTAAGGTTGGATCGTACATGAATGAGAGAATCTTCATCTTCGTTGGACTCAAGCATTCTGCATCAATCTTTCGTGACCTTACTGTTCTTCACAACAATCAGAGAATCATTCGCACAACAAACAATGATGTCTCAATGGAGTCTCACATCTACAATATGATCAAACCGAAGAGTCAATTGGAGAATCGTAAGCATTGTCACACTCCGTGGCAAAATGCTTGGAATCATGATGAATCGGTTGCTGGTGTTTATATTCCACTTTCGGATTTTACAACGACGTCCGGAACAGGAGTGTTTCAAGACACTATTGATGTGCCTATTCGTGTGTCGATTAATCTTGAAGATCTTCTGATATTCTCAGGGATGACTGACTATCCAAAATGTCTCTTTGGCGATTTGAAATTGAGTGTGCACATGAATGAAGATGCGTTTGTTTGTTGTTCTGTTAATCCTGAACTCACTTTGAAAGATACACTATCATCACTCGTCACTGGAACAGCATCAGCACCAACGATTAAAGCAGCAATTCTCAATTGTATTCAACATCGTCCATATTTTCTGAACAATCTCAGAACCTCATGCACCAAGAACTTTGTTCAAATTGGTCAATCATTTCAGCAACCAACAGTAACAAAAGACATAGTTTGCTCAACAGCCAATGTCGTGACAACAGAACCAGAATATGTGGATCAGTACATCTCATTAAACGTCACAAATTATCGGATTGATGATGTGTATTGCATGAGTGTTGGATACAAAATGAAAGATGGTGCGAAAGAGAATCTGAAGCAGATGTATCAGAATCGTCCTGGAACAATTCCAGCTGAGAAGATATCGTTCTATCCATTTCAGAAGACGCCAACAGCAACAGGAATTGATTGTACTCAACAGATGGTCGTGGTGAATGCAAAGGATATTATACTCCTCTTCCGTCACTATGACAATGAAGTCACATGTTTCCACAATCCAATGCAGAAGAATATCCAAGTGACTTTACAAAACAGGTATTATCCAGAACAACCGACTACAACTATTGGAGCTCGCTTTTATCAGTTCGCACTTTCAACTCTCAACCTTGATTCGTACCTAGCTGTTCCTGATGACTTGGAGCGATCACTTTCAGATTCTCTCGTTGAAGAGAAACTCACTGGTGACGGAACATATCCCAATGAAACAATGACACGAGTTCGTCCAGTTCATGACAATACTGACTTCCTTCTGTGCTTCCCAACTCAACGTAGTGGATGTCCAACGAACTGCAATGATTCCATCAGTTCAAAAGGAAACACTGCGGTCACTTTGAGATCACATCCAATCTATCAGGGTAATCTTGACACATACTACAATGTTTACAACCCAAGTCAAAGTGGAGGTGATATGACAACATTTACTCATCCTCCAGCACCGATTCTAGCAACCACTGCAACCACATGGTGGGTACTACGATACTGTAATGGTGAACCAAAAGTTGAGTACTATCCTAATCACACACTGAAGGCATTGCACAAAGATTTGGGAATCATGTAGAGACTCTCATCGGGAGTTCGAAGCCTCTGGCGAGACAAAACAGTAAAAGAAAATATTGATATTGTTTTTTTTATTTTTCTATAAATGAGAAGTATCAGATCAAATCAATCCAAACCAACATCGACATTAATTGAGCAAATTGAAGTACAATCATATCTGCCGAAACAATGGGATTCAGAACCTCATGTGTATTCAATTCAGGAAGTGCATCCTACAAATCCTCCTATGCCTTGCAGAATTGGAGACGAGATTGAAGTTCCAGTATGTTATGATGGTCATGATGTGACTGAATTTGCGAAGAGTCATTTGCGTATCGATCTCACGATTACAGTTCCATATGAAAAACCACAACAATGGGGGAAAAGTAGTATATCTTACTTCGGAATGTTCTACGGTTTCAAGTCATCATCAGATGCAATTCGAGATTTGAGATTGGTGGACAGTAAAGGAAACATCATTGACAATTCACTCCAGAACAATCATGTTCACGAATCATTTCTGTATCACACTTTCAAGTCATATGAAGAGAAAAACAACATGAGACACTGCTACAGTCTTTGGGAAAATGTTCAGAGAATGGATCCGAGTGTGTGTGGAGCATATTTAATACCAATGGATGGTACAGAAACCTCCTATCCGTTGACTATTCCTCTCGTAATTCCATTTGTGAATCTCCTTCCACTGAGTACCTTCGATCAGTATCCGAATTCAATCTTTGGCAATTTACGTTTACGATTTCATTTAACGACTGATTCACTTGTGTATTGTCCCATTCGAGCATCAACTGTCATTCAAAAAACGATACAACAAAAATACGATACCCCTCGTGCCGTGCCGATTGATACTTTTGTTCAACGAGGTTATCTTCAATTGATGCATAATAAAGAATTGTCATTTTTAACTATGGAGTTTACGCAAATTGGGAATCCAGTTCTACAATGTGAAAGACATAGAGGACCTAACCACGTCGAAGGAACAGCATCTAAGGATTCGCATTGGGATTGGATAGAACCTAAACAGACAACTTCAACTGTCCTCTCCTCATCTGTGGATAAAGTTGCTTCGATTTGTTACGGATATCAGATGACTGATGCAACGAAACAATCACTCTTTAACACTTCCTCAAAAACGGTGTATGTCATCAAAGCAGAAAGAATTGACACACAATCATTTCAATCATCTGCAAATGCCATGGGAGTGAGATCAACCATCAGCATCAAGCTCAACAATCTCATGAATCTAATGTGCTTATTCCCTGAAAGACCAAACGAATGTACAGTCTTTCGTAATCCTCAATATGTTGGTCACTTCGAAATGCTTGGATCCAACTTTCCCAATTTCCCAATGTCAACCATCTCACCTGAGTTCTATCAAATGATGATGGTGAATGGTGATTTCATTGGTTGTTCTGCAACGGAAGAGTTTGAGAATTCCATTTGTGAACCTCGCATTTGGGACAAAGGTAGTTTGGAAGATATAAAAAGGTACAAGAAAATAACACCATTCACAGATGCAACTTGTTTCACATCTATGGTTCCAACTGATCGAAGTGAAATTGCTGGTGGTGAAGAAGGGATTTCAACTGCAGAATCAGTCAACATTGTCTTCAGAGGAACACCTATCAATCAGGGTGAACTCGATCCATATTTCACTTCAACTCCAGAAGGACCTCCTCCACCTATATTGGCATGACATCAGGCTACATACTGGTTGTTTTGGATTGAGAATGGACAACCACGAGTGCGATATGTCATTGATCGTCGACTTCAAGAAGCTTATGAAGAAGTGAAGAGAGGATATTAAATTGAATATTTTATTTTTGAAGAAAACACAAATGGTGAAGCGCTATTTCTCAATTCAGAATTCTCACACTGCTCAATTGCCTCCTGATTTTACCAATTCCAGAAACCAAAAATATGTTCACTTTCTCGACTGCAAACTTATCCATGTGAGAGAAGAAATTAATGGTAACTCAACTGTCATCTCAAAAGACATTCCTCAGCACATAACAATCCATGGTGATTGGATTCAGACTGATGCATTCAATGACTCGTTTGTTGCTTTCTGTAATGAACAGATTGCGAAGCGAAAGAAGTGGGAATTAACTACTCGACAATCAATTGTGAAGATCTGGTTCAAAGACAGTTCTGGTGACTCAATCGAGATGGAAACAACCGAGACAATCAATGGAAAAATAATCAAAGAGTATTATGAATTTCTGGTTGATCTCATGTTGGAGTATTAGTCATTGTGTCGATCAGTGAATTATATTTTTGTACAAGTTCATTGATGAGTGTCTGTTGATGTCCGACGATAGAGGATAATTCCTGAATTGCTTTCACGCAGAAGCAAGAGAGTTCAGCATAATCAACTTGAAGACAATCTGGATTGGAATCATTCACAACCTCAGGGAATATTTCTTGGATCTGTTGAGCAATCACTCCAATGTGTTTCCTCTCACTTTCCTTCTTCAAACATTCACATTTCTCTTTACAGTTCCTCAAGTGTTCTTCATCAGTCTCGCTCTCAATTTGCTTCGTCACTTTGCTGATCTTCGAGTCGAATGTGTTGAACTGATACTGCACGATTTCCACTTTATTCAGTTGTTCAAGAACATCGGGGTATGGTTCAATATTTCTTTTGACTCTTCTGTCTGACAGTTGAGAAAAACTTCCTGTTGTGGATATTGAAAACACTCCTGAACCAGTGTCCTCATCGTAGTAGTACAAAGCTGGTGAGTCACACGGAGACCACATTATTATACCATCACCATTGAACTGAATTCCAGAAGTTTCTGAAAGCGATTGTGAGATTGATATGCCAGACTTAAATGTTGATGCCGGATATGTTCCAGGATACTTCGGAAGTGATCCTTCTGAGATATTCCACTTCGCTCCATTCACATTGATCAATCCTCCTATTGTTGGTGTCGTGATCGATCCATTTGTGCTGACTACTTTCTGTATTGAAGATATCGCTGTCTGCTGTGCTTCTGTTGTCTTCTGAAGTGATTCAATCACTGCCGAATTCTCGTTGGTTGTTGAGAGATTATGATCAATCATTTTCTCAATCATTTGTGAATTGTATTTTTGTCGACTCATTTTCGTTTGCTCTTTCATAGAAAATAAAAAATGACAACTCCCTCATGAACATACGTCACCGGCACAGTATTTCTGACATACTCAGAGACCAGCGTATAGTTCTCTTCTCTCATTGATTCAATGAATGCTTGTTCTGAACATACTCGACGTCTTTCCTTGTACATTTCAGTTGGATTCATTTAATACAAATTCAAAAATTCAGAATTAGATTTTCTTCCGTTGTTTTCTCAGTTTTGGATTTCAGACTCAGATCGAGGATCAATGGGTTCGATCTCTGATTTTTCACAAGTGCTTGTTTCGTTCCGATTCTTCGCGTTTTGGAATCTCCTGAACTCCAGGATCATCGTGGTATGCTTCATTTTTTCCTTTTTCCGAACTTTTGCAGAGTTGTTGATGGTTTCAGGATCGGTCGTGGATCTCGGAACTTTTCCGGAAAAAGGAGTATGCCACTCTCATTTCTCTCTTGTTTCACTCTTGTTTTAGAAGTTTTTGATGGAATTGTCACTTCATTTTCACTAGTTATGTTTTCATTTTTCACCTCACTTCCGTCTTCGTTTTCTCATTGATTATCCTTTTTAACCACTTCATTCATGTTTCTTTCTCTGAAACTTTTTCTCTGTAAGTTCACACTAATTCTCGTTTACTGAGTTTTCCGGACTTTTGCAGAGATCCGCCATTCAACGGCTCACTTCATATCTCGGTATTTTTCCGGAAAATCCAACATTTCACGAACATTTTTGAATCATTTTTGTTGTTTTTAAGAGAGAAAAACCGGAACACAGACCTAATTTTCACTATTGGTGCCACATTTCACACCGTTTTCACGTTCGTCAATTTCCCTCTCAGTTTCATACTTGCCCGTTTCATTGTTGGTTGTTTCGCTTTCTTCTACTCTGTTTTTGTGAAAAAGTTGATGAAAAGTTGACTAAAATGATGTGCTAGTGAAGTGAGAACGGCCCACAAAATGGAAGTGATATGAGCAAAATGAAGAGGAATGATGAACTAATTCGAGGTGAAATGGGGAGCAAAAGTGATGAAATGAAAGGGACTACAGTCGGTTTTGAAGTGACAAAAACGGTCAAAAGTTGAGAAGTGAAAACATGAAAAAGTGACTTTATGGGAGAACTATCCGACAAAATCTCCTCAAAATTTGAGCACACCTTACTCAGACAGTGAGAAAGAAGGATTTGCAGTGAAATTCAGATTAAAAAATCCATAGTGTCAAAATGTTGGTGCAAATGTGTCGTCAGAGGTGTGATCGAAAAACCGACCCTCCAGAGCGAACTATAGGTGATGTAAAACCAGAATTCTCAAAAAAGGGTTGTTTTAGTACGATTGCGAAGTGGTTGACGTGAAATCAATGAGAAATGAAAATTGACAAAAAATTGTGAAAACGATCGTGTGTCGAGGATCGTCAAAACCGAATGACGCGAATACCTGTCCACTATCGTTTTGACACCTACGGAGACCATCAGAGGGCGAAAAGTGACGTGTAGGAGAAGAGCGAGACGTCACTTTCTCCTCCTTAAAAATTTTGTCATTTTCAAAATATGTTGTGGGGTCGGATCAAACTTTTTTTTCAAAAGTGCTTTTTTCCTAAAATTTCACCTATCAACATCAATTTCGTAATTTTAGAAGGTGTTTGAACACAATTTGAGACATAAAGGTGTTCATAGTGGCGAAATCCGAACATCGACTTTTTCGTCACTTTTTCGACCTAAGTTCGGTACACAGTTCGACGAATTCTCAACCGATGTTGATCAGGATTGTCTTGATCGATGACCGACAGTGCCCCCGAGATTTTAGAATTTTTTTCAGAATTTTTCGAAATGGTTCTCACATTGGATTTCGTTGATTTGTGGTCAAAAATAGATTTTCAGTATTTTCGTGACCTATCATGGTACTTTCTCAAGTGAGGACGGTCTCCAAAATACAACCAATTATCCAAGCGAACGTAATACTCGTTCTTTGTTCGTAAATCGCGATATTTGAATGGCTCAAGTACCTTTGTGTATGTTCCAATGAGTTCACAATTCTCTTTTTTCAATTCATTTTCAACAAACGACTGTGTGTAATGTTTTCGTTGACAATTATGAGCTCGATATCCTTTCATCCATTTCGAGGGAATCACTTTCCATTCGATTCCTTCGTACCGGTATGTGACAAGTGAATCAGCATACTTGTATTCAGAAATGAGTTCACAATTTTCATTTTTCATTGATTCGAGAAACTTTGCTTTCGTACAACAATTGGATACTTGAATGTATCTCTGACGATTCAGATGTGGTCTGTATCCTTTGACGAAATTATTGACGTACGCTCGATAAATGTCATCTGGTTTATCTTCGTGATAATACTCGAAAGTACTCGCCGTGAGATATGTTGTTCCTTGTCGATTGAGAGTCGGAGGTGATTTCATAATCAATTTTTCTTTCTCCAAAATTTCCAGTAGTTGAGTTGGTGTCAAGACAGAGCTCATTTTATCCAAATTAAAAAATTGAATAAAAAAAGAAATCGAATTTGTTTTTGGAAAGTACTCAAAAAAAGCTTCAAAAAGGACACTTTTCACGAGGTCATTTTTTGGCTATTATTTTCAAATTTAGGGCACATTTTTGAGGTCATCGAAATGTCATAAATTCCTTTTAATACAAGATCCAAAAATGGTCAATCGGCATTGACTTTTAGTTTTGATTTCAAAGACTTTTTCAGATTGGTTCTCCGTTCGCTTCTATAACTACTGAAAAAGAAGAAGGAAAACCATCCTCTCGTTTTTTCATTCGACGGATTGAAGGAAGAGACAGAGAAACGCTGGAGAGGGTGATCCTCGAGGAAGTTGAAATCGGAACGCTCATCGTCACGGACTCCCTCTCTTCATACGATCATCTGGATGAGATAGGATTTCTTCATGAAAAAGTCAACCACAGCGAAAAAGAATATGTTAATGCGAATGGATTCACAACGAATCACGTGGAAACTTTCTGGAGACATCTCAGACTCTCACTCCCTCACTTTGGAGTACCAAAGAGTCATCATGATTCCTATTTTCACACTCATCTCTATCGAAAGAATGTCGTGGATGAAATCCAGTTCTTCAAGGATTGTGGATCTGTGTCAGACGAACAACTTTCACTTCTCGAAGAACTCCAAAAAACAAATGTTGAATCGGAAAAAGAAGCTGACAAAATGAGGAAGGATGTTTCTACTCAGCGTCACCTCGAAAAAATTGCTCAAACCACAACGGAGTTGGCAGAGACCACGACACATTTCCAACAACTCTCGCAAGCAAGAGAGAAAGAAGTCCACAAAGTGATCGAGAAACAGAAGAGAGTTGAATCCTCGAAATTGACAGTGAAAACACGCTCTCAAACGAAGAACGGGAAGGTCCTTAAAAATTCACAGGGTCGAAAGAAAATGTTGAAAAAGAAAAAGGAAGTCAGAAAATCATCAATCCCCGGTGCACCAATTGCGAAAGTCCATCAATAAGTTACATCAAGCGGGGTTGTGGATTGCCACCAGCGTCTCTTTGACCTGTGGGGGGACAGATATGTGATTGTGAACGGTGAGAGAGTTCATGACAGACCAAATGATTGTCTCTACAATGCAGTCTGGATGTTTCTCACACCTGATGAAAAACGAGCCCATCCAGATCTTCGAAGAGATGTCATCAATTGGATGCACCAAGAAGCCAATCAACAACACCTAACCGACAATCTTCGATGGGATGATATGAACAAACCAGCAGAGCAACGAATCAGAGAGCTGGAAGAGTTTGCTCAATCGGAGGATAGCGAAGTGGAAGCCCTTGCTTGTCTTCTTGAGAAAACTCTTTATGTTCGCTGTCCTTTCGGGAGTGTGACTGCCTTCAATCCTGGGAAGCCTGTCATCAATATTGGATACATTCCAGGGCATTTCGTGGCAATGTTCAATCGGAGACAGCTGTACTCTCTCTTCTTCTATTCTCCTCATCTCACTTCACATGTATTGACTTTTTAAAAAAATGGTGAATAAAATGCCAGAGAAGTGTCGTACGCTTTCTTAAATGATAAAAACTCCCACATTCTTGTTTTTCATGTTTTTTTTGAAATATTTGATTTGTTTTCTGTGTCTGATTCTTTAGACAACGTCTTGCTGTTAGGCCCACATTCTGGGCATCCTCATTCTGTTTCCTGGCGACTGACATTCACTTCGACACTTGGGGAGGACCATATTATAGTGGCGTCACCAATACGTTCCATGTCAACAATTCGTGCTTTTTTCTGGAATGATCACTTTTAGTCAAACTAAGAAAAAAATAAAATTTTAGAATTTTCTTCCCACTGGATCCCAAAAAATCCTCACAATAGCTCTTTTCAACCACTTTTTTCATGTGTTCTCGTCATAACTTCACAACCTGTGAACCAATTTTGATGAAATTTTCCACTGAAACGTTTGTTTGGTGAAATGAACATTTTGAAAAAAAATTGGAAAAAAAATCATGGGTATCTGGGACGATATGAAAAAAGGCTGTTTTTCGCCCAGAAAAATATCATGGGAAAAATTTTTATTTTTTGAGTGTCTTTTATCGATATGTTTACGAAAATAATGCTTTTTCTTCGGTCTCAAACGGATGTCTGGATATGGAAAAATGATCGTCGAAAGTTTGGAAAATGTGTGGCGTTTCGCTGTATAACGTGTTTTGAGGTTTTCTCAGGATCCAGTGGGAAGAAAATTCTAAAATTTTATTTTTTTCTTAGTTTGACCAAAAGTGATAATTCCAGAAAAAAGCACGAATTGTTGACATCGAACGTATTGGTGACACCACTATTAGCGTGAGCCCATGAAATCCTACCCGACCCAAGTTCCATGAATGATGTCTGCGGACAGCGAGAGGGGAACCAATATCCAAGCAAGAGCGACTTACATTGAGATGACACAGAACCTACGTGAGGTAAGTTCAATTCTAATACGTAGGGGCGTCGCCGACGGTTATTGTGAGAATTTTGGATTTTTTTCGATACAAGGGTCGGATCAAACATCATTTCTGAAAAAGAGTTTCTCTGATGTTCTTTGCACTTTTATGCAATCATTTCAAATTAATATAGAGTATTTTTCATGAAAAAAATCAATTGAACCGAATTCTCAAAAAAGATTTGGAGAAACATTTTTATGGGTTGAAAACTTGAGATATGTGCGAAAGCATCGTGATTTGAGCCTACCACGTTCCGGATACGCAGAGATTTACAAAAGGTATTGTGTTCCGCAGATAGTTCTTTTTGTTCCGCGGATGGTGATCACGTTCCGCAGATGGGGTTGTTCCGCAGATGTGGTGGCGTTCCGCGGATGAGGATTCATGCCTCTTTTTGCGGTTCAAGACACTTCAAAAATCTATGAACGAAAACTACGTGTTGTTTAATTGGGATATTGGACGGTCTGACCTTTTGGAGAGACTCACGATATACTGGCCTGACCGGGGGTGACCGGTCACTTTTTCTCAAAAAGTACTGACGGTCAGTGACCGGGAGTTTTAAAAATATGGGTCAAATCAGATCAAAAATAAACCCATGAAATATGGTTTCGAGAACTCTTTTGATCCTATTTGAGCTTCTTTGGAATATTATCACTGTTTTCGCAAATTAATCGTGTTTTCAACATGTTTTTTCTCATAAATCTTCAAAACTCATGTCGAAATGTGTGATCCGGCACTTCAACCCACAATTAAGGTATAATATCTCAAAATCAAGAATCGAACTCCACCACCGATGAGCGAACAATATTTTGTATTTTCAACTGCTGATTAGGTATCTTTCTCGTTCTCCCGAGCAAGATGCCAGATCATCACAGACTGGAGATTATTCGCCGATTCGCAGTCACCCAATCTGCTCGATTCCATCTCCTCAACATCGTCCACACCGTTCTTCTCCTCTTTCTCGCAAATTGAAAGGATACTGACAATGCCCGCTCTGTCTCTTTGTCAGCATCCTTTCGTGTGTCACTCTCCGTCCAATTCCTTCTTCTCACCATCTCAAACCACATCAGTGACGAGAATGGGAACATCTGTCTCAACACTAAGCTAAATCAACTCCTCATCCATTGTAGATTCCTACTCTGAACTGGGAACAACATTCTTCCTCGCTGTCGTTTCAATGACGCAGACTCCCGTTGGCTGAACCATCTTTAATCATCACCCTTTGCCACCTTGAAAATAGTGAGTGAATAATTGTGATTCCTTGACGAACAGAATACTCATTTTCGAAATCGCATTGAAGAAGCGTGAGATTTCAAAAACGAAGAGAGTTCAAACACAAATTTGTGCTTAGTCTTTACAGCACCATGTATCTTCGTTGATTCTGGAGACCAGAAATGGATGGACATCGTCACACAATCAGAATCTTCGATGTAATCAGCAGAATTTGAGAGATCATCTTTCTTTCGTCACCAATCTTGCCAAAATATGTAGTCAACCATCAGATATCTTCACATTGACGACATCATCTTACCCAAATCTCACCTTTCAAGGCAAACACCCAATACTATCCAACTTCTCTATTCCATCAACATCGCTTATCCTTTCTGTCTCTAACACGAGTCAAATAAAGCAAACAGTTCAGCATTCCTCATAGACAAGTTTGGACAGCTTTGGTCCTATTACACAGTCAGATCTTCTGAAGCACTCAAAGTGTCAGATCATTCTCAACCGATCGGGACAGATACTTCACAAATTGACACGTAATCAATCACTCCGCACGTCCATCATCACACCATGAAGCACTTTCCAACAAAT
Organism: Blattamonas nauphoetae; assembly: GCA_033064195.1. Lineage (NCBI taxonomy): Eukaryota > Preaxostyla > Oxymonadida > Blattamonas > Blattamonas nauphoetae. The sequence continues at coordinate 17,647 of JARBJD010000048.1, forward strand.
TCGTCATATCCATTCGTTTAGACACGACTCGTTTCAAAACAGGACAAGATTCCATCCATCACTCGTTTACGCTGTTTGATACAGCTGAGTTATCATTGAACACAGCGTTGGATTCCTTCTTCCGATTTAAACTTGAATATTCTCTGGATGAGTCTCCACAATTTGTCAAATTGAAACAATGTTTCTCTCCTGTTAGATGGTCACAATGAAGTATCTTCCTCCCGCTCAGACAAAGAAAAACACTGAATCAAATACGTCAACAATATAGTTTTTGTTGGTGGAGAAGAAGAAAATGCAACATGCACACATTCCTCCATTCACCTGATCTCTCATCCACCTTCCTTCCCGCCCGATCCCAACGGAATCAACTTGCTTTGTGCATGCTTTGATTGATGGAGATGACGAGAAGGAAGTTTGCATCAAGATCAGAAGATCCTCAGGACCTCTTGGACACAGTCCAAAGTCAACTCCTTCTTCTGCGCTAAAACAAAGGCACTTTTGCTAGCATGACGCACGGCGATGATTTCTCGTCAACTCTGATATCGATACACATCCTGTCGTCTTCCTCGTGAGCACAGATTTAATGACGTCTTCTACAGGAATCACTGATTGTGGTTGTAGGAATGGATTGGGCTAGCGATTCATCGTTTTCGCCTCCACCCACTCTCTTGTTCCAGTACAGCATGAGCTCTTGTTAAAGATGCAACCGTCTCCATTCTCGTTGAAGCTATTTTCTGGTATTCGCAGAGCATTGCCGAAGAAACAGATGCGCCCAAGAACATTACGAAGCAGAGCGATTGAGAATGAAGACAGAACCGACGATATCATACAGCGAGTGTGGGGACGGAGTCGACTGATTCGATATAGCATGGTACAGCTCGCATCATCATTTCGAACTTGTTGATCGAGTGAAGGAGATGTGCCGTTCAATATTCAATCATTTCTTCCTCATTGTGTCATTTTCCTTTCATCCTGAATTCTGCAAACTTTAGTTTTGGAATCATTTGATATCGAGACCTGTTTCTGAAGTTTTTGATCTGTCCACTCTCTTTTCAGTATCCTCTCATCCTTGCGGAAGATAAAATGCAACAATTTTGAGTCAATTCATCATCGAAAGTTGATCGAGCCCTTAGAAGAGAAGCGAGGTGACACTGACCGAGCCAAAAGGCTCGGTCAGGCCAGTATAACTCACGATGGTTAATCCATCAAATACTTCCATGCTCAATCCAAAGGTTAATCCATGGATTTCTACCAAAAAACCATTTGACAGTTATTAAGGGTTGATCACCACAAGGAGGAGAAAAGAAGGCAAAGATGCTGCTGTGCATCGTTGTCAGTTCGTTCGTCAGCTATAGCTCTGTCTTTCTGAATTCTTCACCAGTCAAACACCAACGTTCTCCATCTCCGAAAAAAGAACTGTTTTCGCGAATTTGCCAATCCAATAACCAAATACTCCAACATTTGATTTTGAACTCGTTTTCACTACTTCAATATGAGATCACACACCGAAGATGATTCTATATTGATTGTACATGGAAATGAAACGTCACTATCAGACATTACTCCACAAAGAGTCGATTATTAATTCTAATTCTCTTCAATTTGAAATATTACCCAATGGTGGCTCTATTTTGGTCTGATCACCTAAAATCAGAGAGAAGAAGGGAAAGATGCTGCTCTGCATCCTTGTCAGTTCGTTCGTCAGCTACAGCTCTGCCCTGGATCGAACTGACTGTCTCATGAAAGACATCCTTGCTGGACAGATGAATCAACAACATAATCTCCTGGAAGACGTCTTTCCACACGATGAATCAGCCAAAATGAAAAGTCTTCCGGCACAGATGGATTTGGATGGGATATTCACCAGTTCTGATCTGAAGATCGAAAACAGCCGAGTTACCATGAAAGGACACAACACAAGAACAATCATTCTTCCAAACAGCAGTGATCAGAAGTCATTGTCTCTCTTCCATCTGACCAACTCCACACTTCTGTTCCAGGACATCACATTCTCGTTGTTGACAGAAGGGTATGGAATAGAAAAGGGGTGGCCACAGTCTGAACTGAGACAGAGTGTTTGGTGTGCGAAGATGGAAGGATCATCGCTCTCTACAGACAGATGCATGTTCATTTTGAGTGGACGAGAAAATCTCTTCGTGCTCTCATCGCCAGGGCCAGAAGCGACAAACCCGCCAAACTCAGTCGTCCTCCACTCCTGCTCATTCCACACGAAGGACGGGATTCTGTCCCCATTCTGCCAAATCGACCCAGAATGCTCCCTTTCATCCCACAACGACATTGCAGTTGTGTCGTGTCGCTTGTCAGACTTGCAGGTCGCTTCGTCGTCTGGCTTGGCTGTCTCGTCTTCTTCTTGTCGACGTCTCTCAATGTCGACAACGCTGAGCTGGCTTTCTTTGCGAAATTTGTCGAGAACAGTCGGAAGTGTGGAGTGTGGGATGGGATGTGAGGTTTCAAAGGAAAGTGTTTTGGGGAGTGAGTTGGATGGAGTGGAAGATGGGTTGTATGGAACAGTGACGAAACCACTCTGTACGAAGCATCCATTCATGAGCATGAACACGTCCTTCACAAACATCAGAAACTCTGAGGAACACGAACACAACCCGACGAACTTGACTCATGTTGGGCAGACATACGACGCGAATCAAGCTTCTAATCGCTTCGGCCGAGTCGATCTGGAAGCTCCTGTCTCTTTCATCGAGTGCTCCATCACCTCCACAACACCAACAATCAATATGAATTTTATCCATCTGACGAACCATGCAGACGACCTGACAATCAAGAGCTGCACATTTCAAGTGAACACGACATCGTCCGTCTTTGTCCGACTCATAAATTGGCAACCAGCCATCGGGTCCTTCCCAACACTCACGATTGACAAGCTGAACTCGGAGTACAGCGCGACAGACAAGGGAACAAATCCACAGAGTGTCATTTACGTCTCTCGCTCTGTCACAGCTCACATCACAAACTCGAACTTCACTTCAACGGATGGATGCTCAGCCGCTCGTCCGCTTCTATTCTCCCCAGGCACGTTTATCCATCACATTTTTGGTTGTGTCTTCTCAGATGCAATCACCACGGCCGGCGGAGGAGTTATCGCCATCGGAAGTGGAGGTGACCTGATCATGTCTGATTGTCTGATGCAGAACAACAGAGCGACAGCGAACGGAGGATGCATGTCAGTCAACTCACATTGTCTGACCTTCCATCGCTGTGTCTTCAAAGGGAATTCAGCAGTGAGGGGTGGGTGTATCACATCATCCACGCTCAGCCTGGGTGTGTGGGAGGATTGTCATTTCGAAGAGAACACAGCGACTGAAGGCCATCACTTCAGCGGAAACGACATTTACACCTCAGTTGGAACAACGGCATACCACAACTCAACTTTGATTGTTGGCTGCACGTCAACCTCGTCTGCACCGAAGATCAGTTTTTATCAATCGGCAACTGGCAACGGAGCTCATCCACAAGCAGAGATTCTCCTGCCTGACCCTTCAACGAAGACAGATTACGAGCAGAAGCTGTCAGTTGCAGTGGATGGGTCTGGATCGACATGCTCGGAAGCTCTGCCCTGCCAAACAATCGAAGATGCTCTTCTCACCATCAGCACAACTGGAAGGAATCGAATTCTGATTGGGACAGGAACATTCGAAGACACAACAACAAGAACTGTTTCGGGGTCAGTGGAGTTGGTTGGGAATGGCTGGGTTCGCGACTCGTCGTTCTTCACGACAGTGGTGTCGGGAGGGATGAAAGTTGGATCAGGTGGAAATGTGACTCTGCGTTCGATGACACTGCTCCCTTCGACTGCAACCACGATTGTTGTTGAGATGGAGGAAGAGGGTGTGCTCCGCCTCTCTTTCGTCCGAATCGATGAGATCAGCTCGCATTCGTCTTCTCTGATCTCGATCTCGAAAGGGACGACGACGCTGTTCCGCTGCTGGTTTGACAAAGTCAACTTAACGAGCTCAGCCTTCGTGTCAGTCTCTGGCTCTGCGTCTCTTAACGTGCTGGGCACATATTTCATGCTGATCACTCGGACAAACGGGGAAGGAGCGAGCTGCATCGATTCGGAGTCAACTGGACAACTTGCATTAGACACATCGGATTTCGGGAATTGCTCGTCGTCTGGAGTGGCAGGAGCGCTCCATCTCAAAGGAATAACACCATTGGCATCACTAAACTTCAACCAAGTGTATTTCTTCAACAACGAAGCCAAAACAGAATCAACTGCGACAGGCGGAACTGTTCTCAAAGCTCATGACATGATTGTGGAAGGCTTTGACTCAAAGAACCTGTCGGAAAACAATGTCAAGTCAACCAGCCCACAAATCAGCTTCCTTCGACTCGGACAGCCAACCAGCCTCAGTTTCAACAGAGATTTCGGATATTCGAACGATGGCGCTGGTTTTCCGCTCGCTGGAAAATACACCCAAGGCATTCCGCTGTCTCAATTCACCTCTCTCAAGATTATGACAGAACAGGTCTTCAGATCTGGGGAAATTGTGAGTCCAATTCTTTCCGGGCTGACTCTCACACTCGAACCACTTCTTGCTGAGTATGTCCACATCGAATGGCGATATGGAACCATCCATCCATCCACTTCGTCTGAGACACTCGTCACTACTGGACAGAACGCCACCTTTCAGTTCGCATTTTGTTCTCATATTTTCACAGCCGTCCCAACTGTCACTCCATTTGTCGTCAATCATCCAAGCGGATTCTTCGATTTATTTTCTGGTTCGCTCAATTTCACATGCCCAACGACGAACTTGCCAGTTCCGCTCTTTTCACTTTCGACAGGGCAGCTTCGTCTTATTAACTGCATCTTCAATGCTGTGCTCTCCTTCTCAGGTTGTTCAATGATCGAAGGAACAGGTGGATCAGTAATTCTGACTGGCGGAGTATTCAAGCAAATCACGTCGACTGGAAATGGAAGTGTGGTCCATGCCACGTCAACCATAGTCAATGCCGACGGATCCAAGTTTGAAGGATGTCAGTCGAAGAATGGAGGAGCCATCTGGTTCGAAGCGACGGGGACGAAGTATCTTCGAGTCAGTCATCCATCATCATCCACACATTCCACCACATTTGAGAATTGTGAGGCGGCGGAGAGAGGAGGAGCGATTTGTGTGGAAGGCTCTTCGTCGATCTCCAATCCCATCCGCTTCTTCACTGACAATATCAACCACGCTCGATTCTCAGGAAACAAGGCGACAGTGTCTGGAAACGATGTTTTTGTGGGAAAGAATGTTTTTGGGTCGAGGAAGATTTCAGAAATTGGGTTATTCGGAGGAGGATCGCTGAGTGACTGGTTCCACGTTGTGATTGAAGATCTGGGGAAGACAGAGGAAGAGAAAGTGGATATTGGTCTTCTAATTCCGCTGCCGACAGTGTCAGTGAATGGATCAGTGAATGAACTGACGACAGGAATGAGTGGGACAGACAATGATGCGTGCAAATGGACCTCGACATTCTGTGCGACACTTGTATATGCGATGAACTCACTTCGATCGAAGCACGATGGAAAGGACATCGAGATGAAAGCGCAGTTTGTGTGGAACATGACATACACTGAACTGCCGATGCGAGTGAGTGACCAGAACGTGAAGTTGACAGGAACAACAGCAAAGGATCAAACGAAATGCAACGAGACACGAACAATTGTTGAGATGGATTCGAAATCTGCAGCTGGCTCTGCTCTGTTCACGATTGAAAACCAAGCAGTTTTCTCTGTTTCGAACATGGACTTGAAGATTCGAGAAGGACATGGACTCTTCGTTGTGGAGTCGACAGGGAACTCGCTGAGAATCGAGAATTGTGGGATGATTGCGTCTTCTGACTCGACATTATCGGAAAGTGTGATTTGTGTGAATGGAGGATCACTGGAGCTGGTTTCGAGTTTGTTGAACACAACCGAATTGCCAACCTGTTCTCTTTCTGTGGCTCTGATCTCTGTGAACTCAGCGACAGCGAACGTCATCCTCGACACAGTTTCGATTTCTGGATTTTCGTTCTCGTCGTCATCACTCGTTCATCTCGTGACAGAAACATCGATGACTGTGAAACATGTGAGATTTAAAAGATGCGTCCATTCTTTGGGAAATGGCCATCTGGTTCTGGTGGAAGGAAACAATTTTGTTGAACAGATTTCACCAGCGAATTGGGAAGGGACATTCTCAGAAGACACGCCGATGGACTCGCTTTGGGGAAAAGATTCTACATTGTCGTCATCTTCAGAATGGAATGAAGCGTCTCTTCTTTTCTATCTGTTCCGACCTGATGGAAAGATTGTGGCAGGAGGAACAGGAAACAAGGCGAGCACTCATCCATTCTGCGGATCAGAACAGTTGATCTGCTCGACCCTGGAGAGCGCGCACACCTCACTCCGAAATGGATTGGACACAGTTTGGATTGAATCAGACATCTCGCTGATCTCGAAACTGAGAGTTGCGACGTCAGCGACATTGACATCTTCAACATCGACAAAGCGAGTTGTTTGGTTGACAGAATCTGGAATGATTGAGGTAGATGGGATTGGGATCACAGTAACAATGACATCACTCACCGTCTCCTGCGACTCGAGCAGCATCTCTCCAACTCTGTTCTCTGTGAAGTCTGGAACTCTGGATGTGGACGAGTGTGTGCTTGGTGGATCGTCATCAGAGAATGCGCTGGTTCTTTCGTCGTTCGTAACATCACTCATCAGTGTTGGACAAGCAGGAGTTTTTGATCTTCGCTCCTCAAAGATCTCAAATGTTGTATTCGCTCACTCGTCAGATGGAAGTGCTGTTGTTGTGGAAAAAGGAGGATCGTTCGTGACGGACTCCTCTGAGTCTGTGTCATCGATCCGCTCGAACGGGACAGGATCGCATCTGCTGATGTTTGGAGACAGTTTTGGAACAATTGCAGGAAGTGCCGAAATGAAGAAGTTGAAACCAGGGATTCCTGAAATTGGATTCTTCTCGTTGGAAGAGAGGAAGAGACTGGCCGGATCAGTGGATGGAGATGTGGAGAGCATTCTGTACGAATGGCATGAAAGGGAGTCTGGAGTGGTTCATGTTCGTCGGGAAGGAGTGGATGCAGCGAAAGGTGGGCACGCTTGTCTTCCGCAACAGACACTCTCGTTCTGTCTGACAGAGCTGGTGAGTGGTGGGAAGATTGTGATTGACTCTGCCTTCTCTCTCGCAGAGGCACTCGTGCAACCGAACTCAGAAATCACGATCAGCGCGAACCCAATGAAGAACGAGGAGATTGGAGTGGAAGTGGAAGTAGTGGAGTTGGGCTCATTCTCGGTCAGTCAAGGTCATCTGACTGTCTCATCTCTCTCCTTTTCTACCGCGATAAAGGCAGGGCCATTCATGACAGTTTCCAATACTGGTTCATTGACGATCACGTCGTGCTCGTTCTCTGGATTCTCGTCCGGTTCATCTGGATCGGTTGTATCAGCGTCACTCGGAGATGCCAACACCCTCTCCATCACGAGCTCGAAGTTCTCGAACTGCAAGTCTGATTTGTCTGGAGGAGTGATTCATCTGATTCTCTCGTCCGCAACTGAATCGTCGCAAATTGAGATGAAGGGAACATTCTCAGACTGTTTCTGTGGGAATGGAAAGAAGGGAGATTGGGTGTTTGTTGAAGGAACGAATCTTGAGAACCAGATTGATGCTCAGAATTGGAATGGCCATCCAACGACATTTGGAGATGAAAACGAGAATCGAATGTGGGGAACAGATTCGTCAGAATCATCACCGATCTTCTCGTCGTCCACCCTGTTGGTCTATCTTTTGGAGACAACACTGGACGAGGTGTTTGTGAGTTCATTGGGAAGAGATGTGAGAGGATGTGGATTGGCTCGTTGGCCGTGCAAGACGATCTCGTCCTCGACGAGCCATCTTCTGAACTCGACGACATCGCAAGTGACACTCCACGACGCCTCGTCACTGACAGAAGAAGTAGTGAACTCGTGGAACCATCTGATTGTGTGTGGAGATGAACAAACGTCGAAAGATGTTCTCGTTTCGTTGTCTGGCCGCTTTTCGATTCCCATCCTCAAACTCAGTCTCTCGTTCATCGCATTCGACACAAACGAAGGATGCTTCGCGACTTCGCTGATCACGCTGTCTGGAACTGGATCACTTTCAGTTGACTCTTGCTCGTTCAGGTCGTTCCACAGTTCTTCAAGTGGATCAATTGTTTGTGGAACAGTCTCATCATCGTCGTTCCTCAGTCTGACTGCGTCGTCATTCTCGTCGTGCAGGTCGGATGGAGATGGAGGAGTGATTTGGGTTCGCTGTGAGGAATCAGTGGAATCGTCGTCTCTGGTTGTGAACTGCTCATTTGATACTTTGTGTGGGTGTGGAAGTGGAAGCAAAGGAGAGTGGGTGTTTGTGGAAGGATTTGGATTCGAAGATCTGATCTCCGCTCCAAACTGGGAAAGGACATCGTCATCTCTCTCCTCCCCAACCAACGACTCTCTCCTGTTTGGAGTTGACCGGAACGAAGCAGAGAGCTCGTCGTTCCACTCGCTGTCTCTTCTGTACTATCTGACAGAGTTTCGAGGAAGCACGATTTTCGTTGGGTCGAATGGACGAGACTCGAATGGTTGTGGACATTCGGAGCGAATGTGCAAGCGACTGGAAAGAGGCCACGCTCACCTGAAAGGGACGATGTCTCTGGAACTGTTTGTGGTTGAGACAGTGTCGCTGACATCTGTGCTGACCTTCGCTCCGAACAACCTGGTGATCACATCGCAGATTGGGCGAGGGATTGTGAATGTGGAAGGGGAAGGGAGTTTCCGAGATGGGGATCTGACAGGGACTCACATCCTGACACTGAGCCAGCTCTGCTTCAATCTGGACGCTGCGACATGCTCGACGCTGTTCACAACTGGAGTTGGACAACTGATTCTGACATCGTGTTCATTCGCAAAGTCGGATGTGTTTGATTTGGAACTTGTGAATTTGGTTGGAGGTGAGGTGAATATCGACAACACGACTTTCATTTCGATCTCGTTCAGTGTGGTTCCTTTCGTGTTCTCTTCATTCTCGAATGTTCAATTGGAGAAGGTGAATTTCAAGAATTGTTCTGGTTCGTGTTTCCTGAAAGCATCTGGAAATGGGGAATCGAGCAAACTGTTGCTTGATTTTTGCCATCTCTCTGGAAACCCACACTCGCCTTCAAACGACATGACTTCGGAAGAGCTGTGTTCGTGGTCGACAGGAATGATGGAATTGGACTCGACATGGGCGATGTTGCACTCGGTGGACATCTCGAACGGGAGACAAGGAGGGATCCGACAGGTGGGTGGATGGCTGAGCTTAGCAAACGTGAACTTTTCAGATAACACTCCGTCAGAGTCTTGTTTTGGATCAGTTCGACACAACATTGATTGCAGTGGAAACGGGACCGTGTCACTGCATTTGGAGGAGTTTGAATCGAAAAATCTTTGGATTGGAGGATCGGAGTGCTCAGTTGAGAATGGAAATGAATCACTGCTCTCTCCTTTCTTCGTTCCCACACTGTCGTCGAAGTCATCGTGTGTGCAGACAAAGAAGAACAAGACATTTTCTGTGACGATTGTTGGCTGATCTATTGTATTCTTCGATACATGGCCTTGTTCTTTCTTTTCTACTGTACTATCCCTTCGTGTTCCAGCCATTTTTGAATCACGGTTAGATCCATTTTCTATCGTTTACCCCTCCTCACTTCACTCATGTCTGTGAGCAGCCGCTGTGTGCACCTCGTTTTTGAGATAATTTCTTCTTTTCATCTCTCTGACACTGTTCTCCTGTCTCCAGCATCATCTCCCTCTCCCACGCTCAATCCAAAAGTTCATCCTTCGATTTCTTCCGTAAAACAATCACTCCTGTGTCAAAGTTTGATTATTTCTCATAAATATGCACATTTCCCATCTATTCTAAGATGATGGTGATGACATTCCCAACAATCTCCCTGAACCATTCCCTATGCAAGATATTGAACGAATCGGTGTCGGAACATTTGCAGAAGTTTATTTAACACAACTTCCCGGAATGGACAGGAAGGTGGCTGTCAAGAAAATCCTCCAAGACAGAAACTTCAAAGTCTCTTCAATTTCTTCTTCTTCACAGGATGTCGTCGACATGTTCTGTTGACTATTGCCTTCTTAGAATCGTGAAATCCAGATCATGAAAGTTTTGGATCATCCAAATTGTGTCAAGATGCACAACTACTTCATCTCAGAAGAAAAAGGAGTTTGCTCATCATCCATCGATTTCATTCCTTTGAAGAGTCAAAACTCCTATCTCCATATTGTGATGGAATATGTTCCAATGACACTCGCCACTTTAAACCAACAATACGTCCGAAAAGGACAACGTGTTCCTCTCAACCAACTGAGAGTATGTCCTCCTCATTTCACTTATGTCCGCACTGCCATCGTTCAGATCTTTGCTTATCAGCTCTTCCGTGCGTGTGCCTACATCCATGGATTTGGGATCGTTCATCGAGATCTCAAACCTCGTATGTCTCTTCTCTTTATCCCACATTTTTGTCCCTCCCGCTTAGAAAATGTTCTTGTTGATCCAGTGTCCAATGAACTTAAACTTTGTGATTTTGGAAGGTCTTCTTTTTCGCCGAATCATCTCTCCAGTGCCAAAGTCATCCAAGAGGGAGATCAAAGCATCTGCTACATCTGCTCTCGTTTCTACCGTGCTCCTGAACTTGTGTTTGGTGCAGTACACTACGGATCCTCGTCAGGTATCCACATCTTCTCGTTCATCTCATTTCTCAACTTAGACATGTGGAGCATTGGATGCATCATCGCTGAACTTCTTCTTGGACGTCCTCTGTTTCAAGGAAACAGCAACGACGAACAGATGCGAATGATTGTTCAGGCTTTTGGCACACCAACACCGGAAGACATGGATCAAATGAGATCACGTTACGCCTGCCCTTATCCAAATTTAAAGCCAGCCATCTTTTCCAGAGTCTGACATTTTCTTCTTCAGATTGTTGTAGCTCTTCCCGAGTCACGCTTCGCCTGTCGTCGTCGATTTACTCTCAAAACTTCTTATCTATTCTCCATCACAACGAATGACAGCCGCCGAGGTCTGTTGTCATTCATTTTTTTAGTGTCCATCCTGAATAGGCACTTACTCATCCTTTTTTTGACTCGCTCTCGGATTGTGTCCCAGATGTCTCCGCAACCAACCAAAATACGACACAAAATGTCCCCCCACTTTTTAATTTCCTTGATTCCGAAATGGAAATGAACGGGCCAATTCTTCACTCAATTTGGTCGAAACATGAATCACGTTTCCCTGAACCACAACTTGTGGGAACTTCCCCTTCCAAACTCGATCAGTTTCCCAACCAAGACGATTCATCAGACTCTATCTCGCCCACTCATCTCCCATCTTCGCCTCCACGCACCGTATTCCTTCCTCCACCGTTGGCCGATCCCTCCTCCACCGGGAAGATGGACCAGCTCACCATTTCTGTTCCAGCTGAAAATATAGCCTCTCGCCATGCGGGAATCTTGATTGTCCCACCGAATACGGCGAAGTCGTCGCTTGGATCAAACCATACACCTCTTTCGCCCGGCTCCCACAAATCCCATCAGACACTCTCGCCGTCGCAACAATTCCATTTTACGTTTCCTCTTCCAGGTGATCCACAACCATCCCTTCCTCTCAAACCGAGGAAACCAAACAAATGATCCCTGCTTAACCTGTTTGACTGTCTCTACGCGAATCACTTGATTATTTTCTTTTCGTTTGCTACCTATTTCTCTTTTTGATTGCCCGGACACGATTCGAGATATTACTCAATCCGATCTGGGTCAAAAATTTAATAATTTGTCTGATCATCCTCATTTTGTCACCTTGACATGTCTTCGGTTCCGTGGTATGTCCCAATCATTGGACAATTGAATGTCAACCCAGAGGTCAAATCAAAGCTTGATTCATTGTATTCTTCTCACGAAGAATTCATCGCGGCCATTGTCTCATTTGTTGAATATGACATCGACCAAAGTATCACAGACATCCATGGGAGCGACCCCTCTCTCAAAGAGATGACAAAGCCTGTGATTGAACTCCTCTGTCTGTCTTTTTATCGACTTATCCAATCTAGCCTCATCAATCAAACAACGCTTCCAATCGGCTTCACAGTTCAATCCTCCCTCCTTTACGACCCCGTCCTCTCAATATCCTCCTCTTGCCACCATTTCTCCCACTCAGCCCACCACATTCACTCAGATTTCTGACCTGAAAGGAGACGAGCCAGAGACCCCACCATTTCAGACTCCATACCAACCAGTCCCTCAACCCACTCAAAACATTCAATTCCAAGCGGCTTTTCAACAGCCCATTCCCCGCCAGCTCGTTCAGAATGATCTTTCTCAACCGCCACCCTCCCACGCCCCTCATGTTTATGCTTCTCCCATTGTTTATCCACCACAGCCACCACCAAACCCTCCATCGAACCCACAGATCCTCTCGTCGACAATGAGTACAACTCCCACTCACCTTCACCTCACCTCTAATCCACCATCACATGGCTATCAAATGAACCCTCCACTCGATACAACTCGCATGAATCTTCCAATGACGAGTATTCATCACGTTCCTCTGCAGGACCAGCAATTTGGGGTGTCTCAGATTGCTCAACCGCCTTTCAGCCACCCCCAAATTCCTCACCCACCATTCAATCAACCCATTCATCCACAACCGCAACCACAACATCTTTCCTCATATCTTCCTCCACCAATGCACCCCCATCCGCCAGAACCGTATCATGAAACTATCTCTCAGCCACAACCTCAAATCCATCCTCCATATCCCCAAGAATATCCCATAAACAATGCCCAACCTCCTCACTCAACTCTGCCATGACATTTATGTTTCCTTTGTTGATTCAATCAGAGTTATAGGAGCTTCTTGTGACGCCTTGGCACTTTCGTTATTGAGCGTTGGATTTTGCTTCCAACATTCGACCTGTTTTGCTTGCATTCACTTCATGATCTATTCTCTATATTTTTATCCATTACACAGAGAATGGTGTGAAAATCCCATTTTTCATGAGATGCCAAAAAATGTGACTCCAATCCCATCGTCCATCGATATTGTAACTCACCCAGCATTTTGGACGAAAGTAAAGGCCCTCTTAGATATTCACATGCTCAGTGAAGACAGTCTTCTTTCTCTTCACGCAACTCTCTCGTCAAAGCACCGTTCCTTCAACTATCGCTCGAGCATTGAGTTATCTGAAGCATCATTCCTCACCTCGTGTGTTTTTTCTCCAGTTCTTGACCTTCTTTATGGGTATATTAGACCCGGAGGAGTGAGTGGAAGCCTTCTCTTCTCGCCAGTCCTTGAACACCCTCTCAATCCAACACAATACGAGGCCTGCCACCATCTTATTCTCTCAATGATCGATTCCATCCGAAATGGGTCATATCTCACCACAATTCAACTCATTACCCAGTTCCTCTTCCTTTTGTCACATGACGAGTCGTCCCAGACCATCTCATACGCCTCATTCATTCCACTCTTTCGCCCGCCGAAATTTCAAATCACCAAACAGAAGCAACCGCTTACTTCTAAGTTTTCGGAACATGATCTAAAGCTCATTACAGCTGGGCGATCTGGAATCTATCTGTTTGATGAAGATTCATCAACGGTTCTTCCTTTATCGAGGCTAAAAACCATGCTTTCCTCAGACAATACCAAGAGCTCATCTCTGTTGAAGCTTTCTTTTCTTGTCTTTGAACCTTTTGTCGGGTCACAGACTTTCTCAAGTTTCTTCAACAACTTTCTGTTTGCGCTCGGGATTACTCTGAAGGAATGCGAAACTCAATCTATTTCTGTTGTATTCAATGCTTTTTACGACAGCACCCCGCCCAATAGCTTTTTTATTGAGGGAGTCATCTCAGCAACACAATTCTCAATTTCTTCGGCACAGCCGACCTCTGTCATGCCTCACCTCATCCGTACCCCAAACTCTCTGCAAATAAAACAATATTCTGAACGTAATCTTCATTCAAGCACGCCTCATTCATCCCAAACTACTCAAACTGACACTCCTGAACCGCTCTCCGTGCAACCGCTTGAACCATATCTCTCTTCAACCACGTTCTCTCTCAGCACGGACGATGACTATGAGTCCAGATTGTCAGACTTTTCTCCCAAATTGGCGATCCCACAGCCAATGCACTTTCAGCCGCAAGACCTCGCGGTCCTCCGCGGACATTCGCCTTCGTCGATGGACGGGTCTGAAGTGGAACTGGTTGATGCGTCTGATCAGCCTCCTCCCACCTCCATCTTCGGTCACAGTGGCATACACCAGCTCCAACACTCTTCCACCGCGTCCACCAGCCTACCCACGCTGATGAGCCCCGATGGACTCCTTGCACAGCTGCACACCATCTTCGCCCTCCCACAACAATACCTCTTCTTCCCAAAATTGTTCTCGGTGGGGTCGGCTGGGACAAGCACCTTTTCGGTCTCGCTGCATCTGCAGAAAACGCAAGACGCTCCTCCCTTCCACCCGCCTTCGGTTTACGTTCCTCTGCCGCCCATCACACAAGACACGAAGTTCTTCCCTCCCTCCTTCGTTTCTGTTCGAACCCTTCTCTCTGAATATTCAACTGCTTCCCCATCCCCTCCCACGCGCACCTCGATCACCTCGTCGTCTTCCATCAAATCACCCTCTCTTCCCAAATCAGGCCCCTTCCGGCCTCCTCCTCTCTCCACCAGTCCCGTCACGCCTCTGCCCACTCCCGTCGACCCTCGCAGTCGCGCGCACAGTCAGGCGAGCACGACCAAGCCACTCATCATCGCCTCGCCAGGCACGCCCGTCCCGTTTCTGGGGCTCTCGCTGGCGCAGCTGATCGTGGCCTGCAACAAGTCGACGAGGCTCACATCACCCGACGTCAACTCAACCAAGTCGGCACCGATGATGCCTGGCGCCTTCCGCAACCATCTCCTCACCGCCCTGTACAACCAGGTGCTGGCCGCCCTTTCAATGAAGACGTCACCAACACACTTCCTGTCAACAACTGCGTACCTTCTGAACACGTGTCTGTTTCTGTTCAGCATCACCTGTCTTGTCTCCGACACTTCTCCCAGTTTGAGTGCACAGTCGTCGTTTGGGTCAGAGCGGCGTGCTTCGCTCTTCGGTGGCCCGTCTCGTGCTCCGCCTCTTTCCACGCTGTACAAGCAGCCCTTGCAGTACCTCATCTCGCTTCTTCTTCACCACATTGCGTTGTTTCTGTTCAACCGCTTTCTGCTTCCATTCGCCACCCACAAAGTTGTCGAGTCGTTGGACTTGACTGTTTCCCAGACGATGCCTTCGAAGAAGCTGACAGTGAATCCTCGCTCAGACTCGCTCTCAACAGGCTCGCAGTTCCTCACACGCTCTCCGTCGCTCACATCGCTCCTCTCAGCCACGTCGTCCTCGCTGCTCTTCCCCACCTCTGATTTGTACTTCAACCCTGTCCCGCCATCGACGCCAGCGACCAAAGCTGTGCCTGTCATGAAGCTGCAGTCTTCCGTCAAGCCACCCCCTCCCTCGCGCTCTCACAGCTTCTCTCGGTCGGCCTCGTCGAAGAAGGAGGTTCCGCAGAGCAAGGCTCAGATCCCGTTCACGTCTGTCTCTTCTACTCCCGTCCCACAACCCCATCTCCAGCCCTCTCCCTCCCCTTCGCCCCTCCCTTCCCCCATCCAGTCAAACGCCTTTGCGAACGTGCAAGCGTCGACCACGTCGTCGGTGAACGTCCACTGCTTCATCACTCGACTGGAGATGATCGACGACGACGACATCTCGACGGGGATGTCGATGGACGACCTGGTGTTCCCATCGACGCGGCAGAACGGGCACAAGAAGATCAGATTGGAGGAGCTGCTCGGAGCACTGTCGGAAGCACAGGAGCTGTTGCAGAGTCAGACCACACAACCAAGCGACCCCGACGACGATCACTTTGAATCGCCCAACCCAACATGCACTCTCTTCCCGCCGGCTGCTGTGGACGCCATCATGTGCGAGCTCCTTCTGATCTTCTCGACGAAGCTGACCGAAGCACTTCTTCAACCACCATTCGGGTTTTCGATGACGCGCGGATTCCAGCTGCATCTGTTCGTGTCCGAGCTGATCGACTGGGCCGCAAAGAACCTCACGCACGTCCAGCCGTTCGGGGCATACGCAACGAACCGCGAGCTCTCGACCATCGACCCATTCATCGCTGTGGTGCGGACAGACAACGGCGAGACAGTCACCCCAATCCCCCACCAGCCCTACCCGATTGTGTCGTCGTCGCTGCCAGCACTGTTCTCGTCGCTTGCTGAACTCTCGTTCATTCTTCTATCAAAGCCGTCACAGTTCACTTCTGTGTCTTCTCGCGCCCTTGTGACACCATCGTTCTCGCTGGAAGCGATTCTGCATGTGTTCACTAGATTCAGCGTGTGTCATTTCAACAAGACACTTCCCGACCACGCCACAATCCAAATGCTCACATCGGAGAAGGTCGTTGCTGATCGAGCGCGCGGACGGAAGAGCGATCGAGACCGAGCGATGGCCGACATGATGCAGACACTGTCCGACTGTCCGCGCGCGGAAGAAGTTGTTGTGGACGAGACTGACCCCGAACTGAAGCTGGTGCTCCAACAGCTGGGCGAGGACACAGGAATCTTCAAATCCCCTCGACGTTCGTACGACGACGAGGAGAAGCCAGTCGTGCACCCCCCGCGCGATGCACAGAGCATGCCGGAGATGAGCATGCACACAACGTCTTCGTCGGTCCAAAAGATGAAAGTTGGGACATATCTGTCTTCCTCCAACCGCTCGCACAGCATTCGGGCAGAGACTCGTCAGCTGCTGACCGTGATCGAAGCGGACAGTGAAGGCCACACAGTCAACCAGCAGCTGATGGACGTGTCCACGAGGCTGTACGAAGAGATGATGGATAGGGCCGGATCGACAAACCTGAACATTTCCATTCCTGTCACTCCAATCTCGTCTATTCTTGGAAAGACAACCCAACGGTTCTTCAACGACTCGTCGTACAAACTGCACGTGACCATCGTCAATCCGTACAACCAGCCAGATTCGCAGATCGTGCTTCAGACGTTGTTGTCACAGCTATCATATTCTTCATTTGGTTGATTCTTTATTAGCGTTCTCCATTCTCGTTCCATGTGCACTTCGTTTTTTCCGTCTTTTTCTTTTGCCGTTCTCTCATATGGGAGAAAATTTTTGAAAACTTGGCAGCGTACCCACGCTCTTAATGGAGATGTATACCACATTTTTTTATCTTTTTCAGAATGAAGAGGACTCTGACTGCATAAATCAAAAAAATTTTTGTGTTTCGGGATAGATTAAAAAAACAGTTGAAAAAACGATCTAAGCAGTAAAACTGAAATTTGTATCATGGCAACATCTTATTTTTCCTTTTAAGTTTATTTTAATCAATTGCTAGACGAAAAAAATCCTAAAGAGTGAGAAAACGAGAGATAAACAAAATGGACCATTTCTTGTTGCTATCAACAAAATCATGAAATGAACCGTCGAATCATGTTCATTCACGACACCTCCTCGACTATGCAAAGTTTGAAAAAAGTGGTACGGAGGCTGGTTTTTGCAAGTTTTCAAAAATTTTCTCCCATATTGAGTTTGGCAAAAAGATCTCACCCACGTTTCTTGTTTATTCTGATATCTTCTCATGGAACAGAGTCCGGGTCAAACGTATAGTCTCTCCATGATGGATAGTGATCGTAATTTGTTTGTTTCAATCCTGCTCGGGACACTTAGACACGGTATGACCTCATCTTTCTTATCTCTCTCAGAAACTGTAAACCAGGCTCAATCTATCCTCAGCAGCTTCGAAAATGAAAATATTGTGTGTTATTTTCCTGAATATCAACGCGGTTTCTCCGTATAGGAACAATATTGCGTTCTATTGTCCGATGAATTAGGGAACGAGAACTCTCCAGACTTCAATTCTCGGATTGTCGCTGGTGGTCAGCTCAAGAATATGGTGAAAGCACAGGTATCTTTCTATCTCAATATGATCTAAATGTCCTCCATAGGGTAGAAACGAGAAAGATGCGAAAGCGAACCTATGGTTGGGATTTCAGCCTGAAAATCGAGTTCGAATCACAGACAATGTGTGCTGATTGATCATGATCATCTCCATTCAAGGCTAAACGAGCACTTCAATCAACAATCATACAGGTAGCTAATTCTGCAGCACTCGTAATCTCAGCGATCGGCGTCATCGAGGTTCAAAGAGGAGTGGACACTTCTCTCATCATGGAATTGCTCAAAAACATCCAGACCATTCAAACTGTTGACACAGACTTGCTTCCTAAAATCATTCAAGTCGGAAATGACCCAAACACACAGAGTCAAAACCCTTCCCTTCTTCCAACTCTCCTTTCTCAACATCGGCTTAACATGAACCTGAAGCGTGCATCAATCACATCACTTCGATATCTGTGTGAAGATCTACCGATTGTCTGCCTGGAGAAGTTCCAAGACGAACTGTTAACAATCATCGTAAGCACGTCACTCGATTATGCCAAAGTGTACCGCGATGAATCAGACGATGAAGCTGAAGTGGAAGCACTGTCTGCACTGCAGATTCTTCTTCCAGCAGTGCACGAGCGGATGTCTCAGAAGGGGCCTCGCGACATGATCATCAAGACGATTATGGGTCCTCTAGTGGCCATCCCGGAGCAAGGCCAGCCAGACAGGCAGTATGACCATCGTGTGAAGGGATATCGATGCCTGATCGACCTGGCCGACCTGTATTATCCGTTCATCACAGAATACGCCGAAACGATCTTCGAATGCACAATCAGCACCATCAAGAAGGACCAAAGCGAGATTATTTCGCTGGCAATTGAAGTTTGGAATGCGATCGTGTCGTTTGAAGCGTCGCTGAAGTTCAGAAACAGATTCCCGGAGCGAGCGAGGATGACAGTTGGACAATACTTTGCGAACACACACCCGATCGAACGGAATGCGGGTCTGACGGAGAAAGGGGCGGACCAGCTGACGAACCTGATGATGGAGACGATCCTGAGTGTCGACGAGGCGGATGATCCAACTTCGCGTCCAGACATTTCAGCTGCGCTGTCGCTGCTGTCGTCGATTCTGAGTGCAGTGGACTCAGACGAGCTCTTCACCAAGCTGAGTTCGTTTGTCCTGTCGAACCTGGTGATGGTGAGCGGGCAGGGGCAGAGTGTGCTGTCAGTCCAGCCCTGCGAGCAAGCGCCGTCGTTCAACTGTCGAGCAGGATCGGTGTATGTGCTTATTCTGATGGTGATGGGGACGATCATGGGATGGTCGAATCTGCGACGAGAAGAGGACCTGCTGGAGTCTCTCCGGACGACGCCTGACGCGAAGAGCGCGTTTGAGGCTCGATCGAATCAGGCCACGCAGCACTCGCAGACTCTGAATGGGTTTGTGAAAGAGGCATTCAACATTCTTCTTCAGGGCATGCTGGGCGACGATTCATATGCAGTGCGGACAGCTTGTGCGTTTGCTGTGCACACAATCTGCGCTGAACTGCCGTTTCTGGTGATCCCGGAGAAAGTGACGCTGCGAGAGGTGGACGAGAAGTGGATGCAGACGATGGTGTCCCTCCAACAAGGCCTGACCTCGACCGACTCGTTAGTAGCACGGGAATCAGCAGCGTCGATCAAAACACTGGCTCGGACGTGCACAGACGAACAGCGGAAGAAGCCATACAACTTTGTGAACCAGATGCTGGGACAGCTGTACGAACCGTTATTTGGGATTCTGGCGCGAGGCGATGCGGGTGACGGAGCGCTTCTGGTGACACAATCGACGCGGGCAATGGAAGAGATGATCAACAACTGCGGACTGGCAGCGAGAGTGGAGCTGTCGCGGAAGTTGGGGGCAGTGCTGGACGAGATGACGACAAACCAGAACCAACCAGTTGGGCTGCTGACAGCCGAACTGACCATCATCAAGCTGACGACACTGAAGATCGAGCACTCAATCCAGTCCCACTTCTCAAAACTGGCGGGAGTGTTGGCCAGGCTGACCCAAATCAACGACATGACGTTCCAGCAGACACTTCTGGACACGCTGAACATTGTGGCCCACTTCTCGAGTCCCTACGACACCTCGTTCTTCGAATCACTCGGCCCTTATTTAATGACCTGCCTCAGCCAGGATCAGATCTGGCCCATCCAACGGACGGCGCTGGATGTGATTGCGATGTTTGCAATGCAGCTGGAAGGGCGATTCGCACCGTTCGTTGCCACAGTGCTACCTCCGATCTGCGAGATGTTCACGAGACAGACACAAGTTCCTGGTCATGTTGGGCTTGCTGTGGACGAGCGGGTGCTCCCGTCAGCGCTGATGTGCATCTCGGACACGATGCTGTCCACACACGTGCCGTGTCTGTTCATGTTGGAACCGATTCTGAACATCATCCGACTGGCACTTCAGACACCGATGAACCTGGACGCGCCGAGGGAGCGCCGAGCAAACGTCGTTGAGTTGTATTCCAACGCTCTGCAGACACTCATCACAATTTACAAGAAGTTCACCCCGCAAGCAGCGACAACGCCAGAACTGCAGGCAGCGTACCAGTTCCTGGAACACACGTACTGCCCGGCGTTCATCGGAATCCTGTCCGAGCTGTGCATGAGCATCACAACAGCTGTGGACGCATCGTTTGCAGGCGAGCACACACTCACCCATCTTGCGATGAGAACAGTCGACCTTATGGGGAACGACTTCATCGACACACTCGCGTCCACCTTCTCTTTGTTTCTGGACTCGTATCCGTCCTGCCAGCCACACTTCTTTGTGGGTGATGACATTGTGTTTGGAATCAAGTTCCTGTTGAATGTGTGCAGTGCTGTCAAGTCAAGCTCAATCCAAAACAACATCCAACAGCTTCGACAAAAGGTTACTCTTTTCCCTCTGAGTTCGTAGTGCAATTGGGATGTCGTCTTTTCGGACCCAGTGTCCTCGGACTTTCACATGTGAATCGACAACAAACAGAGAAATGAATCCTCAATGATCCTCATCTGGCTTCTTCTTGTTTTGGAGCATAATATTCATTTTATATCACTTGATTTTGAACTCGCTCATCAGTGTTTTGCTCAAAACTGTTCGAAACCACTTTCAGAAATAAAAAACAATGGGCGACATTTATCGACCACTTCTAGTCAATATAATTAGATGTTGATGCCAATCATCACACAGCTCTTCGCTTTTCTCACATGTCTGAAAGTTGGAAACAAAACTTACCCTGCAGAGCGTTGGACTAGAGATGAGTCTGTCA
This sequence comes from Blattamonas nauphoetae, assembly GCA_033064195.1. Lineage (NCBI taxonomy): Eukaryota > Preaxostyla > Oxymonadida > Blattamonas > Blattamonas nauphoetae. The sequence continues at coordinate 38,975 of JARBJD010000048.1, forward strand.
TTCTTCTTCGTTTTCATGATGTTGAATCGAACAGTTATTATGACGGCGGATTTGGGGTTTATTACAACTTGTTGAAAACAGTCGATACTTCCACAATTAAGGAATGCGAAGGTGTCTCTGGCGCAGTCGCTGTTCGTACAGGGTGGCCCAAAAGTCTGAAAAAAGAAAGGGCCGATCAACGACTGATTTGACAGATTCGAAGCTTTATCATGATTTCTCTTTTTCACAACGTAACTGGCATTCTCATCATATTATCTCCCCTCAACATCATTGGCAAGAAATCCCTGTTTGAGTGCCAACAAGTGAGTCTTTGTCGCGATCGGCCCCTTTTCTTTTCAGACTTTTGGGCCACCCTGTACAAGCTCTCTAAGACCTTACTGTACTGTGATAGGCTATAAATCCACAGAAAACATAGGCATGGCTGACCGGCCAAAAGTGCCGGTCAGTGTCACTCCATAATTATTCAAAGGGTCAGATCTCTGTTATTTCTTAAATTACATGAAATGAACAAGAAAATGACAAAAGAGCTTGTATTCATGTCCAGATTTACTAAATGAATCGTTATCCATGATGTGGATCGACTAAATCGTCAAGTTGTGTTTTTGACTCCTCATATTTCTCTCTACAATTGCTTTGGTGGATCATTTTCCTCTCTCTAGGTCCTCTTTCATGCAGTTACATCATCTCTTCTCAACAAGCTGAACAAATAAATTGGAATGGAGGGGAAAAACAACGCAACAGATCAAAGGCGTGTTGGTGCATCAATGAGGAGATGATGTGCAATCAGTATATTCCAAGTATTCATCTGGATCTTTGCTCCTGTTTGGTCTTCTTCATCTTCTGAATCAGGTTAGTGTGCTCTCTCCATGCTAAAAGGTGGTGGGCTGACCATTTTCGAACGAGTGGACGAGCTTGGTGATAATCGCAGATGCTTGGAAGGTGTTTGGAATGATACTCACTTTCCTATTGGCGTTCTCTGGCAGATTCTTCGATGTTTCTTCCTTCTTTGTCATTCACCTCAATCTTTTCCGTTCACTCCGTCCTCGGTCTTCTATTTGAAGTGAAAGAACAGATGTGGGCTGTTCCCTTCTCCTTCTGTCAGTTTAGCCACAGACAGATCCTTCGTTTCGTCGCACTCGTCTGAATCCGACATCTCGTCCTTCCTGTGGGTCATCTACCTCTTCCTTTGTCATCCTCAGTCTGCATTCCTGTCTCGAGCAGTTATGTCATTCCAGAATCGGATTTTCATTTGTTTGTGTCCACCCATGATCTTCCGACGGACACGACAACTCCAATCTCGTGCCCCTTCGCCTGTTCTATGAAAGACGAGAGAGGGAAGAGTGACGGATGCGTACGTGTCACAGCACGTTCTGAAATTGATGACGAAGTGAAGTTGAATCCACTCGACGTTCAGTGAGATGTGGGAGTGAGAGAGTGTCGTCTGCAGGAATGTTGTGATTAAGGTGAGGGTCTGACTGGCAGTGTCAGTTGCTTGTTCTTTGGGAGGGTGGGTGGGAGAGTTGAATGCGATGTGAGTGACTCGGGACGATCAACGAGCATTCTGACCCCATCATCTTCCTTCCTGTTCTCATCCTTCTTGTTCTCCCCGCAATCTTCTTTCCCTTCTCCCTCCTCACACGTCTCGTCCTTCATCAATCTCTCAGATGCTTCAGACACTTCCAACCCAAACTTCGTCATTTCATTCAAACTCGACATTGTTGAGATGATTCGATTTAGTTATTTCAGAAGTCGTTCGAACGTAAAGTGAGGACGGAAAGAACGATGGGATGGGCAATGTGAACGGCGATGTCTGTGAATAGTGGTTTTCATCGTTGGGTTGGCCATTTGGCCGATCTGCGAGTGGAGACATGGAAAATTGGACTTCTTTCGATTCTGGGATCGTGATTGAATCTTCTTTTGTTTAGTCGTTCATGTCTACCTTGTTCCTTCTCAGACTTCACTCCAAATCGGAGAGTTTTGTTCAAGTTTTGGCAGAAGACAAGATTGTGAAAGAGACAAAGGAATAACTCGAGTCATTGTTATTAAATACTTGTTTTCCACACAGAATTATCACGAAAGCGCTTGTCTTGAAATGTGATCGGGATCAAACCCATTGATCGTTGTATTCGACATAGATCGCCTTTCACTGGTGTTTGGAGATTGGATTCCTTTGAAAGTGATTTAATTATCACGAATAGAGTCATTTCTGTGTCTAATTCTTGGTTTCTGTCACACCTCATGTCATAACTCATTTCTCTGTTTAATTTGAAAAGACTTCGGAGAAATGGTATATTCAGATTCTGGGTTCCCAAATTTCTCCGGTCAGTGACCGTCAGTACTTTTCGGTGAAAACTGACCGGTCAGTGCCGGTCAGCCATGCCTAAGAAAACATCTCCGAACTCACAGACGGCCGTGAAGGCTTTACGATCAGCTGTATTCTTTTTCTCCTTTGACTGTTCCAGATAATCAGTGGGTTAACGACCAAACGCAAACCACAATTTCAAAATTAGTATGGATTGATCTCATTCGTGACATGAAAAAAGATTTGTTTTGTTTTAATTTTCAAGAAACCAATACTCTCGGGAATCTAAGAAGACAACCGAGACGATGATGGTGAAGACAACGGATACTGTCCTTTCCAGTGATCACCCCTTTTCAATTTATGTCTTCCCGGGGTTGTACGAAAGTGGTGGCAGAATCACCAATTTACTGGGACGAATATACAACCAAAAACATTTAAGGATTACGTAATTGTCTTCTTCGATATACAGAGCTCTCTTAACAATTGTTTTTTTTTATTTTCCGGAACCATGAAAGATCAATCCATTCTAATTTCGAAATTGTGGTTTGCGTTTGGTCGTTAACCCACTGATGGAAGTGGAGATAACACGTTCGAGATTACATGGCTTTGTAACCGTACTGTGAATGTGACTAAACTGACCTCAGCGTGTGCCACCTTTTTTTCTTGATTATAATCATTGTTTTTCAGAGAAGATACAACACTTGAACTCGGAAACACTGGAGGATGCCCTGGGATCTATCCATTGATCAAGGGAGTGAATCTGGATCTGATGCACGGTTCGAACCCTCAAAAAGAGGTTATCCACTTTACGGTTACAGGACAAGACATGAAGGGAAGCGGAGCAGATGTCCCAACTGTCAGCATCTATCCAGTCGGAAAGAAAACGGCGGAGAACACGGTTGCTCTTTCCAACGTGGAAGTTCTCGAAGGGAATACTGTTGTGAAAGGGAACTACCATCGTGCGACAGCGAACATCTCGAAAGGGCTGTCGTACACACTCGAAGTTGCTGCAGGTTCGGAAGTGAGCAACCTCTTCACATTCACCACCATTGGATCTCACAAGGTCCTCTCGCTGTCCCTTTCTTTGCTATTGTTGTTCTTTGGCTTTTTCGTTTAAGAGGAGTGTTCAAACACGATTAACCATCCAATCATGTTACTTAATTACACTTTCTTTTTCGAAATACGATCGGAAGCGTAGGGTTGTGCATTGTCCCACTTTTGATGGAGAATACTGCCCGACACGACGACTTGATTCGGCTGTACAATGTTTTTCTTTTTTTGAATAGAGGCACAATTAGTTTCAATTTTCTGTAAATGATAATTTAGAGAGTTAGACACCTTGTGATAAAAAATTGGACACCAAAAAATTCTGAGTGACACGAAAACTGTAACACAAAAAAAATGATGGACATGTTCATCACGACATGACACGTGATTCACTTCATCCTGCTCGACCGCTCTGATATTTCGTCATTTTTCCTCCACGATTGGAACACATGAGGAGGCTGTCGCCACATGAAAGAACGAAATCGACAATACTTTCTTGTGGGATCGAGTTCGTGGCACGCACGATTGTCTTTCGAAGTGAATCAATTATGACATTAATCACATAATTTTCAAAAAAAAGTGAGAAAGGTTTTCCCCGAAGGTGTTTGATGGTGTTCATGTTGGAAGAACCCGTGGGATGAAATTCTTAGCTCATATTTCCCTTTGATTCTAGAAAGTTCCATTGTTTTCCTGTTCCAGACCGTGATATCACTGAGAAAGACATGCGTGTGGAGGGGATGGTACATTTTGGCCTTGGTTCGTCACTTGATGGGAGACTCAGAGGAAGCTTCAAAAGCATACTCTTTCCGCGGAAGACAACTTTGGCAGAAAAACGAATCCCAACCCATCCCCAAATCCTGAGTTAAAAGAGGTGATATGTGACCTTGATCCTTGGCAAGGTATGTTTTTTCCGTCTGTCATTGTCGAATGTCTCTGGTCCTCTCCCTCTTGAATTTTTTGAATCCTCAAACATTCAAAGCTCATCAATTCAAACCTTTCGAACGAGTGTTCTTTGCGAAAGCGAAACGTTTTTGAAATTGATTGGAACGTGACGGAGGAACTCTGGAAGATGAATTGAGACAGTTTGGATTCATTTTGAAGATGCATTGGAAGGAAAGGCTTGACTTGCTGCTTTTCAGATTTCTCTTCAGTTGACCGACTGTTCTGTAGGACTTGGTTTTGATTTCGATCTAAACATTTTTCTAGATCTTGATGATGTCAAGCTGTGGTGGGCCTTTTCATTTCGCGATTCGCTGTCAATCATCGACGATCAGCGTGATGGTGAACTTGGAGACGGTATTGACAGAGCCTCCAAGAGGAAGAGCTGTCTCATTTCTTCCCTTTCTTCTTCGTCTAGCCTTCATGATCTATCTCTGCGCGGACATTGACAATCATTGTTCCATTTGTGAGTGCAATCCGAGGTGAATCACATGTCATGTCGTATGACGAATGTCCCCCTACAGTTGCATTTCATGTCATTCTCTCTTATTTTTCACAGTTGTTCTTCCAAAAAAATCACAGAGATGTATAACTCAAGGTAGTTGAAGTGAGTGAAAAATGAACTCTCAACTCTCTCTTGTTCTGTCAAAAAACAAAAATTACTGGTGGATCTACAGCGGAAAATGTAAAACTGCAAGGACGAGATGAGATGGCACTGAAGTTCAAACATGGTTTATTCTCTTCTTTGGGGAGTATGCTAGTGTTCTTTTAGACGCTCACAACCAAAACGGCCTTATTGGTTTGTTTGTGAGACATTGGTCCACTTGGGGGATTGATCGGATCTCAATTATTAAGACAAGGTTCACTTGCCTAATTGGAATTTCACGAACAAATTTGGAGACAAAACAGAGAAATGTGGAATCATTATTAAAATGGAACGATGAACGGAGAAAAGAGTGAAAAGTGAATTGTGACAATCCACAGCGGCCCGGCTCTTTCGAATTGATTGAAAATCAGAAACCGACAAATGTGAATCGGTATCTTAATCACAAATCTCGTCATGTTTTTCTTCTTCCTTCAAGTTTAAGAGTGAGAGATTGTTGCATTCTTGCTCGAGTTGCACATCTTGCTTGAACAATGGAGTTTGAGCATTTTCCGACTGAGACATCTCAGAAAAGGTCTGGTTGGGTCAGAAATCAGAGTTGGAAGAATAATGGATGAAAGGAAGGAGACATTCATTGCTTTCAAAGACTCACAGAAATCACTTCCATTTCGCAGGCGGTGATCCTCCAAATTTTCGTATCCGACCGAATTTCTGCATTCAACAGAATACATCTTGATCTTTGTCTGTGAATACACAATTTCAGCGAAAGTGGACGGAATGAGAGAAAGCAGTGCAAGAGAACGGCGAGATATCATCATACAGTCTGAAATAGTTGAGTAAAATGGAGGACACACAGTATATTTGTGGATATTTGCATGGTTTCATCGAAGTGCAATTTGACAAATGGTTTCGAAAAGAGTCGTTTTCACTGAAGATTGACTGCTATACTTGTATTTTGGGAGAGTGTTGCCAAAAATGTCGGAAGATTTAGAGACTGTACAAAAGAAAGCTGAATAAAAATACAATATACACCGTTGATGTGCAGAAAAGTTTCATCTGTCGTATCAAGTTGAAATACTTTTTAGATGTGATCAGAAACGCATTTTGAAGTACGAAAGGACAAATGATGCATGCGGTGATAATGACAGTCGGATGGGCTCGATGGATGGAGAAAGAGAAGACGATCATCCCATGTTGTTTGTTTTTCTCGACACTTCGCCACGATTGTTACTCTGCGTCTATTTTAGGAAAACTACAGATGAATCCAAAGTGGATAATGAATCAGATTCAAGATAATTATTCTTCCGTTAGACTTGCAGTTTTGCATCTTCCGCTGTAGTCGCCGTGACGCGCAGTATATTCATCCGTTTTTCGAGAAAATGAGTCCTCTGATTCTGTTCCTTCCACCAGAGACGAGGCTCGATTTGCTTGTATCAAATCCAATCCTCATGACTTCCTTACGGCTGCCTTATTAGTCTGCTTGTTTCGAAAGACGTATTAAACGAAGGAGAGGACAATGAAAAAGAAAACAATGAAATTTGTGAAATATGACAAATGAAATGGATGCTTGTTACGTGTGATGACGCATATTATCCTCAGGGCGATCCCAGTTGCAGCAGAACAACCCGAAGATGATAATCAAAGAACTTAACAACACGTCGAAGACTGCTTTGGGATTGGGGCAGGGGTTTCGACTTTGAGAGTATCAGTCAAAACATCGGGCTCTCTGAAGACGAAAAAAGTGTTCAGATCAACTGTGGAAGGCATACTCTTGCTGTTTCTTCTGTAGAGCAAGTTGGGCGAGAGCAACGAAGACTACCACACAAGAGATGATAGAAAACACAGAATCACACCATCTTCGACATTTTGTGCTGTCTTGGCCGAAGCATCAAAGTACTTGTAAGGCGAAGCGAGCGATTGACTAAGTTCCTCAGCTTGTGTTGACGAGACCTATGACGATGATGAACGATGACTTAACATCAATACCAGTCGGGATTCAGGATTTAGATCGATTTTGTTCCCTACAATCACAAATGGGAATGTGGATGTTTGATCGTTGTCCAGGGACTGCAGAAAGAAGTCATGCCACATTCTGATATTGTTGAAAGAGTCCTCAGTATTCACATCAAATACCTGTCAACATGAAACCAGAGTAAAAAGGCATACAAGGCAGCATGCATCAGCACCACGAAAATAAGAAGAAGATAGAGTCTTGAATCGTTCTTGACCTGCAGTATCCCAAATCTAAACAATAAGAGCAGGTTGTTTTTCATACTTGGAGGAGGACAGGAATATCATCAAGGAGAAGTTCCTGAGTGTAAAATTCTTTGGTGGAGGAGGATGTGAGAAAGCGCTTGATAAACCTGTTCCAAGTGTGGCTTTGTACTGTTCCTTGAATGTCTTGTGGATATATTGTTCCAATAGAGAGGTTTTCCCAACACTTTTCAAAACAGAGTGAGAAAGTGAGAAAAAAGAGATACTTGCAGTCTCCAATGAATACAACCTTGAGGGTCACTTTGTTGTTAATAGTGGAGTCAAAAAAGGTCGGTTGCTCCATCGTAAACCTTGTTTCAGAAAGATGGGGGTGAGAGCGCCCATAAATCGACCAATCTCGACCTCGTCACTTATGTTATCTGCCTTATTCACACTAATGTGGAAGTAGGAATTTATAAAAGGAAGAAATTTACAATAATTGGAAGAAAAAACACGAAAACACCGAGAGAAAAAAGAAGCTACCTGCAACGATAAATACGAGCAGTGAACCGAAGTTCTTCTAAAATCAAGAAAAACACATCACAAAGATGCTATAGGAGTGCAATTTAAGATTTAGGGTCGTTGTATGGTGAGGAACTCGCATTCTGAGCGGTGAACGGCTGGTCGCTGTATGCCGGTTGAACAGACTCTGCAGGAAACGATATTTCCTGTGCGCCTTCCACTCCTCCCGTAGGTTGTTGGGGAACCGAATAAGCTTGGTAGTTCTGGACATTGTTTGGAAGGATGGTTTGATTTTGTTGAACAGTCAAGATACGTTCGACTGGTACCTCATGCGCAGGATCTGTGAGGATAAATGCTTCTATCCATTCTACACATTGTGTAGCTTCTTCTGGTGTGAGGGTGAACAGTGAGTCGAAAAGAGTATCGTCACTCATGGCGAGAACAAAACTGCGGTTCACGTTGGTTTGGCTGAGGAGAGGATATTTGTATGCAAGTTGTAAAGTCTTGAGCGCAACATCTTTGCAATTGTGGTGGTTCTTTTTGGTGTGGATCGAGCGAGAACAGGCGACAGCAGAGCAGCAGGAGCGAGATGAATGATATTCCAGTTCACCATCTAATGATATCGTGAGATGGTGATAGTTTTGTTGGCGAAAGATCATTATCTACCGATATAGAGAAAAAAGAACGCCGATACGTAGAGAAATAGCAAAACAAGCACTAACAAGGTTCCCGGCTGAAAAAAATACAGAAAAAGAAGTCATACAATGAAAGTGAACCATTTCATCCCAAAAGATACCCCAACAATGATTCCCACAGCGATGAGGACGGCGACGAAAAATACCACAGAAACAACGCATAAATTGGGTTTCTCTACAAAATAAACTCGAAAATACTCACACTTGATATATCAATGGGAGTGGTGGGTGGCTGAATGATTCGAGTTTGAGGTGTTTGATTCATGTTTGATGGGTTCGATCAAGATGTCGGAGGCTCGTATCGTTATTTCTGATAATGGAACGGGCGTATGTTCTTTAATGCCTTAAATTTCATGATACTTGCTGATTTTGTTTATGTCACTCCTTTCTCCGTTCAGTACGTCAAAGCTGGCTTTGCTGGCGAGAAGATCCCAAGCCACATGTTTCCATCAATGGTTGGACGCCCTATGATTCGTTCGGAAGAAATGATCGATAATATTGAAATCAAAGTATCTTGATTGTCATCTCAACGACTCATTTTCTCGAATCACAAGTCAATTCTATTTCCTTGAATCGTGCGCAATCTCTAACAAAATTTGTTCACTCATCATCTCGCTTTTTTCTCTCCTCAGGACATCATGTGCGGATCTGAGGCTGCCGCTGTTCGCCAGATGCTGGAATGCACATATCCAGTGGCTAATGGAATCATCAGGAACTGGGAAGACATGTACCATCTGTGGGACTACACCTTCTACGAGCGTCTCAAGATTGACCCCAAAGAATGTCGTGTTCTGTTGACCGAAGCCGCAATGAATCCCGTGAACAACAGAAAGAAAATGTTGGAAGCCATGTTTGATAAATACCAGTTCCAAGCAGTCCATGTTGCAACTCAAGCCGTTCTCACACTTTATGCCCAAGGTCTGACAACTGGTGTTGTCCTTGATTCTGGTGATGGTGTCACTCACATCATCCCTGTGTACGAATCGTACGGCCTTCCAAACAGCGTCCGTCGTCTGGATATTGCTGGTCGTGATATTACAAAATATCTTATTGATCTTCTGCGTCTGAAGGGGTCTGATATTTCTTTCATTCACTTTTTCTCAGATACACCTTCAACCGAACAGCAGACTTTGAAACTGTCAACAAAATCAAAGAAAAATGCTGCTACGTTGGTCTCGATATTCCTCTTGAGAACCAGCTTGGAACTGAAACTACTACACTGACTGAATCATTCAAGGTTTTTCTCACAATTTTCTTTTCATCAACTACCTATCATAGCTCCCCGATGGTCGAATTATCAAAGTGGAAAGGGAACGATACATGGCTCCTGAATGTATCTTCCGCCCAGGTCTCCTCGATATTGAAGGAGAAGGCATTGGAGGTCAACTATTCAGCTCAATCAACGATTCTGATATCGATCTTCGCAAAGCTCTCTACGAACATATTGTGCTTAGTGGAGGCACAACAATGTTCCCTGGCTTCCCAACACGTCTCGAGAAGGAACTGAAGGGACTTTACATCAAAAACGTGTTGAAGGGCAAGAAAGACGGAAAACTCAAAGTCAAAATCCACATCGAAGATCCCCCGCGTCGAAAGTTTTTTGTGTTCACTGGAGCGAGTGTTTTGGCCGAAGTTGGAAAGGATGCGCCAGAATTCTGGATTACACGCCAGGAATACCTGGAAAAGGGGGCAGATGCCGTTGTTAAGAAGCACTAGCGCCTTTCCATGATTTTGTTCATCTTTTTTTGCTGTCATCTTGTCCTATCACTGTCCATCTCAATCACTCTCAATCAATCCCCAAGTGTGAATCTTCATGTATTCGGATGTTGAAATGAAATACGACTAAAAAGTGTCTCCCAAGAGTAGTTTATTTTTTCCAGTGGAGTCTGTGTGGAGCGTGAGGAGAGAGAGAAAGATACCAGGTCTCCATATCGTTTAATCTCGAGCCAAACTGTCTCTGAGAATTTCTCCTCCACCGGGGTAAAGTTGAAGGAAAAGTCAGGCACGGTTGGGCTTGGCTGATTTAGCAACAGACGACTGTTTTCTGCACATTGTCTGGCGACATCCTCAAATGTCATACCTCTGAAATAATGGAAGAATTCAGAAGAAGTACCACATACGGTTGAGAAACATCATTTATTTGCGACAATGCAGAAATTTGAAAGACTATTCCTTTCTGTTCGTCCTGGTTACTTTGCATCGTAAGTAAACACTTAGAGAAAGAAATGAGGTCATGAACATGACTTTGAGGTGTCCATGTATATGTTTCCGGACATATGAGCTGAAATACAAGATTAGTGATGTGGACAGGAGTTGACAAACGATACCATCCTTTCCGATAAATGGGCATGTTAATGGCGTCAGAAATTGAAAAAGCGGTGCTTCATTTGGAAAACTAGAAGAAATCAGAATAAGTTGATCAAAAAAGCATACTGCTCCGGAAACTGGATGATGAACTTAAACTGACCCCCTTGAAAAGGCCCATAGGTGATGAAGATGACACCATCCCACCGTAAACAGCAAAGAGTTGATAAGAAGTTAATGATAAAGACATTTGTTATTCAGAAGAGAAACAATGACGATGAGAGAAGAAGAAGGCATATTGTTGGAGTTGAATCGTGATTGAACAACCCAAACACCACGAATGTTTCTATTGGAGAGTTCAGTATATTGTTCGAGAAGAATTCGATATCGTTCAACTTCCATGAAAATAGAAAAACTAATGAGTCCGATCGATCATGATTCGCCTCCCTACGAATGAAATCCCGTTTAGAGGCTCAGAGAGTGTTCATGGGATCGTCTATAGCCGATGGGATAACATTATTGGGCCATGCGTAGAGAAAGTGTGGATTCCGCATTTTTTGTCACTTTTTGATTCTACCCGAAAACCCAGTATTGGCAAGGAAGCGTTGAATTCACTCAAGACCAACTTCTAACCATTGCTAGACAGTCTCTAAGCTCAACCACAGAGGAAAAAACGAACCAACTTCATAAGGACGTCCAGATTGTCCTTTTATCCAATTTGAGCATGTTTCTGACTAACTCTCATTCTATCACTTGCCACCTCGTTTTTCTCTAACTTTTCACAGATTATTTGCTCGTAGCCTCCAAATTCACAGTTCCATCTCGATATGGCCAAAATTCGGCATCTTTGTCTATTCTGGTCCCACTGTCTGACTAACTTCTTCCACTGATTTTTCCCGTGATTCTCCCTCTGGCAGAATATTCTACACAAGATTTTTGGAGATTTCTCAAATTATTGTCGATTTCCTACACGTACTTTCGATTCGATTGGCGAATCTTCTTCGCGTTTTTCGCTCCTTTTTTCTTCATGGATTTAGACAACAGACAAACCATTTCCTTATTATGGGAGGATTCTTGCTCACAGCTCCCTAATTTTTGATGCTATTTTTCTATCTGGCGTCCCTCGGCCTCAAATAGAGTCTGTCTACATTCTCAATGTCATTTTCTTCTCTATTATTCCGGTAGAGAGACATATCTCACCCCACAATACGAAGAATATCTACAGGAGCAGTCGTTTCTCCAACGGTATTTTTCATTCTTCCCTTTCTTGCCGTCTAGATGCATGACATCTCATCTCAGAACAAGCGGCTACTCTGTAGTGATTGGTGAAGACATAGCCCATGTTAACCGAGTTTGTGCCATATATTCATTTCTACTATGTTTCTCTCGAAGATGGTAAAGACCTTGTTGATACTTACTCCACAACACATCCACACCTCCAGACTCGCCATCAAAACTGTTCAATCTGTATCCCCAAGTCATGTCGAACGAAAACTTAACCATTATTCGTCCGAAACCATGTCTGGCGTCAGTTTTGGTGCTTTTTCACAAACAATAAATGCGACACGCTCGGCCGAACTTCCGGGAGGTTCTCCAACACTCCATCAAATTTACTCAATCAACTCCGCCGCAAAGGTTCCCGAAACTGACACTCAAACTCTTTTTCAACCACCTCCATCCCTAATAATTCCAACCAAGACAGATACCTCACTCCATTCATCGCCTTCATCTTCCACAGTTCCTCCTGCTCCTACTGAGCGACGCCGAACGACTTTTCAGCAAAATCCTGCTAAAATAGCTCTTTCTCAGTTTCAGGACATCTATGTTGGGTCATTTTCATCTCTTGGTGTCTTTGGGATGAATTCGAATACCATGCGATCGATCCGACAGGAACAGAAGGAAATCCTCAAACAACAAAAACCCCTTCGTCCTAAACACCGAACCACCAGTGTTGCTTTTCTTAGTTCTCCGTTGGTTCAACAAGAAATCTGTGACAACGACGAGTCCACTCCAACGATGCCCAATCAAAATTCACTTCCATCACCAGCCACCCCAGATACAAACACAGACAAAGAAGACATTAACGAGAAATTATTGACTCGATCTTCATTCACTCTCAAACGCCTGGAGCGACGGCGGCAGAGTCGTGACGAGAAGGAAGACGCCCAAAAACAGCGTTCCAACAGAAAATCTGAACCAAACTCGCCAGTTCAAAGCCAGACAGTGCAACTTGGATGGACAGAAAGCGAAGGCGAGGTCCAACTTGTGGTCGGACGAACAACAACGACAGACACACAGCCACGCTGGCATCGGCCACACAAAGTCAGCAAAAGGTTTGAAGACCTTGAACGAGGAAATGACATGAAACACAACCCACACAAACTTCGGGAACGGCGAATGTTTGGGATCTCTGAATCGACGCCCAATTTCACCGATCCCCTCACATCCCACAGTGACTACCAACTCCACCTTGACGAAGTGGATGTGGTGAGCTCAACTGTCAACACTCCTCTCCTCAGTCGGAACAGATGGCGCGAGGTCCTCCCCACACTCGACGTCGGTCGAAGACGAGCCGTTTTCGAGACACCCGACCGACGCGAAGGGATCTCCGGAATCCACACGCCTGTCCTCTCCCACAACTTCTCCGAACCGTATCTGGAGCAGTACAACAAAGACACGAGTCCATCTCTTCGGACGATCGATCCTTCACAACCGATGCTCGGCATGGCCAGTCTCCGATCGTCCGCGTCGGTGAACAGGCTGACATCGGCGAAGTCGTTGTCCACACTCACTCCGCAGTCGCTGACAGAGGTGGAGGAGGAGATGGAGATGGTGCAGGAGAGGGACTCGCTGGTGTACTCGGGATATACGCCGGGGTTGACAGTGCAGGGCGTGGTTGGAGTGTGTTGACTGAGTTGCTTTCTCTTTCTTTTTCGTTCTCTGTTTCTCTCTGGTTTTCTCTGTCTTCATTTGTTTCCCTCTCTTCCTCGTCTCAGACTGATCTCTCTCCTCTTGTCGTCCACCACTCCCCCCATCCCATCACCGTCATCAACCTCAAATCACGCACTGTCCACACCACTTTCAGCAAACCCGGCACGTCCTCATCAACCCCAACATCCCACTCCGCCTTCCTCTCCTTCGTCAAACAGTATGATAGCTACGCTGCGAATCAAATGAACATGTCCGAAACAGCCAAACAGCAGACAGAGAAGCAATTAACACTCAAAATGGAGAAGATGTCCCTCACCGACGACGATGACCATCCGACGCCCAACACAGACACTTTCGGGCTTGTTGACGTGAAGTTTACACTCCTTCCAAGCAAATCCCCGACTCCCCCCGTTCGAAGCAGTCCTGTCTCACCAACACCGAGTTTCGGTGGATCTGCTGCAGCCACTCCAACACCCACACTCACCACATTCACACTCAAGCCACTCTCCTCGCCACAATCGTACCTCGAGTTCGCTGGGCTTGACTCGCCGGTCAAACCGATCCCGAGTCTCGCCTCTTTCAAAGAGTTCGATTCGACACTCCGCGGATTTGATTCGAAGGCTGTCCCGATCCCACGAGAACTGTCGTCGTATCTTGTTCCTCGTGAAGCAGCATCTCCTCTGATCTTCCACCTCTTCTCCGACATCACACGCCTCGACCGCTCTTCCAACAGCATTCTGGGCGAGCGGGTGAAACGACTCCACTTTCGAGCCATCTTTTTCATTCTTTTTATGCTGAAAACACGCGGCATCCCTCTCATCGCCACAAAATTCCTCCAACACTCCAACTACCTCTCTCCCGACCTCCTCAGCGACACCCTCTTTGCACAGCTGGACCCCGAGAATCCACTCACCCCAACACAGGACCAGCAGACACTCACGCCAGCTGAGCGAGAAACGGTGCTGAAGGTGGTGGAACAGGCGTTGAATTACCTCATGCTGAACGAACAATATATGTACGACGACCTTGGAGTGCTGAGTGGCATTGGGGGACTCTTCATCCCGCATTCCGAGAAGACCATCCAGCTGTATTCTGGGTCGGGAGCGCAATTCACTCAGTTTCTTATTCACCTCTTCTGATGGTGTATGGAGGACATCGTTCTATGTGTTTTCTTTATTTGAAAAATTGAATTTCGTTCACATTTCTGAATCAATGAAGTCATCTCCTCTCAAACGTGTAATCAGGTCTGTAAGCTCGATGGCTCGCCGTTTAAGGCTATCTTCCCGACTCCTCTTCAAGTCTCGCACAAGGGGTAAGAGTTTGGCTTCCAAGAATTGTTCCAGAGTGCGATCAACAATTTCTGGAGAATCAGTCTTTTTCAGAAGGGCAAGAGTGATTTCAATGAGAATTCGATGCCGTACGTGAGAATTCTTGTTGAGGAGAGCATAGGGCCACCAAAGAATGGAAAAGAGATTTCCTTCGACGAGGATTCCGGCAAGTTCTGGACCTTCACATGAGATGTTCCGAAAGAAGTGGAGAATTTCTAAACGCGATATGGGAGCACTCTGATAGACATTTTCCAACACTTCAATTGCCAGTTCAGTCGAATTGTCCGCGTTCGGGAACAGTGTCGAGAGGGTGGTTTTGATTTGTTGTGTCGTTCCGCCACTAATGTTCGATAAAATAAACACACACTGTTTGATCAATTGATCGGAATAAATTGAAAATTGTGTGAAGACTTTGAAGCTAAATGTGGTTGGGGAGAGACGACACTGCTCGATGAACTCCTCCTCCTTGTGAATGGGCGGTGGATTATAATGACCAAATGACGACCCATCAAATTCTGCTTGTAACAGTCTTAAGAGGGGATTCCATGCAGATGAGTGCTTTTCAGACGTAAATGTTGAGAGAAAGCGCTCGACAGATTCGCGGGAGGCCCGCTGAGGATTAAAGCGAAAACTCAGACAATCGTCAAGAAAATACAGGAGTCGACCGAGAATTTGTGCGACACCGAAGCCAAGGAGAGTCTATAACATGAGATGACGAAAAAAACAGACATCAACGGCGTCGTCGTTCAAAGCGAACATTCGCCCGGTTTCTTGTAAGATGACATGCAGCATCTGATATTCTTCTTCGAGTTTCATCTCAAGACGGTCTATAACATGGAATTCTGATTCTGTGATGATTCGAATTGTTGGTTCAATTTCGTAGTTGTTCACATGCCTCCAACTGATCAGACAACCTAAATATGAGCCGACAAGCAAAGTTTCGATAAAATTCTCGATGCTCCGCTCGAGAAAGAGAGGAAGGTGAGCCAGAAATGGCTGATTTGTCGTTTGATCATTGTCGACGATGCCACCAATCTCAATATTGCTATAAGCGGACGTCAATTCTTCATTGTCGTAGGTGAGTGCTCTGAAAGTCATGAAGACACGTGCAGCAACATAAAGATCGTCAGCGAGAAGGAATGGCGAGAGAAATTGAAAGTAGACAGGTGCAAGTTCACTTTGTGAACAATTGTCGGCAAGAGTCGACATAAAATTGACAATGGAGACCGTCAAGCTGGTATTCTTTCCTAGTTGGATCTGAATAAGGCGGTGTTGAGTTGATCCAGTAATCTGACATTTATGGAGAAGAGTGTGCAATATTGGCTGAAATAAGTTCAAGATATTCCAATGAATAAGAGCTTGAGCGAAATCCGGATTCTTGTAACATATTGCTTCCAACAACTCGATGATCTGGAGGAATTGAGGCGAGACAAGCCGCATACAGCAGTGTTTTGTTTGAGATTTTGAAACTGAAGTAGTTGTAATGCCTGGGGAAAAAGTCCTG
Organism: Blattamonas nauphoetae; assembly: GCA_033064195.1. Classification (NCBI taxonomy): domain Eukaryota; phylum Preaxostyla; order Oxymonadida; genus Blattamonas; species Blattamonas nauphoetae. Next base: position 55,344 of record JARBJD010000048.1, read on the forward strand.
AATTGATAATTGATTGATGGGATGCGCTTTCAGAGTCCGCTGGAAGATTATGATGGAAACATGTCAAACCGACTTCAGCAAGGATATCCAGAAGACAAAACTATCAAAAAATGATTTCGAAGGTGAAGAGAGACTTGAGCTTGTGTGTCAAAAATTGTGGGAAAGAGAGCTGTGAGGATGTCGATCCCGTTCGACCTTAGGAAAACCTGGCATGCACTCTTACTTTCTGCTGTTGAAAGATAAAAAAGGAAAACAAATACAGCAATAGTGAAAAATGTTTCTGAGTGAATGTATTGCCTCGTCAGAAGGAGTCGTGGGCAATTCTTTCAGTGTGTCTTGAATGATATCATGGACAGTTTGTCTTGCTGAAGAGGTCATATCAACGTCCGGTGATTGACTTCGTGATCGTTTCTTTTTTGAATTCATGTGGTGAAATGTTCTTCTCTTATTCGTTCGAAGACGGATGTGACCATCAGTTTCGGAATCCTTTGTCTGATCTTCATCATTATCGAAAGAACGGAGAAATTGACGATTCATGGGATTCGATGATTCGGAGAGGAGATGATCAGGCTGAAGCGCGCCAGACATTGATAGTGTGGGACGATCTCGATTGAATCACATACGAAAAACATCCTCCCCCATGTTTGGCCAAAGACAAAATGCCCTGACCTCGATCACAAATCAATCTTCAAACATTATGAGTGCGAAAGATAGCATCACAAGAGCCACAACCGCGAGTTCTCAATCAGGTGTTTCAAGGACACGTGCTCCTGTGGGACAGCCCGCCCGTCCAGCTGCAACCGTCCCGACTGATTTGAAACCAATACCGGTCTATAATATCCCCCTCTCAGAAAAACGCGAAGACCTTGATTATGAAGACAGACACCAGCCGATGATGTGCACTCCATTTGTGAATGAATCCTACGAATATTTGAAAGAATTGGAGGTCTGTTCTATTACTTTGATTTTTTCGTCGAATTCACTCAAATTTTATTGCTCAATATTTCATCTGGGCGTTTTTAATTCAAATTTTTCCTCAAAATTTTTCTTCACATATGTTCTCTCATTCCACACAGATTCGATGGAGAGTTACTCCAGGCTACATGAACCTCCAGAACTCTATCACTCCTAAGCATAGGGCATATTGTGTCGATTGGTTAGTGGATTTCCACAAGAAATTATCGTCACAGTACAAAGTGCCTCTACAGCTCGACACTCTGTACCTGACTGTCAACATTCTGGACAGATTCCTCTCAAAAAGTGTGGCTCCGCAAGACAAGCTCAATCTTATTGCTGTTGCTTCATTCTTCATCGCAAGCAAATTTGAAGAAACATATTACCCATCAATCGAACATCTGATCAAGTCCGCCCCATCCCCACTCCGAAAATCGGAGATTCTCAGAATGGAAAGCACAATTCTGGATACGCTGCAGTTTAAATTGGGAGCACCAACCTCCTACCAGTTCCTCAAACGCTACGCCAAAGCTTCTCGTGCTGACCAAAATGTGGGCATGATTTCGCGGTTTCTGTGTGAAAATGCCCTCACAAGCTACTCGCTCTCAACCAATTACACGCCTTCCATGGTTGCCGCTGCATCGGTCAGCCACGCACTCACAATCGTTGGCCGAGCCCCATGGACAGCCACTCTCCAACATTACACTGGATACACTCACGCTGACATCATCAACTGTATGATGGAAATGCAGGATGCCGTTCGAAAGACTCCATTATTGAAAACCCAGGCCGTGTACAGAAAGTACGCCCAGGCAAAGTATTTGAAGTGCGCCATCGTTGCTTCTCAGAAAATTTAATTCTAAACATGTCTCACAACACTTATGGACTTCTGATCTTCATTTTCATCACACTTCAGAACTAATTTTTCTCTGATCTTGATCGCCAAAATCCGTCGCAACTAGCAGATTCCCAGCCTGTTATGTTGAAGAATTCGTCTTTTGATTATTGAAACAAGTAAATGTGGAGCAAGGAGACGGAAAAAGGGTGATATGAGAAGAAAGATAGGTCAAATGAAGAAGGATCTCAGTCAAAAAAGAAATCAAGAACGAATCAAGGGTCAGAACCAGTCTCATCGCTCTCCGTTCCCCACACCGTCACACTCTTAGCATAGCTTCCGAGTGCCAGTGCAGGAAACGGAGTGTGTGGTGACCAAGCGAAGCATGAGACCGATCCAGATGGATATGACGAGGAGGAGAAGGTGAGGATGGGGTTGCTCCGCTGAGAGGATGTTGTGTGGAGGGACGAGAACGTCGATTCCATCGGCGAATGTCGTTCTGAGTGTGATGCTTCGGGTGTTCTTCGCTGGCTTGGTGTCTCCGCTAATGTTGAGAATCCCATGAAAGGATCGGATGGGTCGAGTGAGTGTGTAGTCGAGTTGAGTGGAGGGTCGTCCGACGTGAAGATGATGTCCTCGTCGTCCCCGCTTCTCTTCTCAAACAGCATTTCCGAGTTGAGACTGTACACATCTTCCTGCGACAGCGACATCGACGATTCAGCATCGTCGACAGGATTTGTGTTCTGTTCGCTTTCGTAATCACGCAGGTCGAACTCCTCGTCATCGAGAGTGTCTCTGTTGGACTGGCCGACGTGTCTGAGAGTGCCTGTTTTGGTTGAGAAGACGAGGACGTTCCCGTCATCGCCGACAAACGCCATCTCGCCTTCGTCGTTCCACTCAATCAGATCCTCGCTGCCGGTGCCTGTCCCACTCCCCACTCCAATTCCCAACCCTCCCGTCTTCGCGATATTCCGTTCATCGTTCCTTCTGCCTCGTTCTGGCATGAAGTGAGGGATTGTCTGGTTAGTGCCGATTGTTGGGCCAGAAGACGAAAGATGGGTGTGCGGGAATGTGGCCACAACTTCCATCTGTCGCATGTCGAGCACGCTGACCACTCCACGCCCGCTCACACCCAAATACTGCCCATCCAGCGACCACCCCAGCTTCTTGAGAGGATGAGCGAAGGTGATGCAGCGGACAGCAGATGACGAGACAACAGGTGAGTTGAATGGCGAGAGAGGCGAGCGAGAGGAGACGACAGTTGGGTTGATTGTGGGATCGATCAAAACGAGATTCCTGTCTGTGCTGCATGACGCCACAATTGTTCCCTCTGGATTCCACGACAGACTGCCGATGGGCGCCGAATGAACTTGATACACTCCGATCGCTGGGGATTGTCCGGTCGAGTGAGGAAGAGATGACAAGACGCTTTCACCGCCTGACAACGACCCAACATCCCACAAACACACTCTGCCGTCTCCTCCGCTCGACGCGATGATCGAGGCTGTCCCAGCAGGCTGCCAGTGAAGCCCCGAAATGTACGACAGATGCGAATAGCTCGCCAGCTGCGAGTTCGACCCAAACACATTTTGGGAAGGCGAGTTCGCTCGCTGTGGAACATATATCGCACGAGACTGGAAGGAGGACGACGACGCAATGCACTTCTTGAGGTCGGTGTTCCACAGGGCGACTGTTCGGTCGTACGAAGCAGAAGCGAAGTACGAACCAGACGGATGGAAGGACACAGCTGTGACAGGAAGTTTGTGATGGGCGATCTGGGTGAAGGCTGGGGTCGATGCAGAGACAGAGAAGTCCAGCATTCCGATGTGGTTCCGCAGGTCGAAGAGGAGAAGCGGCTCGGTTGGGGAAAACTCAAGAAACGTCAGAAAAGCCGACGATTTGTGAGAATATGCTGGGATGGGTGGGACTCGATCCGGCCTGGACGATTTGGCGGTGTTGAGTGTGGCTGTTGTTGAAACGTACGTCAGCTGCGGACACTCTGGTGACTCAAACGTGTTCCAGTTGAACGAGCGGAGAGGAGCAGAGAAGAACGGGTACGTGCCTTGTTGGTACTTCTGCGTGGCGTTGAATTGTGATGTGGGGAAGGTCAGATAATCGATCGACGAGCGGGAGGGAATCGATTGCCGAGCGAGATTGTCGAACGAGGCTGTGCTTTGGCGTGTCGGGGAGGGGGTGTTGGTGATGGAGGGTGGAAGCGACATTTTCTGCTCGTCTTTCAGCTGCTGTTTCCGTTTTTGGATGTCGAGGCGGCGTTCGTGTTCTTCTCTTTTGTGCGAGATCTCCACTCGTCGTCTCTCGAGTGTCGGTCGTACAAACGAGACTGTGATTTGAAATTTGCATCCGACAGCGAGACTGCAGCCGTCAGAGCTCCAGCGAGTGTGGAGGATGGGATGCGAGAAGCTCATGCCCATTTGGCTTGCCGCAGATGACGAGAGAGTCTTGCTCTGCGTGGCAGACAGCGAGAAGAGGAACGGGAGAGATTGCGTGAAGAGGCGGATGAGTGGCGCAGGGGGGAGTGTCGGGAGGGTGACGAGCGATTGGCCCGTGTATCCTGTTTCCTGACACTTCTCTTCCATCCGATCAGCTTCGCTTGGATCTTCTGCTTCTCCGAACGTTGGCATCGGTGATTCTGATTCCGGAACGACAGCATCGATTGATTCGATCGTCTCGACCGAATCGTCGAGTTGAGAGTTCTGTGGAGTGGGCGGAGTGAACAGGACGTCGTTGAGTGAGTGCCGTGCGTGCTTGTCTCGACGCTTGGAGTCGTATTGTCTGCGAGACCCAGCATTCCGTTCGGCCTGCGGAGGAGTTGTGAACTGTGGGTCGGTTTCGAGTGTTGGGGTGTTGGACGATTTGGGCTCTTCGGCTGCTTTTCGTTCTTCTTCGCGTCTTCTTTCTTCTTCCTTCCGTTTCTCTTCCTCGATGCGCTTCTCTTCTGCTTTCCGATGTTCTTCCTCTTCTCTTTGTCTCTGCTCCTCCCTTCTTCTCTCCTCTTCCTTCATCCTCTCCTCTTCTTTTCTTCTTTCTTCTTCCTTCCTCCTCTCTTCCTCTTTCCTTTCTTCTTCCTCCTTCCGCTTCCTCTCTTCCTCCACCTGTTCCTCCTCCTTCTTCGCCGATCCATCTGGTATCTTCCCCATCGCCTTCTTCTTCTGCTTCGCAGCGAGTGCGAGAGGGTTGAGTGTGTGAGTGAGTGTCTTCATCGAAACAGGCGGCTTCTGAACAGGCGGACTCTCCTTCTTTTCTTCCTTCACTGGCTCCGGAAGAAACATAATCTGGAGTGGTTTTGCTTTTGGGCTGGATTGAGCGGTTGTGGGGGGAGAGGAGTCCGGAGTGACGTCCAATCGATGGGTCGGGTCTTGCTGGTCGTCCTCGACAGACACGATGTGGATGACTGATGGACTCTTCTTGTGTCTGATCTGAACAGTCTTCCCTGTCTTGTTCAGCAGCGGGTTGCTGTTCCACACCATCGTTGATTGTGGAGAGGGCTGGGGCTTGGCCTTGGCATTCGGGTCGGAGAAGAGGAATGTGCGAAGTGGGAGGGAGTTGAGTGACGTGAGAGTGAGTGTGGTGTCATTGCACGATGTGAGGCGAGTGAGGAGGAGTGGCGACTTTTGGGTGAGTGGCGTGAAAATGAAAAAAGTGTGTGAAACAGAAAAAGTGGGGGAATCTTTCAGCTCAATCTGAGCCTGCTGGATGACGCGTCTTGTCAGCGGGGAGAGCTGCGGTGAGTGTGTCGGGATGACGAGCGAATCCTTCAGATTCGCACTTGCTCGTCGAGATTGTGTCTTGCGAGTGAGTGTTGTGGAGATGGAAAGGGGCGATGGTTTGTCAACAGGGCCTTGGTGTCTCGAGTCGAACACGCGCGATGATCTGTTCTTGCTTTTAAAAGTGAGTTCGGCGAGCGAGTCGTCAGCAGTGTCATCCGACGTGTTTGACGACATCTTCGGGCTGGTCTGTGGGGGAGAGAACAACTCCATCACATCCTGGATCCCCGCAGTGCTCTTCGCCTTTCCCGTTGGCTCGCTTCGGGTTCCAGTCTCTGCCCTGCTCATCGTGGCGTATTGATGGGTGTTCTTCTTCGATCCTCCAAACTGCATTCCTGTTTGGAATGTCGATCGACGTGTAAGTGCCTTGTTGTCTTTCGCAGCAAACACGACAGTGTTGGACTGAACAGAGCGGAACACGTCGGTGGGCTTCTTGATTGGGTTGGTGGAGGAGACAGACGAGCCGTATTGCGAATAGCCTGTCACTTTCTCTCGCAGTTCTCGCTCTCCCTTCAGCCATTCTTTGTGTTTGATGATTTTGATTCTGTAGTCGTGCTTGTGGATGCGGCTGAGCGAGACAAGTTGCTTCCTGTTTGTGTGTGTTTTGAGGGTGAAGTTGGGCGTGAATGTGAAGGTGAGCATTCCGAGTGTGTTCTGACACACTGTCGAAGATCCATTGACAAGAATGGCGTTTGTGGACGGGTTCACAGTGAATTCGGGCGAGTTGCTGAAAGTGGAGAAGAAGTTCGTGTCGCCAAGTGAGTTTCCTGAGCGTGTGGACATGAGCGAGAATGTTGGTTCTCGCGGCGACGGAGAGGGCGGGAGAATCTCAGATGTTGGGGCAGAAGACCAGAGTGGATGGGTGACAGTGAAATCCTGCATCTGTGGGGGAAGAACCGCTTTCAAGACTTTGTCCAGAACGGTGTCCAACTCTGCGCCTGTCGGTTTCTCCCCAACATCTGGATTTGCGCGAGTCAAAGTCTCGATCTCGATTCCTCTCCTCACCTTCTCCCCCAGTTTCGTGAGGAACTTGGCCTGTCTCGTTCGCTCAAAGATGGTTGAATAGACAAGCGAATACACTGGCCGAACGCGATCCGGAAGTTGGGTGAGGTCGGAATACAACTCCCGCAGTGTCTTCGTCCTCGTTTCCACATCTCGCTGTTTCGTGAGCTCGACAGGCTCGACATATCGTGCGACCATCAGCTTCCTCGAGCGTTCTCTCTCTGCTTCGTATTCTTTCGCTGACAACAAGCTCTGAATGCCACTTTCATCGTATTTTGGGTTCTCGACACCCGTGATGGGAGGAGGCTGCTGTTTGAGAGTGGAGAAGTCAACTCTGTTGAAGAATGGGTGAGAGATCACGTCCTGCCCACGAGAATACAATCGCTGAACAGGTTTCCCGTCCGGCCCGATTTCTGTCGTCACTCCGATCCCCAATCGCTTCGCTGGGTTCAGTATGAGCAGCTTTTTGATCAAATCTTTCGCGTCTTCAGGAAATCCGTATGGCCAATAAATTTCTCCACCCAAAATCTTTTCGTAAGTCTGCTGAACGCCCTGGCCCACGAATGGCGACACTCCGAGGAACAGTTCATAAGCTAAGCAGCCAAACGCCCACCAATCCACCGAAAAAGAGTAGGAATCGCCGCGGACGACTTCGGGGGCAACGTATTCGACAGTGCCGCAGAACGTGGAGAGCATGTTGGGTTGGTGGGAGAGGGTTGAAAAGAAGTTGTTGGCTGTGAGGGGCTGAGAGGGGTCGGGGTGGAGGGGTGGAAGAACTGAGGGATTTGGGAGGTATTCAGGAGCAAGAATGGGGAATTCGTCGCTGTCGGGTGAATCTGAAGTGGATGCACCACCAAACTGGAAGGAGAACGAGTTTTGCCCGATTTCGTTGCCTTCGTCCTGCAATTTCTGGATATGTTCATGATGCCTCGTTAGCTTCTCGCGCATCACATTTGGGATGTACACACGTCGGGCGACGCCAAGATCGATCACTCTGAGGTGACCATCCTCTCCCAACATCAGGTTTTCGGGTTTTAGATCTCGATGAACGATCCCGAGATTGTGCAGGGCTGTAATTGCGAGGGCAAATTCGGCGAGATAAAAAACAGCATCGTCTTGGGAGAAATCCTTACATTTCAAGATCCTCTGCAAGAGCTCGCCTCCAGAGAGGAATTCCATGACAATATAGAGTGCTTCATTATCTTCGACGACTTCATATGTTTGGATGATATTCGGGTGATATGGGAGACCGTTCCGGATGTAAAGGAGAGTCGCGCCTTCCGTTCGAGCGTATCCTTCCATCGACGACGAGCGAAGATAATCCAAAGCAAGAATCTTGACAGCTAATGTCGGTGTACGAATGTTGATGGCTGGGGGGAGGCCTGGGTTGGCGATGGAGATTGTGCGATGGAGTTGTTTGTGATCTTGAAGTGAATTGCGATTAAATGAATTATTGCGATGTGACGATAAAGAAGGCGATAAGGAAGAACCAATTGACGGAGAGGAAGGTGGTGATTTTGCTTGATGACGTGATGAGGACAGAGAGGGATGTTGGAAAGGGCGTGGATTGCACAGAACAACTTTTCCAAAAGATCCTTTTCCAAAGATGCCCTCCTTCAAAGAATAACGTTGTGAGAAATCAACTCGCGGATATTTCAATTTTGAGAAGTCAGACTTCTTCGATGGAAGGACGAATCGATTATCGAGCATGCCTGGTCCACCCTGTGCGTCCTGAGCGGGCGGAAAATCATTGTGTCCGGTAGGAGGGGGAGAAAACAACTGTTGGAGCATATCGGAATATCCTTGAGAATCTTTCATGAAAGCAGATGAATTTGCGTTCGACGAGAATTCACCCGTGTGAGATCCGGATGATGAGTTCTTACTACGCGTATTATAAGATGAAACAGACCCATTTTGTGTCAATGTTTGGTTAAAAGGATCCAGAGATGGAGTGAGGGGTGTTTTGGGTGAAGTTTTGGATCTGTACTGTGGGTTGATTGCATCAAGCTCGTCCATGATTGATATGGAGGTAAATTGACCAAATGGGGTGTTCCGTGATCCTGTTTCTGACCGGGATCGTGTTGATTCACTGCGAACATGACTCCAAATGTCAGAATCAGCTGTTCCTTCCCATGACAACATCAACTCGCGTTGAGCGTCCATTTCCAGAACTGACGAGACAATAGACGTGTCATCGTACGATACTGAGTGACCAGCACTGAAGGTTGGTTGATGAATCGTCGAACCATCATCCACAATCCATCGAGGATCGTGACTTTCATGAAAGTTGCTTGGTGTCTCGAAAAATGAACCAGGATGATTGGTTTCGGACCTGTCCTGGGAAACATACACGACAGAATCAATGTGAGATGAATCTATAGTACCATCATCTGAAATCATGATGACGCATCCACAAAGGGATGAATGCTGGGCCAACAGAATCGAAAAGTGTCTAAGCTGAGAGTGAATTGTGTGTGACTGAGGTAAATCGCCTATAAAGTGACATAATCAATTGAAAGACCACTATTGGTCGCGATAAAACGACTTACATCTCGATCAAACTCCAAGTTTTTATGGAAGAAATCACGAAACAAAAGCGGACCTCAAGCGACAATTCTGATCAGCAAATCAAAAAATCAAAGAAACAATATCACAAAGCCGGCTCTAAGGCTGAGAAAAAAGGGAAACATGGGTTCAGAGCGCCAACTTTTGGCTCAGTTGGTGTTCTCTGCACATGTGAAAAGAGATTCCAGAAAATGTGTGGCCGAGAAGCTCGAATTCTCCTTGAGGAGACATTTCATCGGAAGTATGTTCCAGAAGAAGAACAAGAAAAGGAGGAAGAGGACGGCAATCAACAAGGTGTTTTCTCGCTCATTTTTCAAACTTTACAAGCTAGTATCGCTGACCTGTTGTCCGCCGAAATCGCTGATGAGATCCAATCAACACAGAACTCCAACACACAAGGCCGCCTCTGGGAATTCACCGACACGAAGTGTGCAGGATTGGAATATCTCGAACTCAACCCATACAATGCTCAGCAGATGAAAAATGAAACAGTTGTGGATCTTGTCAACGCGTTGTTCCAAAACAGGAAGGCATCACTTCTCTCAGGACAGACTGGTCACACAAGCTCCCGTCACATTCGAAGAATGATTCCTCTCTTATTTGTGACTCATGCCGATGATCAATCGCTGCAGACAGGAATAAATGAGATCTGCTCTCCTTCTGTACAGAATTGCGTGTCTGAAGGCAAACCATACAAGTATAGAATCGAGGTGACTCTCTCTCTTTTCCTCCATCCATCCTTTTGTAGTTTAAGCGGAGAAACAGCTCAAATCTTGATTTTGACGAGACAGTTTCATCGGTGGGAACGACTCTAAAGCATCTTATCGAGTTTCTCTTCCGTTCTCCTTTCTGACATATTCAGGTCAATTTCTCCAGATCCAGACAGGAAAACAGAAGCATGTCTTCGATGGAAGGACGCAGATTATATCATTCATGTCGAGGTCTTTACAAATGTGCTTGGGCTATCGATTGTGAGCACTGAAGATTGGGAGGCCTCGTCGAGGTGGAGTTTTGATTATGTTGCCAAGGAAGAGGCTCCAGAACAATCTAAATCCTCTGAAAAGGCTCCTTCCTCCCAGGGATTGTCTGAAAAACCCACTGAATCGGAGGAGAAACCAGAGGAGAGTGTTGTTTGATCATCATGTTTTTTTCTCATTTCACAAGATGAATTCCGCATCCTTATCGGGCGTACATGCACGAAAGTTGGATTGTATTCTGGACCGTGATCCGAGGATTCAATATGAGTGGGGTACAGGCGATAATCGCTGACCCTTTGATTCAACTCCCATCATCCCAACTCTTTTCTTTCTCCTTTCTCATGGATTCTATGACAGCATCTCTCCGCTCAGATGCTCGAGAAGCGTACAGAATGACTCAGATGACTGAAGAATTTGCAGATATTCCTTCATTAAGAGATGACACCTCTCATCCATTTTCTCTGCGTAAAGGTCGTCGAGACCACATTTCAGCAATCCAAACCGAGCAGACAATGTCATATTCCTCGAATCAACAATCTCAAGACGTATGCTTGTTCCCTTCTCGAAATAATTAATACATGTGATGATCAATGAATTATTCTGCAGACACTCCAACTACTCAGTAAAATTCCCGATTTATATTCTGAAAATGAGCAGACATTGACTTCTACACTGTATTTTATCCGTTCAAAAACACAGGGAAGTATCGACATCTTAACTCAACCCTATCACTCTTATTTCCAATCACATCTTAGGTCATTTGGCAAATCTGGATCTTCTCGTCCAAAATAACATTCTCCCTCCTTTACATAAAGTTTTGTGCCTCGACCACTTGCCTTCTGCTCAGGTCTTGTCATTCCTGTTCTCATTCGTTCTTGCTCTCTCCCAGCACAATGCCCTGTGGATTATCACCAACATCTGTTACAACAGCAAGGAAAGATCTGAGACTGTTGCATACTCTTCTTGCATGGGGAAAGTCTTTGAACTTCTCAAGTCGCAAGATCTCAAGCTAGCGGAGCAGGTTTGGTTCCTCTATCAGACATCATGCAACCTCTTCTCTTTTCTCTCAGGCTGCTTGGTTGATAGGCAATATTTTTGATAGTGCACCAGAGGTGAAGCTTCTGTTTCGAGATGTCCCCATCATCGCTGACATTATTGACCTTCTGTCTACTCGAGAGTTCAAACTTGCTCCTTTTTCGAATATTATCTGGGCTCTCTCGCGAATAGCACGTCGGGAGCCGCAAGACCCCTCAATCGCCCTCGATGAAGAAGAAGCCCGCAGACTCCAACAAGAAGAGAATCTCCTCGTCTCCAGCATGGTCACCATCACCCCATACCTCTGTCAGCACGATGAGCGATTCCTTGAGTCCACACTCGACTGTCTAATCAGCATCACCGACTTCTCAGACAAAGCTCTGATGTGCCTGTCAAACGGACAGCACGTTCAACAGCTCGTCGAACTCACTTCAAACGATCACCCAAATATTGTTGTGAAGAGTGTGCATCTGCTTGGATCGCTTGCTGCGGGGACAATGCAGATGACCGAAATGGTCATCCAAAACGGGGCAATCGAGAGGATGGCTGTGCTCCTCGGGAGGCACCACAACAAGCTCACCCAAAAGATCTGCTGGACGTTCTCAAATATCAGCAATGGAACGGAAAATCAGGTTTGTTCACAGTTTCACATAATCATCACTCCATCGCCCCTCCCTCCTCTCTCCCGTCAGATCGGCTCGCTCTTCACAACATCCGCCATCACCAGTCTCCTCGCCCACCTCTCCACCTTCGACAACGTCTCATCGCAATGGGCGGCTCGAACGTTCCTCGCGATCAGTCAGCTGTCTCGGATGCGAAGTATGGAATTGATGGGAATTGGGGCAGCACCAGCACTGCTCGGATTGTTGAGTGTGAACTCGGCTGAGACGGTTGACATTACTTTGATGACAATTTGGAATTTATTAGCGATCGGGAATTTGCAGACAAGACGGGTTGATCAAAATGGTTTGTGCTGTCTTCGATTCCTCATTTTGTGACCAGGTATGCAGAAGAATCCTGTCCGAGATAAGTTTGAAATGGCAAATGCGCAGGAGGTCATCGAAGCTTTCTTGGACTCTCCTAATCAGTCGATTCGACTTCATGCGCAACAAATCATAAATACACATTTCTCGCCGACTTCGTACCTTTGATTTTGACTTATTTTCAGTTTTTTCACACTTCATCTGAATTTTCTCTTGAGTTTCATGACCGTCTTGCCCCTTTTCCATTCCACGTTTTGATCAAAGTGAAACTTTTTTTTTGTGTCACAACTCATCTTCAACTCATTAATTCCAGGAAATTCAGAGATTGACCACTTCACAGGCGCTCATTTTTTTGTCTGATTCATCATGTCAGAGCCGATTCTCATCCTTTCTACTGCCCAGCCTCCCAAACCAAAACCACAAATTGTGATCAAACGCACAAGTCGTCCAATGTCACCAAGTGCGACTCAAAGCGACCACACCGTTCTAGCACAATCTCCCCTTCATAGTTCTCTTTCACCAGTTCCAAAACAAATCCCTGCCAAAGTTCCAGCCATTCGACGATCACAGTCGTCTCAATCCCCTCCCACCTCCCTTGGCCCTCCCGATCTAACTGGTCCACATCCCCCACAACCTCAACCTAAAGCTGAAGCACAAGAAGAGATTCGAGAAAAACAGCTTGAATATCTCAAAAAACGGGCAGAGATCTTAGGAACAGACGAACAAGTGGCCACAGATAATGATGAACTCGCACGTGCTAAACACTTTGGTCCAATTCAAGTCCAACCAGATCTTCCCCCTGACCCATCTGATGAGATCGTCTATAACACTCCACCTGGATTCACTCCCCAACAATTATATCAGTATCAGATGATGCAGATGAATTTTCAAGGTGTTCCAGCATTCCCCACACAACACTATCATCTTCCAGCAACCCCTGTTGATGTTTTACCCAACCAATACGTCGTTACGGATGGGACAAGATCACCATTCTATGTATTCAATCACCCGCCTGTACCAAAGGCTAACTTCAATCCACATGCAGACCCATTCGTGCCCCGAGGCAAGAAATGATATATTTTCTGTTATCTTTCTTTTTCATTTCAGATTGGATGGCGAATCAACATTTTATTATCGAGCTCTCTTTTCAGAAAATTAACGAATGAAATGAGACAAAAACAGAAAATATTGATATACCCAGCATTATCTTTCAATATCGTCGACTGGAGCTTCTATGATACCGTCGCTGATGTCGATCTGGTGATGACGAGCGTGATTCACTTCGAGAATATGAACGCCTTCGATACCGTCGATCATCCCGATATTTTCGAGAATAACGATCAGGGCTGTCCCTTCTAGTCCTTCTTTCTGGGCTACGCGGCTTTGATTGGCTTCGGCGAGGCGATTCGTCTTTGGGGATGGTTCGTGGAGGTTCTGGTGATTGTTGTGATTCATACTCTTTCTTTTCTTGCATGAGATGATCATATGCTTCACGGATTGTTTTAAATCCAACATGTTGCCTTCCTGCAAAATGATCCGCAAGACGTTTGTCGTTTTCCCCAACAAAAAGCGACGCCCCACACACAGCACATGCACGAAGTTGTGAATGTCCCACGGCCTTCTGTGATCCCGCTGCAAGATCATCACGGGCACGTTTAAGGGCATCTACTCGGTGCATGGTGTCCAACGATTCCTCAACTTTCCCTTCATTTCCCAGGTTCTCTGCGGCTGCAATGAGGTTATCGATCTCAACAGAGAGTTCAATCACACGCTCATTGTCGGGATCTCCGAAATTTTCTTTTGCTTTGCTCTCTTCCATTCGCTGAACAAGACGATCACAGTCTTGAATGCGGCGCGAGAGGAGTCTTTCTGCTTGAGCTGCAATTCCCCATTTGTCACCTTTGTAATATTTCTTGGCAGACTCATAATCTAAGCGATCTTTTTCGTTATGGCGAAACCTGCATTGACCACAGTCTGCTTTCGTGTTTGAGAGGAGTGTCTCTGGACATGCTCCAACAAGGAAAGTGGCGCAAACGTCTTTGTTTGTAAAATCCAATGAAAAGTTTTTGCCTTCAGTTTCTTTCATGAAGGCTTCAATTTGAGCGCGAATGAGATCTGTCATCTGAATAAAAAAACATGGCCAGATCCAATCAGGATTCTTGATCTTGGAAGCACGGCAGTTATCTTCAACTATCATTGACAAACAACAACATATTTATAAAATTTACTGTGAAATGTAATCTAACAATGAAACAAAACTAGCTATCAAATCTTCAACATCATCTTCGTCGATTTTGGTGATATGATCAGATTCAAAGTAGTCCTGATCAAATCCAACAAATCGCGGCACCTTGGCTGGCTTTTTGGAAGAGGATGGTCGAGGCTTCTTCGTTAAGTCTTGGTCCCTTTCTTCTCCTTCTTCCTTCGCCAACAGTTCAAAAAACTCTTCTTCTTCCTTTTCTGCTGACTTTTCTTCTTCCTCTCGGATCATTTCATCCATCAGCGATCGGAATCCGGGTTCATCCATCTCGTTATCGTCTTCTTCGATGGTCCAAAGATGATTTCCTGATTTAATCGCCTTAACAGCCAAATAAGCCTTGTAAGCGTGTGTCATTGGCCATAGCTCCGATTTGTACACATATTCCAATTCACCGAGGTTGTTGAAAACCATTGTTGTGCGAGCATGTTTGTGAAGCAGGAATCTGGAGACACCCCAAGCTTTCTTGACGGTGTACTTCTGGTCAGATAGGATGCTGTACTTGAGCTTCAAATTAGATGACGTTTCAGCGTGGGTAGCAAGCTTATCTCCACTTATTCCAAGTACTGTTGCCGACTTCCTTTTCATGAGCCAATTGAAGTATTTGAAGCCTTTCAGTTCTCGCTGGTCCCACTTTGAACTGTCCTTGTGGTAAAAAAAGACCACTATCGGCCCACTACCGATGAGAGAAGAAAACTGCACCACAGAGCCGTCCTGATCACTGAGAGAGAAATCAGGTGGAATTTCTCCGATACTCAAAGCGAAAATGTCGTGTATGCAAAGTAATAGACTGCTGAACATGAATGAGGGTCCCTTTAGAGGAAATCAATTTGCATGAATCATCCTTCGCACATCTCATTGTGAGATCCGACACCATTCTGTCTGAAATCCAATCATCTTCGTCTCTTTTCGTTCCAAAATTTCGACAAAGATGGTTGAATAAATCATCTCAAAAACAAATATCTTGTTCAAAAATGTATATAGCACAAAAACGGATGGAAAAAGAAGAGATGGTCAATGAAGAGAATCGAAGAACAAACTCAAGAGAAAACAATAAATACGACCACCTGGGGAAAAAAGAGACCACAATCAATCGATTGTGACAGAATAAACAGTCTCAGGAGGAGATGAGAGAGAAAAAGTGGCAGGATCGCCGAAATACGATCTCGATCGACACACCCGCAAGACTTTCCCAGTCCACACCATCGTCGAGCGACGCAGAGACCCGTTCTTCTCCTCCTCCATCCCCTTCACCACAATCGTCTCTTTGTGATGAGATCCACGCAGCCGCTCTCGGAAGGAGCCTGACTTGACTCGGAGAATTCGAATGTGGTTCTCGCCAGCCGACAGCGACGACAGCCTCTGTCCATCATCCGAGAAGCAGATGGCTTCCACAGGTCGTGTGGAGACACTCACTGTTCGGTCCGGCTGGGTTTTTCCAAAGCGCCAGAACTGGATACTCCCGTTTAGGAGACCGACGGCGAGTGTGGTCGAGGCTCGGTCATACGCGACCATGGGGCACTTGGAGTGGAGATGCTGGATGAGGATGGTGATCGAGTCAGACACAGACACGACCTTCATCAGCGGCTTGAACGAGGACGAGAGAGTGTGTTTGGAGGTTGTGTTGGAGAGCGTCCAGAGAATGCAGAGTATCGATATGAGGTGTGGGATCTGTTGGATGAATCGCGTTGTCACATTGAATCGTGAAAACCACAACACCAAAATGCTCGCCAGCCTCATCAGCGACCTGTCGTCCTGCTGTTCCCCAACCAGAAGTCCTTCGAATGTGGTCAGGAACGCCTGCGGTTCAACTCGTCCCAATTCAACCAGCGCCCGCACACCCGAAAGCGACCCCGGTGTGGACACCTCTTCAGCTGCGACAGTCGATTTCTGTTCCTCGTCGGATGTGCTGTTGTCAGCTTTGAACGTGAAGACTGGGTATGTGTCGAGACTGAGCACGAACAGCTGTCGCATCAGGCGAAGGATGTCGGAAATGTACGGACGGAAAGCGACGATGTTGCCGTGGAGGAGATTGAGGGAGAGGATGCCAGCTGCCTCTTCGCCCTCATCCAGCTCTGATTCCACTCCATCAGCGAGAGCCTTCGAGACCTGTTTGGAGATGGCTGAGACGAGTTGGAGGATGACGTGGACGAGGCGTTGGAGGAGCAGAGAGGACACAGCTGTCCCATCCACCTTCACAATCAGACTCAGAATGACCGGCACAATCATGTCGATTCCCGACCGAAGTGTCACAACAACAGGAACCTCGTCCTTCTTTCCTTTCTGCGAGAGCGGGTTGGACAGGAGCAGCTGCCCACAGATGTCTGCGAGGCGATGTGTGGTTGGCTTGCTCATCGTTCGGATGAGGATGGAGAGGAGCGAATGCACTGCATCATAAAACGAGGATTGGACAGCAAACGGCTTGTCAGATGCGGGGCTGCTGGAAGAGGGGTAGCTTGTGAGGTGGACGGAGGGGATGAGCGTGCTGATGTAGGAGAGCGAGGGAGGGACGAATTGGGAGTTGGGAGTGCTCTGGTTGGAGGTGTTATTCGCCAACGATTCCTCGATTTTGCTCAGAAGCTGGCTGGACTGTGACTGGATGAACATGCTCCATTTGCTCTTCGTGTCTGCGTCTTCGAAGAATCTCGATTCGCCCAGAATGTTGAAGAGTGAGAGGCAGAAGAAGCTGAGAATGGACGAGAGAGCACTTGTGTGTGTGAACGCCCTCATTCCAGCAGAAGCGATTGGGAGAGTGAGAGTGATGGAGTGGGAGGAAGGAGGAGAGAGAACGTATCCATGTTGGAGAAGAGGGGCGTTGGGAAGGTTGAAGTGTTTGAGAAGAAGCGCATCGTTCTCTTCCGACAGTCCAAACGGAAGGAAGAGTGGGACGAGCGAGAGAAGCGTCGTTCCAAGTGTCTCGTTGTCATCAAGCGAAGAATTCGCAGCCAATCTGAACTGCGTCTCAAAGTCCGAAAGCGACGGCGCAAATAAAAATGGGTTGCCGTCCCCAACATTCGGTGGATCGCTGATCCTTCCGAGAGCAGCAGTGATGCGCTGGCTGCGATGGGAGAGCGAGAGGAAGCCAGCGAGCATTCCCAACATCATGTCGACGGCGATGACCACTGCTGGGAGGCTCGACTGCTCAGTGAAGTTGTATGCGGGGAGGATGAAGTGGAAGATGGAGAATGGCGACTTGCTTGCGAGAGGGAGGGTGTCTGCGATGTTTGTGGATGGGATGGGAGTGTGTTGGCGTGTGGACGAGTTGAACGAGGGCAGGTGGAGCGAGTGTGATGTCGGGTGTGTGTGGAGAGCATTAAAGAACTCCGAACACGGCATCTTCGGTTGTCCGTTGCGGTTCAGCAGCGATCTGAGTGGGCGGAGAGGAGGAAGAGTGTCGAGTGGCAGAGAGAAGAACGTGAAGAATGTCTTCGAGTTGTAGCGGACGAGATGGAGGCTGCGGTGTCTGTGGTTGTGCTGCGTCTTCTTTTCCATCGTCTGCCACAAGAACGCCTCCAGACTGTGCACAATCTGCTCTCTCCTTCCCAACATCTCGTTGTGCACGAGTGGCGGAAGAACCGACGAGATCACATCTCTGTTCAGCGCAGCGTTGGGCGAACCCGAAGTTGGCGGGTTGAACTGCGTGAAGCCCTTTCTCAAAAGATGGTCCACCATCGGAAGGTCGTCTGAAGTCAGCGTGAACATTTCGTGTGGGCGGAGGTTGAGAAGAGTGGAGAGAGGAGATGGAGCTGAAGCAGCCTGTTGTGGTGTCGGCGAGGGAGGGATGAGGAGGCTTGCAGGGTTGTCTGTTCGGTTGTAGATGTTCTGTGAGATTGGGGCGAACGAGAATGTGGAAGATGGGCCGAAGCTGTCGAGAGCTGCCGCGTAATTTGTGAGATGCTCGCTGAACTGCTTCTGTCGCACGCTC
Source organism: Blattamonas nauphoetae (assembly GCA_033064195.1). Taxonomy (NCBI): domain Eukaryota; phylum Preaxostyla; order Oxymonadida; genus Blattamonas; species Blattamonas nauphoetae. The sequence continues at coordinate 73,662 of JARBJD010000048.1, forward strand.
TTGTCGAGCACAGTGGACGGCGAGAAGAGCGTGGAGAGCACTGTCTTCATCAGGACCGTGGAACCTTGTCCCACTCTGATTCCTGTCTGCAGGTCGATGAGCGTGGTGTTTTCGCTAGATGGCTGGTTGATGATTGCATCTAGATTGTCCGGAGTGGCTGATGTGACTGGGAGAGACGGAGAGCGGGACGGTGTGATTGGCTCATCAGAATGGACTGGCGGAAAATCACGAACTTTCGGAATGACGAAGACTTCGGAGTTGGCGTAAGGACGAGGCGAGACTGGGTAAGGTTGAAGAGGAGGGGTTCGTGCTGGAGGGAAGGGGGTGAGGGACCGCATGGGAACTGCCGATGGAGAGAGGGGATCACTCAGATTGTCAAATGTGGTTGGGGGAACCAGCAACGGCGCTGATGTTGTTGCTGTGATCGGACTGACGTTGATTTGCGGTGCTTGCGATTGGAAGATCGACGAGACAGTTCGGAATGTCGTCGGAGCTGGCGGAACATAGTGAAGATGCATGGCTGAGCTGTTCTCGTGTCGGCTGTCGCTGGTTGTGGAGAAGGCAGACACAACTGAAGAGATGATGGTCTGGGCGAGACCCACTCCTTCCTCTCCACAGAAGGGAAGAGGCGGCAGATGTCGTTTGCTGACGAGGTGATCAGAGATGGAGTAGCCATGATCGATGAAGAACGACTGCGACGAGGGAAGGTTGGAGAGGAGAGTGGATGTGAGCGGGGAGGACGTGTTGGGCACGAGGAGAGTGAGAGGGAGAAGATCAGGTGCGACTGTGAAGGGATGGTGTCGAGAGAGGAAGCGAGACGAGAAGTCTGTGTTGAAGAAGATGCTGTCGTCAAACAGACGCACACTCGTGTCCACCAACACTGTCTCGTGTTTGGGTGCTGCAGGCGAGACAGGAAGCAGGTTGTCAAACTGGACAGAAGTGGTGTCGATGAGAAGAGGAGAGTCGCTCGGAGCGACGAGGGACGAAGCAAGGACTGGAGTGTTCATGGAAGATGTTGTGAATGAGGCGCCTGACGACGAGGATCGTGCGTGGGTGGGTGGGAGGGGAGGAGGAGCGGAGATTTCCGGCTCTTTGGAGTGCGAGTTGATGGACAGAATGTGGGCTATAGAATTCCACTCGAGAGAGGAGATGATGAACGGGTTGGACAGCTGAAGTGTGGGCTGTTGAGGGATGATGTAGAGTTGGGTGAGTGTGAGCATGTTGTGGATGCACACCGTGTTGTCCAGACTCACAGACGCAACCAGTGCTGACACTGTGAACGCAGACTTCTCTGCTTCCCGCTCCTCTCCCCCTTCGATGATCTCGTCTGTCGTCGAAGCAATGCCTTTCAGGATCTGCGGAGGAACCTGTTTGAGCAGCTTCTTCGGGCTGACCTTCTCCGAAGTTGACAGAAGCCGCAGCAGCTCGATTTCAGCGGACGACAACACGTCGACCATCGACCCTTCCAGATCGTCCATCGCTTTGTATCGAACGACGTTGTTGGGCTGCTGTTTCGACTGTCCTTTCTTCTCGTTCCGCGTGTTTAGCGTGTTGAGCACGTATTGCACAACAACCTTCCTTCGAATATCCAACCGTTTTCGAGTTTCATCATCTTTCGCTGATTGTGTCTCGAGCTGAATGTCTTCGAGCGAAGGAGCAGAGAAGAAAGTGACGGGTGCCGAGTGTGCTGTCGAGGTGAATACGAGAATGTTATACGGATACAGCCAGACTCGCACAAACACACTGTTTTCTGGTGCCACATCGACATGCGCAGAGTGGGGCGTCGGAACGGTGTATTCGCCAGTTAGGATGAGGTGAGGGAAGGCGGGTGGGATGAAGATGGATGTGACGATGCTGGATGGGATTATGGGGATGTCTGGTGGGGAAGGAGGGGAATAAGAGGGGAATGGAGTGAATGTGAGTTTTGGGTGTGTTGGATGGATGGTGAAGAGAGTGGCCAGCGACGGGTGTCGTTGGAGGGTCACAAACGGGGTGGAACGGCGAGAGATTCTTCTTTCTTGTTTTTTCAGCTTTCTTCCCAAACATCCAGGGAATGAATCTGCAAAACACGAAGTTGCGTTTGGGATGAAGAGGCAGGCGTCTTTGTGTGGGAAAGTTGGTGTTTCGCCAACAATAAACCTGCCACTGTGAAGAGTTGGTGTTTGGGGGTGTGGGGAGAAATAGAACAGCCGTTTATTGGGAAGGACGACGACAGGGATGGTTCGACACAGTTCGAATTGTGTCTCCGCTGAGAACGACCCAAATCCGAATCTTGACTCACCTGTGCGGAAAAAATGTGGGTATCGTGTGAGACCAGTGCAGTCAACCAATTTGAGGCTTACATCTGGAAGATCTGGCTTCTGTTCTTTTGAGGCAGGTGTTTCTTCGTTATGGACAATCCGAAAAACGAAAAAAAGTGGGTGAGATGTCCACACAACCACAAGTTCATCATCAAAAAATGAAGCCCCCACCCAACCATCGTTGGGGTCGAGAGACGGTGTCTTTGTGAAAAGTGGTGGATGTGATGGGATAGTCTCACTAAATCTGTTTAAGAGACGTTCTTGAGGTCCTGTTGTGACTGTTTTCTGTTTTGTTCTCCTTTTCTGCCTCCAATTCTCGTAGACAAGGTTGTGTTCCAAAGCAGAGGCTGCAGCTTGTCCGAGCATTTCCTTATTTGGCGAAGGAAGTGCAGTGAGTGGAGTCAGTGTCCTCCCTGACAGAAAAACGACCACATGATGTGTGACAGCCGCTACAATCATTCCGGAAGATGATGACACGATTCTGGCGTCTGTGTCTGAAAGGACGTGCTGGGCTGCTCCAGAATGAGGAGGTTGACATGCAGATGGAGAAGATGGAAATGAACGAAGAGAACAGGCAGCAAAAGAAGGGACTTTGTGAGTTGTGAAATGAGGTGGATTTGTTGCGACTATCTCCATGGAGGAGAATTGTTTTTGCTGTTCCTCCGAGAAAGTGGATGAAGTAGTAATAAATGACCGGATTTTTGGAATATCAATATTCTGTGTTTGAAGTGGGAAGACTTGTTGAATTGTATCAGTTGAGGGTGATGATGTGGCTTCGATTGGATGCGAAAGGACGGCTCCATCAACACCATAAGAGAGTATCACTATGATGGGATGAATAACGAAAAAGTCATACCGACCCCCATTTCGGTTTTTGAGAGGCACATCGATCTGATTTGCTTTCGATGTCCTTCAAGTACAGAGACAGTTTTCAGGTAAAAGGGATCGAATATGAGAATATCTGTTGATATTCCACTGATGGCAATCGTGCCATTGGGAAGGGCGAGTACTTGTCTTGGTTTTTCGGCTGTGAGAAGGGTGATGTGGTGATGAACCGTGATGAGGGAAAAGAAATAAAAACTGACCATTCATTGGAAAACATGCGAAAAGGGATCCATCATGAAGATCCCAGATGTAGATATCACAGTTCTGGAAGACTGTAGAAGAGAATTTATGATGAGTGATGAATCACACCAGCAACAATAAAGAAACGTGTATGGCTTTCACAACAACAAATAGAGAGGCATGGGGAACATGTACTGGGAATGAACACTTGAGTCGAATGGTAACACTCGCCTTTGGCAGCACTGTCAATATTCTTCCATCGAGAGACGAGTCCTGTTGTACTACCAGTGAAAAATTCTGAATCTTCCAAAAACACATCAACACAAGTAATGAAATTCTGAGGAATCTGTTGCCATATCACAAGAGGGATTTGGGGTGGCATTGGAAGAAAAAAATGTGGTTCAATGGACTTGGCGAGATAGAAAGTGCTAGACATTGAAGAAAAGAGAAATAAAACGTTGATTCATTTGATGAGATGAGAATAATTAATGATATGAAATGAATTGAACACAGAATATGTTGGATTTGTTTCTTCGCGACGATATCTTGTGAATGGGAGTGGACACCATCAATGAGTCCCATACAATTCACACTACCTGTCCATATTGGTCCCAAAGAAGTGCAACATCCGTCCTGCTCCATATTGACCATTGTCATGTTCTGCATTCTTCGCCTGAATGAAGATGAACTCCGACGCATCGTGCCAGCCTTCCTCCAGAAAGCACGGGATTGGTCTTCGAAGCATCTTCAGATCGACGATGCCCCTTCTATAGAAAGTCGGTTGACGGATGAGCAGCTCAAAAAGATGTTGACTTGCGATGAAACTTTCATTGAACAGACCAGTCACAACGCGAGAGAAGAATCCAATCCGGCCGAGACACCGAGCAATCACACGCTGATCGCACAATTCGCAGATGTCGACGAAGAGATGTAAACTACCCTCTTCTTGTCGGTAATCGTAATTGCTGGGTTGGACGAGGTAGTTCGTAATGAAGTCGATGGAAGGAGCAAGCAGTTGTTCGAGCTGTGGCTGATTCAGTCGAGCGGCGCTGTGGCGAGCTTGTGGCAGGCTTTCGACGACAAAAGCACGAATAAGTTCCTCGAGTGAATTGCAACAAGAGGCGATTGGGAGATTGTTCTGGTTGATCATTCGCATCACAACTCCAACTGTTGCCAGATCCACATCCTCCCACTCGCCGAATGTTGGTGGAGGTTTGTGCGGTTTAGCGCGAAGGAGATAGTAAATCGGACGAAGAGGGAAAAAGTCGATGTGGAGAGAGAGGAGAGACTCAAATGTGTGGAGGAAGTGTTTTGTTGTCCTGCCAAATTTTCTGAACAATTTGGGAAGATACACAGACTTGAGCTTCAATTTGTGGAACATGCAGATGCTAAGGACGGTGTCATCATCCAAAGGAGAGTTGCTGTCGAGCAGAGATACCATTCTGTCCACAACATTGAGGATCTCTTTGTCGGTGAGACAAAACACAAGTTCAGATGTGAGGATGAAGGGCGGGGATGGTGACGAGAGAGCAGCCTCATCCATGTTTTTCCTCATTTCCTTTCCAAATGTTTTGGTCACGTTATTTTCGTATCTGTATTGAAACAGATAGACGAAGAAGTCAATGATCTTTTCACGGAAATCTTCATCCAACGAGAACGGATGGAGTGAAAGATGGATGATGTACTCCTTCGTGTGTTTGAAGAATGAGAGGAAAGCCTCGTCCAGTTCCCTTCGAAGGTCAGTTGCTGACGGAGATAAATCATGATCAAGAAGTCGAATCGTATGGAGTTGATGTCTCAAAGTGGAGACGAGGTTTTTGTGGAAAGAGCGGAAATCATCAGTGAAGGGCAGCTTCGACGGAACAACAGCATTGATGAAGTTTGGGAGCCATCCACACAAAGTATGCTTCATCTGAATCAAAATATCCTTATCGCGCATGAACCAATCGAATTGATTGAGAATTGTGGACGATAGGTGAGGATTTGTGGGTGTGAAGAGTGCCCAGAGGGACTTAGTGTCCAACTGCGATGAAGAGACGATCCTACGATCCACTTTGAGACCAAACTTGTCGTCAGAATAAAAGAATATTTTCACACATTCTGGACGACGAGATACGAAGTTCATAACATCCTCGACGACCAAATCGGAGAACTGCATCCCCTCGCTCACTCGAGCAATCAGATATTCAAATGCCTTCACCCAGGGCGATATTATTTTGGAATCCGTCCTATCAAAGCAAAGATAGCGTTCTGCTTCACTTGAAGAGGGAAGGCCCAAAATGGAAGCAAGTTCGGTCAAAATTTCTGTCCGACTCCCTCCTTTAGATGGTTGGATCACCGAAGAGGTGAAACGAGAGTGATGGGTAATGCGGCCAGCGTTTAATTCTCGAAACGTCGACAGAAGGATGGAGTCGGAGCGATGATCAGTGCGGAAGAAATCAGAAGCGGATGTTGACAATAACTTCGATGAGCCAACATTGAAGAAGGAGAGAGCAGCCGTTCGGAGTGTGTCAGATGGAAGAGAATGAAGATTGATCAAGGACGTTGCCAGTCGTTTGTGTTGGTCTTTCTCTGTTCGGAAAATAGTTTTGAGCAACAGGCTTTCAAGTCCCGAGCGATGGTTGATGTGGATAGATGCATATTCCAAGAAACGTACAGCATGATTCATTTCGGTTTGTGACAGGCTCATTTCAGAGTCGACTTGATCGAAGAGCGAGATACAGCCCTGCCGGAGATCATCGGTCATCATTGAATCCTGCAAGACCAACCTCCAATCTGACGTGATGGAGATGGGAAGAGATTTCCGATCATGCTCCAGGTGTGCTTGCTCTGACATTGTTTGGACATTGATTCGCTTTCTTTTCATTTCATATTGAAGAATTCGCTTTGAAATCTGGATATAGTGACGATCATCCGCATTAATTGTGACAAGATCAGATATGGACCCGAAAACCGAAGAATCGGTGGAAGAATCGCGACATGTCTGACTGACGGTTTCACTTGATGGATGGTCGATGTGTGAATCCGAAATACAAGTGCAACCAGATTGAACGGATTCAGGAGACTGCGAATCTGTCTTGATTTGATTCATTTTACACTTGGGAGAGATACTTGACTGATCAGACCCCTGAACACTTTGTTTTCGAATTGTCTCATTCTACTGAAACCAATCTCAATTCTTTTTCTTCAAAATACACATCCTATTGTGATATATCCTTTGGTCAGTGTTTCAAATCCCTGAAGCACTTACTTCGCTCTCACTGGCTCATTCGAATTCTTGTGTGGCTGCTGATGGAGACAGAGGAGGACCGTTTGGGAGACCGTATGAGAGAAGCAGAGTGAGGAACATTCGAGTGAGTGAGATAGCAATTGCTAGATATTGAAGAAAAGAGAAATAAAAGGATGATTCCTTTGATGAGATGATAATAATCAATGAAATGAAATGGATTGAACACGGAACGTGTTGAATTCGTCGATTCGTAACTTCACCTCATGAATGGGAGTGGACACCATCAATAAGTTCCATCCGATTTAAACAACCTGCCCATATTGGTCCCAAAGAGTTCCAGAATCAGTCTTGTTCCATATCGAGTATTGCCATGGCCGATATCCTTCGTCTGAATGAAGATGAATTCCAACGCATCTTGCCAGCCTTCCTCCAGAAAGCACGGGATTGCGCTTCGAAAGATCTTCGGATCGACGATGTCTCTTCCGTAGTAAGTCGGTTGACGGATGAACAGTTGAATAAGACATTGACTGATTCGGAAACTCTTTTCGAGCAGACCAGTCACAACGCGAGAGAAGAATCCAATCCGGCCGAGACACTGAACAATCACATGTTGATCGCACAATTCGCAGATCTTGACAAAGACGTCTACACTATTCTCTGTTTCTTGTCGGTAATCGTAATTGCTGGGTTGGACGAGGTAGTTCACCAGAAAGTCGATGGAAGGAGCGATGAGTTGATCGAGCTGTGGCTGATTCAGTCGAGCGGTGCTGCGCAGAGCTTGTGGAAGGCTTCGGGTGACAAAATTACGAATGATTGAATTCGAGTTAGATGTGATTGGGAGATTGTTCTGGTTGATCATTCGCATCACAACTCCAACTGTTGCCAGATCCACATCGTCCCACTCGTCGAATGAGAGCTGACGTTTGTGTGGCTTGACGTTGAGGAGATACCAAATCGGCGCCCGATCTAGAAATTCAAAGTGGAGAGAGAGGAGAGACTCGAGTGCATGTAGGTATTGATCAGTTGTTCTGCCAGCTTTTCTGAACACTTCAGAAAGATTCACATAGTTGAGCTTCTTTTTGGTGAATGTGCAGATCCGAAGGACGGTGTCATCATCCAAAGGAGAGTCGCTGTCGAGCAGAGCAACAATTCTGTCCACAATGTTCATGATCTCTTCGTCGGTGAGATGAAAGCCTCGTCCAGTTCCCTTCGAGCTTGATCATGTCTCTCCCTGCCCACAGCTGATCGAATATTACGGAGTTGAGAATACAATGTGGAGATGAGGTTTTTGTGGAAATAACTGAAGTCATCAGAGATAGGCAGCTTCGAAGGAGCAACAGCATTGATATAGTTTGGGAGCCATCCACACCACACATGCTTCATTCGAATGTTAATGTCCGAGCGTTTTGTGAATCCTTGTAATTTATGGAGAATTTTGGGCGAAAGTTGAGGATTTGTTGGTGTGAAGAGTGTCCAAAGTAGTTTCGAGTCCAACTTCGACGAAGACACGATTGTATCGTTCACTTTGAGTCCAAACTCGTCGTCAGACCAAAAGAACAGTTGTACTCGTTCTGGACAACGAGATATGAATTTCATCATCGCCTTGATTTCCAAATCGGAGAATCGTTTCCCCTCGCTCACTTGAGCAAGCAGACTTTCAAATGCTTCCACCCAGGGCGATATCATTTCGGGATCCCTCCAATCAGAGTGAAGATAGCTTTCTGCTTCACTTGAAGAGGGAAGACCCCAGATTGAAGCAAGCCCATCCAAAAGTTCCTTTCGAATCTCTCCGAAAAATCGGTTGACCATTGGAGAGGAGGAACGAGAGTGAAAGGTAATGTTGCTAGCGTTGAATTTTCGCATCGTTGATACAAGTGTGAAGCAGGAGTGATGATTAGTGGGACAGACTGGCGTGGCAAGGAGATACCGGATGTATGGGCAGAACGATTGGAAGATGGGATCAGCGAGATTTTCTAAGAGCAGTGTGGCGGAATAACCAAAAAAATAGTTCATAATCGATGTCAGATGGCGGTGAAATTCCATAGTTGCGTCGTTTAATGGAATTTCATGTGGTTTCAGGATTAAGAAGAGTTTTGGCATCAATCCAGTTGAACTCACTGCAATAGTGAAAGAAATGGATGATTCATCGAGGCCAACGTCGAAGAAGGAGAGTACAGCTGTTCGGAGTGTGTCAGATGGAAGAGAGAGAAGATTGATCAAGGACGTTGCAAGTCGTTTGGGTTGGTCTTTCTCTGTTCGGAATATGGTATCAATGGGTCGATCTGAGATGTGTCTAGGACGTTCGATGCGAATTTTGGCATATTTCAGGAAACGGACAGCATGATTCATTTCGGTTTGTGACAGGCTCAGATCAGAGTCAACTTGATCGAAGAGAGAGATACAACCTTGCCGTAGATCATCAGTCGTGATCGAATCCTGCAAGACCAACCTCCAATCTGACGTGAGGAAGGTGGGAAGAACGATCTCGCCATCCTCCAGATATGATTGTTCTGACATTAGGTGGATATTGATTCGCTTTCTTTTCATTTCATATTGCAAAATTCGCTTTGAAATCTGGATATAGTGACGATCATCCGCATTAATTGTTACAAGATCAGATATGGACACGACAACTGAAGAATCGGTTGAAGAATCGCGACATTTCTGACTGACGGTTTCATGTGTAGAATCCTCCACGTGTGAATCCGAAAGACAAGAGCAACCAGATTGAACGGATTCAGGAGACTGCGAATCTGTCTGTATTTGATTCATTTTACACTTGAGAGAGATGTTTGACTGATCAGACCCCTAAACACTTTGTTTTCGAATTGTCTCATTCTACTGAAACCAATCTCATTTCTTTTTCTTCAAAATACACATCCCATTGTGATATATCCTTTGGTCAGTGTTTCAAATCCCTGAAGCACTCACTTCGTTCTCATGATGATTTCAAAGAACTGGAATGAACTGATATGGGTAAGAGTGATTAACAAGGTAAAGAAGTGCGAAAACAACAGATAATATAAGAACACGATTGTTAGGCGAGTTAATCGTGTTTGAACACTCCTCTTAAACGAAAAAGCCAAAGAACAACAATAGCAAAGAAAGGGACAGCGAAAGGACCTTGTGATAGACATGGGACATAATTCAATTTCGGGACATAATTCCCTCTTTGAGCGATCTATTGACAATTAAGGTCTAATATTTGTGAAAATAATTCGTGAACTGGTCTGTTCACGCCACAAAAGTCAACGGAAAGGAAAAATTGTCTTGAAGTGGAGAAAGGAGGATCAACGTCTGATCTTCCCACAATCAATGTGACAAAATCTCCGTTCTCCGAAAAAAGTCATATCCCAGTCCTTCTCACCTTCCACGTCTCAGATGACATGGCACAAACCTAATAACAAGAGTCCGAAAAAATTGAGAAACCCAATAATGGATGGGATCAAACATCCAAAATACCCCTTGCCCGCTCAAAAATCCCCATTCAAGGATCCTGTCTTAAAGATTAACGCACTCACGGACAATGACCTGATGGTCACTGCAGTGCAATCCCGGTATGCTTTCCACCAATCAAAGCTCAATTCGCTCTTTTTATGGAATGCAATTGTTGCTTCATTTTTCTTGCATGGATCTGTCTCTCTCCTTCATCACTCATTCTCTTCCTCTTTTCCTCATTTTCAGTGTTTGTCGGTCAAACTTTATTGATTCAACAAATTAGACGAACAGTTTGGTCACTCCACCAATCAGTTCAGATCCAGCATATTTCCCGTGTTTTCAGGTTTGCTCTCATTTTTATTCCTTACTTTTCATTCTCTTCACATTTTTAGGCAGATGCATGGATTTCATGTTGTTAATACGATGATCCATGACACAGGAGGAGATCTCTGCAATAAGATGGCGGAGAAACGTCACTCAGACTTCGGTCATATCACTTGTATTTCACTACTGTTTGTATTGATGATTTTTTTGGATAATGTGATGTAATGATCAGTTCTGAAAAATGGAGAGACCCATCATAAAGTGGAAAAAGGATCGAGAATTTGGACCATCTCCAATTTAGTTCATACTTAGTGAGGATGTGTAATAGGCTCCCTACAACCTGTAATTCACTCTCCAACAGAAATTGATTCTTATTTAGGTAGAAAAGCGAATTATGTCTCCAAATTGTTTTGTGTCCCACATCTATGAGATCCAATGGTGGTGAATGTGAAGAGGTTGCTCACTTCCGAACCTGCAGCAACTTCGAGTGTGTACGACAGCCCTTTCGAGATGTCCCAATAAACATCATCGGATAAACACGCAACTTCGGGAAAACCCGCAACTCAGCTTTCAAACAACCGAAGTCACCTCAAGTGTTCACCTCTTCGGTATCCACTGTGGACATCTATTGAATCCAAAATCCACATGATTTCTTCTAAATTATGTTTTCTTCATTTCGATCATTCTCATTGTGGGACGATTTTAAAAAAGAAAGTGTATCAACCAGGTTGGGACGTTACTCCACGGGTCAAGTTGCCTCCAAACATTCCTTCCTCTCATCACTGAGTACCTCACCTCCCGTCTATCCTCGACCCTTTCTCGTCATGCAGTTGAATTCCGTCAAGCATGCACGCAGGAAATCGCGGAAAGAGAATGGGAATTGAAGATTCGACACCATGGACTCGCAATTAGAACGGGTATTCGGATTTTTATTTCGCAACTCGTTGTCTTTCGTTGTTGTCTTTCAATCTTTTTCACGATCTGTTTTTGTCGCAGATCATCTTCTCTCCTATCCCCTCCCAGCCATCAGCTTCCATTCCCATCCACTCCCTTCCACCCCCTCTCCATCCACCTCACAACCTACACTAACTGATGATAAATTAGATTTCGACATCTCAACCTCTTGACGTTTCGATGAGGAAACGAGACGGTATGCTCGAATTTTCATCCCCTGTCGATCCAATTTCTTCTACTCTGAAGTATTGTATCTTTTCTATCACCTGGTTTATCGTCATTTCTTCAGACAAACGCCACACTTTCGAAGCCCTGGTGACTGACATACTCTCTGGATCTCAGTGACTGTCTTCCGCTTTCCCATCGCCATCCCGTTTCACATCCTCCTCTCCTCTTTGAAACAAGTCAAATGCTGATGGAAAGCTCAGAATCGACACCGATCATTTGATCACGACCAAACACACTCATTCGAGATCTTCTTCCCCGATCTCGTCGAGGACGATTCGTCGGCGAGGAATTGCGGTGTTTTATTAGTCCCCCACGAAAGTGCCGCCATTCTGCAGTCAATCACCCACTCACGAGTTGTTTCGAAATGCATCACCGCTGAAGCAGCTGAGGCAAGAAGAAATCGACCAGATGCTCTCAAATATGTCTTCACGAACCAACATCTCCGTTATTCCGCCTCAATCGCCAACGAAGACGCCTCAGACACAATCACACCTCATATCGAAAGGCTCGCCTCCAATGCGCAGTCCATCGTAACTGTCGGACTCTCCTCACCTCTTTCCTGCACAAGCATCACCACGATTCGCATGTATTCCGAGGTTTCCCGCGCCTCCATTCGTCGTCGACATGGATAGTCACCTCTTCGACCAGGCTCCCAAGGGCGCCACCGATTCTTCGTCTGAGCATCCACAGGTTTGATCTTTTCATTTTCGTTTCATGATACTGCTCTCTTTCCTCATCTTTTATCGTTTTTGTGATTGATCTCTCTTCTTCAGGCCACGAACTGGGAAACGCAGTATAAAACGGACCACAAGCCACTCCGTCTCTTCTCGCCTCCGAAATGAAAGAAAAGGTGGATAGAAGAGAAAAGAAGTTCGACAAGTGGAAGGCACAGACGGCCGAACAGATCGACAACATGTTCACGCATCAGCTGATCGCAATTGCAGAGGAAGAACACGCCATCACAAAAGTGTGATATTCTCTCTCCTGACTCTGTTTTAGCTTCTCTACTCTGGGTTGGAGAATGCAGACGAAGAGGATCCTGAAAAGGTACGCCAGAACTCGGACTCGAACAGTCGATGCACTTCCGTGCTTTAATGTTGTTTTTCTATCTTTATTTCGCCTCTTAAACCATTTTCTGTATCATTGATGTTTTATTCTCGCCCACATGACAATCCAGATCCCCTCCACAAATATTCTCTCAAAGAAACGAAACTAGCCCATCAGAACGTGACAGGTTTCGAGCGAAAAAAGCACAAAATGGAAATTCGCTTCGGAAAGACGCAGAATGCGACCCAAACCAACCTTGTCGAATTCTGCTCGTCAGCGAAAAGAATACCAGAAACGTGGACCGAAGATCGAGTCGATAGAGAAGAGGAGGAAAGTGGAGATGAGGAAGTTGCATGCGAGAGAATGGACAGGTATTCAGGAAGCTGTGGAGGAGGCCGGAAGAAACTCAAACCGCAAAAGAGAAAGCGGAAGAGAAGGAGAGACTGAGGAAAGAAGAGGAGGAACGAGTGAAAAGGGAGAAAGACGAGAGAAGCCGGTGAGAAGGGCAAGTTGACTCAGATACTTCCAGCCATCCTGTCTGAAACATCACACACATATCCAACACGGCTGAACAGACACTGAGCGAGAAGACGAGGAAGGCGTGGGACGAGCGAGAAGACGAGGAAGGCGTGGGACGAGCGAGAAGACGAGGAAGGCGTGGGACGAGCGAGAAGACGAGGAAGGCGTGGGACGAGCGAGAAGACGAGGAAGGCGTGGGACGAGCGAGAAGACGAGGAAGGCGTGGGACGAGCGAGAAGACGAGGAAGGCGTGGGACGAGCGAGAAGACGAGGAAGGCGTGGGACGAGCGAGAAGACGAGGAAGGCGTGGGACGAGCGAGAAGACGAGGAAGGCGTGGGACGAGCGAGAAGACGAGGAAGGCGTGGGACGAGCGAGAAGACGAGGAAGGCGTGGGACGAGCGAGAAGACGAGGAAGGCGTGGGACGAGCGAGAAGACGAGGAAGGCGTGGGACGAGCGAGAAGACGAGGAAGGCGTGGGACGAGCGAGAAGACGAGGAAGGCGTGGGACGAGCGAGAAGACGAGGAAGGCGTGGGACGAGCGAGAAGACGAGGAAGGCGTGGGACGAGCGAGAAGACGAGGAAGGCGTGGGACGAGCGAGAAGACGAGGAAGGCGTGGGACGAGCGAGAAGACGAGGAAGGCGTGGGACGAGCGAGAAGACGAGGAAGGCGTGGGACGAGCGAGAAGACGAGGAAGGCGTGGGACGAGCGAGAAGACGAGGAAGGCGTGGGACGAGCGAGAAGACGAGGAAGGCGTGGGACGAGCGAGAAGACGAGGAAGGCGTGGGACGAGCGAGAAGACGAGGAAGGCGTGGGACGAGCGAGAAGACGAGGAAGGCGTGGGACGAGCGAGAAGACGAGGAAGGCGTGGGACGAGCGAGAAGACGAGGAAGGCGTGGGACGAGCGAGAAGACGAGGAAGGCGTGGGACGAGCGAGAAGACGAGGAAGGCGTGGGACGAGCGAGAAGACGAGGAAGGCGTGGGACGAGCGAGAAGACGAGGAAGGCGTGGGACGAGCGAGAAGACGAGGAAGGCGTGGGACGAGCGAGAAGACGAGGAAGGCGTGGGACGAGCGAGAAGACGAGGAAGGCGTGGGACGAGCGAGAAGACGAGGAAGGCGTGGGACGAGCGAGAAGACGAGGAAGGCGTGGGACGAGCGAGAAGACGAGGAAGGCGTGGGACGAGCGAGAAGACGAGGAAGGCGTGGGACGAGCGAGAAGACGAGGAAGGCGTGGGACGAGCGAGAAGACGAGGAAGGCGTGGGACGAGCGAGAAGACGAGGAAGGCGTGGGACGAGCGAGAAGACGAGGAAGGCGTGGGACGAGCGAGAAGACGAGGAAGGCGTGGGACGAGCGAGAAGACGAGGAAGGCGTGGGATGATCTTCATATTCCATCGTTTCTAATTCATTTCATGAGTTTCAGCGTTCTCTAGAGCAGCCTTTGATAAAAGAACTGCGAAGTAGTGATGAAACAAGGAAAATGTCCGAATCGTGGGCCGAAGATCCAGGGTGTGGGTTTATCCGGAGTTGCGGGTTAAATCGAGTACGTTAATTTTGAAAAGAGCCAAAACACTATGGATGGTTTCACTTTTTTTATTTTTCTCCAAATTCTTAAAATCACTCAAATATGATGGAAAAGGGGTTTGTTTCGAAATTGAGCTTCGATCGTGACGAGAAACGACACTTTTTTGAAACGCCAATTGAACACATTTATTGTTTCAAAAACAGATGAGAGAAGATCAGAAGGTGAGACAATGTGAAAAAAGAAGGTTCTACAATGGAGAGTACGGATAATAGTGGTGTCACCAATCGGTGTCTTGTCACCAATTGGTGCTTTTCTCATATTTGATAGAAGAGATAGTGAATATGAACTGTGTGAAGTGATAGAGTTAATTGATACCCCCTTCACGAGAAAAACACGAAATACTAGTTGTGTGTCCAGATCATGGGTTAGATCATCTTTCGACATGAAAAAGAGGACAGATTAGACTTTATTCACATCATATTTTGCTTCTTTCACTCTATTTAGCAATCTTTAGACGTATATTGACATGATTCTTTTTGATTGAAATGATGAAATGAAAAGATGGGCAGATCGATTTCTGTTCCTCGTCGGATGTGCTGTTGTCAGCTTTGAACGTGAAGACTGGGTATGTGTCAAGACTGAGCACGAACAGCTGTCTCATCAGGCGAAGGATGTCAGAAATGTAAGGACGAAAGGCGACGATGTTGCCGAGGAGGAGATTGAGGGAGAGGATCCCAGCTGCCTCTTCGCCCTCATCCAGCTCTGATTTCACTTCATCTTCGAGAGCCTTCGAGACCGGTTTGGAGATGGCTGAGACAAGTTGAAGGATGACGTGGACGAGTCGTTGGAGGAGCAACTGTCCACAGATGTCTGCGAGGCGATGTGTCGTTGGTTTGCTCATCGTTCGGATGAGGATGGAGAGGAGCGAGTGCACTGCCTCGGAGAACTAGGATTGGACAGCAAACGGCTTGTCTGATATGGGGCTGCTGGAAGACGGGTAGCTTGTGAGGTGGACGGAGGGGATGAGGGTGCTGATGTAGGAGAGCGAGGGAGGGACGAACTGGGAGTTGGGAGTGCTCAGGTTGGAGGTGTTATTCGCCAAAGATTTCTCCACTCTGCTCAGAAGCTGGTTGGATTGCGATTGGATGAACATGCTCCATGTACTCTTCGTGTCTGCGTCTTCGAAGAATCTGGATTCGCCCAGAATGTTGAAGAGGGAGAGGCAGAAGAAGCTGAGAATGGACGAGAGAGCCCTTGTGTGTGTGAACGCCCTCATTCCAGCAGAAGCGATTGGGAGAGTGAGACGAGCGAGAGAAGCGTCGTTCCAAGTGTCTCGTTGTCCTCAAGCGAAGAATTCACAGCCAACCTGAACTGCGTCTCGAAGTCCTAGAGCAGCGGTCACGCGGTGGCTGCGATGGGAGAGTGAGAGGAAGTCAGCGAGCATTTCCAATATCATGTCGACTGTGATGACCACTGTGGGGAGACTCAACTGCTCAGTGAAGTTGTATGCGGGAAGGATGAAATGGAGTGAGTGTGATGTCGGGTTTGTGTGGAAAACATGAAATAACTCCGAACATGGCATCTTTGGCTGTCAGTTGTGGTTGTACTGTGTCTTCTTTCCATCGTCTGCCACAAGACCGTCTCCAGACTGTACCCAATCTTCTCTCTCGTTCACAACATCTCGATGTTCATGAGTGGTGGAAGAACCGACGAGATCACATCCCTGTTCAGCGCGGCGTTGGGCAACCCGATGTCAGCGGGAACATTTGGTGTGGGTGGATGAGAGAAGGGAGAGGTGACGGACCGGACCTGTCGATAACTGTCGCGCAATTCGCGATACATTCGTTGAACAACGTCTGTCGCATATTGTTGTCGAGTGCAGGAAGTTAAGAACACACGAACAGTCAAACGAGGTTTGGATTTGCAGCGAGGATCCTGATGTCGTCGCTGTGATTGAACTGAAATTTCTCGAAAGTGTCGGCAGTCGCTAGAGGTGTAAGAAAGGTGTATCAACTGAGGAGATGAATGATTGGCGAATGAAGGCTCCAGTGGATTGAGGAGAGGAGAGTGGACTGAGCGAGGAGGACGTGTTCGGCACGAGAAGAGTGAGAGGGAGAAGATCAGGGGCGAAAGTGAAGGGATGATGTCGAGAGAGGAAGCAAGACGAGAAATATGTGTTGAAGAAGATGCTGTCGTAAAACAGATGTCCATGCGTGTCGACAAACACTGTCTGGTGTTTGGGTGCTGGGGGCGAAGAAAGGAGCATGTTCTCAAACTGGAGCGAAGTGGAATCGTTGAGAAGATGTTGTGAGAGAGGTGTGGATGAACACTGATTTCTGCGCTTTTCTCTCGTCTCTCACATCGATGATCTCATCTGTCGTCGAAGCAAGGTCATTCATGATCTGCAGGGGAATCTATTTGAGCGGCTTCTTCGGGCAGGCTTTGGCTGACGAGATCACGTCGACAAGTGACAATATTCAATCGTCATTCGCTTTGCTTCGCACGACGTGGTTGTTGCTGTGCTGTTTGTCGTGCAATTTCTTCTCGCTCCGCGTGATGAGCACAAAGGGAACAAAAAACTTCCGATGAAGATCAAACTGTCTCCGAGTTTCATCGTTCTTCACTAACAACGTTTCGACTTGAAAATCGTCGAGTGAAGGAACAGAGAAGGACGTGATTGGTGATGAGTGTGCAGTTGAGGTGAAGGTGAGGATGGAAACAGGACCCAGCCACATTCGAATGAACACGTTGTTTTGTGACGTCACAACAACATGGGTAGAGAGTGTTGGGGGGACAGGATACTCACCTGTCATGATAAGATGAGAGAAGGTGTGAGGATGTAGATTTCCAGAACAGCGGTGGATGTGACAGTAATGAAAGCTGGCAGATAAGGAGGGGAACATGGAAGAACGAAACAAAAGCGAGTTTAGGGTGTTTTGGATGGATGGTGAAGAGTGAGACCAGCAATGGATGTGATTGAGAGGGCGGATTGCTTCAACCAGAAGATCAAGATCATTCCTTCAAAACAGGAGTCTGTCGCTGTTTGAGTTGATGTGAGTGTCGGAGAGTTGTGAGATACGTGATTGGAACTCATCGACAGGAAAGTCGACGGGAATTTTTAGCTCTGGGGTTCCGTGGAGAGAGAGGGAGATGATCATTGAGTTGAACAAACACAACGCGGGTTGCCGCAATTGTGATGATGATGAGAACGGTTCGAATGATGAGGTGAAATGGAGGTTTGACTAAATGTCACCTTTCTGGAAATGGTGATATGACGATCCCATTATATGACATAGAGAGAAATTAGACAGGAAAATCACGAGAATAGGCAGTATTTTAGTCTCATGATTGCTAAATAAAGTGAAAGAAGCAAAATATGATGTGAATAAAGTCTAATCTGTCCTCTTTTTCATGTCGAAAGATGATCTAACCCATGATCTGGACACACAACTAGTATTTCGTGTTTTTCTCGTGAAGGGGGTATCAATTAACTCTATCACTTCACACAGTTCATATTCACTATCTCTTCTATCAAATATGAGAAAAGCACCAATTGGTGACAAGACACCGATTGGTGACACCACTATAAGATGTATTGTGAAGAAATAGAGGCAAAATACTCAATAGTCTCGAAAATGCTCTATTGCACTTGAATTATCAGTTGAAATTAGATTTCTGCATGAACCCAGGAGTACAAGTATTTTTTCTTGAATTGGACACATGTTTGCACCCATCTGGCAAGATCATCATCGATCGTGTCCTGAACACTCCTTTCCTTTGTCTATCTGAAATTATGAGAGATAATTGAGAACAAACAGGTTTTATATGTCTGTTTGACACTGGTGAAGAGACATTGGGACATCATTATCTTAATCTCCAAGAGTAACCGTCATGGAAAAAGAGAATCCGCTTTCAGGTGCTACGAGTTTCAAAGAAAGTGAAAAGAGCACACCCGATCTTCACACATGTGACTTGATGTACATCGATCTGAGTGGAACGCAGTTTATCAAAGGTGGAGCAGTGAGGTCACAATGAAGGTTGGAGAGTCAGTGCTTGAAAAGAGGATGTGTAGAAACGAAGTTTTGAGAGAAGATATCCGTGGAGATTGAGGACTTTAATCTGTTCCTGGAACAAGAATAGACAGAATTTGATAGAAAGACCAGTGAAACGGATGGATTCTTTCAAAATTATTGGGACAGATGTTCGCTGTCGCACGATGGTAGTTCGCTTTCACAACAGTATTCCCTTCGAGAACTTCCACGTTGGAAAGAGCAACCGTGTTCTCTGCCGTTTTCTTTCCGACTGGATAGATGCTGACAGTTGGGATATCTGCTCCGCTTCCCTTCATGTCTTGTCCTGTAATTGTAAAGTGGATAACCTCTTTTAGAGGGTTCGAACCGTGCATCAGATCCAGACTCACTCCTTTGATCAATGGATATATCCCAGGGCATCCTCCAGTGTTTCCGAGAACCAGTTTTGTATCGGGGTGTGACTAAAAACTTGTCCATTAGTTTCCTACATAACGAGAAGAAATCAGCATGTTTCAGGTAAAATACGAGTAATACATATGACAAACTGACTTTTCACCGTTTTTCGTGTTTTTGACAACATAGAGAAAATTCTCGAAGATCCACCCATCTGGATGCATCATCAACCGCGACGCTTCGAATCAGAAATAAAACCGTAATCAAAAGGTGCGGGATGAACAGATTTACTACACAAAATAGCTCTGAGAAACGGATTTAACGAGATAGAAGAAGGAGGCTCTGAATGTGAACGATCCCGACAATGCATCTTCACATGATTCTTGCTATCTCGATGGACAGAACCCTCTCAGTCTGCTCATTTTGATTGTTCACCAATCGCTTGATTCGAAATCAGATCAAGGCGTCATATTTCACATGCTGAGCTTGTCCACACAAAGAGGATCCGGATTATTCATCAATGTTTCCCTTCAGACGTTTATTTTTGCTCTTTATCACTTTTTCTATCTATTCAGCAAACTGGTTCATTGATGTTCATGGATTTTCGGTTGATACGTTTTGATTGTTGAGAAGAGCGAGAGATGTTGTAGTTCATGGTTTCACGTCGTTCAAGCCACTAGTGTGTCTCCTTTTCTGTTTTCATGATTGTTTTGATCAGTCGTCTAATATTGAGTCTCTCAACTTGTGAGGATAGTCTCCCAACGGCTAACTTTGTTCTTTCGTCAATCTCACGATCCACCTTGGGCATTCGCTTCAGATCCATGTTAACACCTTACAAGCACCTGGAATACACGGCAGCAAACCGAAAAGTGTTCCGAAAAATACTTCAGGGAGATTGAGACTGAACGATCGTCCTGGCCAAATTGTTCTTTACAAATGACTGAAAGACTCCAACTCTCAACAAAATGTCGTTCTATCAACTTTTTTTGTCATTATTGCCTCTTCGATTTGCATCATTTTCTTTTCGTTTCATGTAAACTGACATTGGTGAAAAGCGTCGAAATAAAGTCACCATGGACGTAATTTTTCTCCAAGATTCCTTCATTCGGTCCAAACAATGGAGTTCGATTCGTAATTATGTGAAGTGAATGCTATAATTTTCAATGACGGTTCAAAAGTGCTCAGAACATGAAAGGGATTGGAGATCAGACTGACTATGGCGGGTATTGACAATCCTTAGACTGTAAAAGTTGGTCCTTCATGTGTAAACAACGTTACCTCTATCGGATCCTGCCTTTCTCTTTCCTATATGAACAAAAATGAAGGTCAAGTTTTTATTCCCACCCCGATATCTTCTCTGAAAAACAATGATGATAATCAAGAAAAAAGGTGGCACACGCGAAGTTCAGTTCAGTCACATTCGCAGTACGGTTACAAAGCCACGTAATCTCGAACGTATAATCCCCATTTCCGATATCTGCAACAGTCAAAGGAGAAAAAGAAAACAGCTGATCGTAAAGCCTTCACGGCCGTCTGTGAGTTCGGATATTTTTTCCGTGTTATAATTGCCTATATTAGTACAGCGCGGGTTTAGAGAGCTTACACGAAGAGCGACGGCGTTGGTGATAACTGAGCAATCATTTAACTTTGAAGGATTGACTGGTTTCAACAAGTTGTAATAAAGCCCAAATCCGCCGTCATAGTAACTGTTCGATTCAACATCATGAAAACGAAGAAGAATGACAGACTCATCTCTAGTCCAACGTTCTGCAGGGTAAGTTTTGTTTCCAACTTTCAGACATGTGAGAAAAGCGAAGAGCTGTGTGATGAATGGCATCAACATCTAATTATATTGACAAGAGGCGGTCGATGAATGTCGCCCATGGTTTTTCTTTTTTGATTCTTGTTTCGAACAGTTTTGAGCAGAAAAACAGATGAGCGAGTTCAAAATCAAGTGATATAAAATGAATATTATGCTCCAAAACAAGAAGAAACCCGGTGAGTATCATTGAGGATTCATTTCTCTGAAGATTGTGCTGTCGATTCACAGGTGAAAGTCCGATGATACTGAGGTGGATAGCCTCTCCTTTGTTAGCTCTTCACTACGATAGATTCTTACACATTGTTTATTGGTGTTGGCTGTTGAGGTGTTGAATGATCATTGCAATCTGACCCATGACGGATTGGAGATCTTTCGCGTAAGGGCTCTCCTTATTTTGGAGAGAATTGTAGCGTGTGTCAGCCAAAATGAACAATGCTTTCAATTCATGAAGGTATTCTTTCTTGAATAATACCATCATTAGTGAATAATCCAAGAGTGGCTTGATCGCTTTGACCAGCTGGATGATGTGGTCATCTGGACCATCATGTTCGAAGATCTGATAGAAAGCACGCAGCAGGTTTGAACTAATCTTTGCTGATGAGAAGTTATGATCCTCGATCGTTTGTTTGATTGGTCTTTTTTCGACTGTGTCTTTGTCAATGTACGAATTCAGAAGCTGGAACCAGCGAATCAGAGAGACGAGTCCAACTTTGGGTGATGGATGATCGACGAGAATATCCAATCGTGACCTTCCAATTTGATGAGATGGGCACGCCATCAAAAGACGCGAAAGAAGAAGGATTTGAGTTGGTTCAGTTATGTGCGGATATGCTAACATGAGAAGCTCAATACCGACTGACGAGATCATGTTGGCTTCATCGAGAGGTGAAGTGGTCACATAAGAAATGAGGATATTGAGTATCTTTGGAACGAAATCTGGAAGGTCACGAGTGAAGACCTCATCATTGTACTTGAAGCGTTGCTCCTGGCGGCTGATGGGGGTCTCACTGGACTCGGTGGAAGGTTTTTCTAGATCGAGGAGAGGAGTTTGGACGAGTGTGTTGGCGAGGAACGGGATGAGAAGGCCTGTGAAATCAGAAGGTCCGATGGAAGTGATGAGTGGGAGAGCCATCACTTCGCGCGAGATTCGAGTCAGAAACAGGATCCAAAGAACATCTGCAAGACTTCGTTGTCGCATCATCCCACTAAGAACACAGCCATCTGACGAAAGTAGTGACATCGGCAGACTCTCGTGGTCAGCCATATCTTCATCAACAACAAACATGAAGAGATGTGTCGTCGATGTCGCTCCCATTTTCTCAATCGCTGAGGCCACAATTCTTCGAGCGTCAACTTCTGCTCCTTCCTTCGAAGATGAAGTCTTCCTTTGTTTCTGGTTTCCTTCAGTGTCAACATGGACGAGTGATGGACGCCCAGTCGGGAAGTTATCTGGCAGAAGGCGTGTCAACGGTTCGAAGACATCTTTCATTTCTTCTCGCAGATCCGTTCCTTTGTATCCTGTGCTGAACGCAATCGGGAAGGTACGAGATTCTGTCGTCGTGTCCACACCATCCAAACAAGGCGTGTTCGGCGAATTGAAGAAATCACTCCCAGATTTCACAAACACGAATGTCGGATTTGGTTGGATGACTCCGATGTTCGGTATTTGAGTGGTAAGGAACGAGTGGTCAAGTGGAAGGGCTGGAAACTCTGGTGAGGGACATGTTGTCACAGGAATGAAAGGATTGTTGAAGAGACGATGGATGAAGGTGGCGAACGATGACAGTGACTTCGGCTGATCAGATTGTGGCAATAGCATGGGATCAATCATAACTCGACGCGGGTGCCATCGACTCAGTGGCGCTGGTGTCACATTCGTCACTTCCTGCTTCACTTGATTCTGAGTGAGCTCACACAGAGCAGGAATCGAATCAGAGAAACCATATTTCGCCAGAACGAACGAATGAAGAGGAATTCGCAGTGTTTTGGAACGATGCGGAGGTTCTGAGACGATTGGGGAGTGTGGGAGAGGATTGGAAAGTTGGGACGCTGTTTGGTTGAGAGTGACGGAAGGAGGATCGCTCTGTGGCTGACCTGGTTCCTCTGCTGGTGAGGTAACGATGTCTGGGAGGGGAGAGATGTTGTCCAGAAGAACTGTTCCACAGTGCAGAATCGCCGAAAGGTTGTTTCGGGTGGGAACTCGGAAAACTCCTCCATCTTTCTCACTCTGAAGCACGGAGAGACATTCCTGTGCGGGCGACCTGATGAGCTTCATCGCATGGTTCGACATGATCCATGTAACAATGTGCAGTCTTGCGTCGATGCATGGTTGTCGGCACAGCTTGTCCAAGCATCTCAGACGCTTGTCACGGAAGGAATCAATTGATGTTGATTCCTGATGAGTGATTGATGGAAGAAGGCATTTGAGAGTTTCAGAGTCGAGCGGCCTTACAAGTGTTTTAACGAGACCAACGAAGTTGGCGTCATCTGTACTTGTGATGTGTATTGTTTTCGGATCCAAGAGTTCGTTTCTTCGACACGAGATGGCTGTGTACAGGACGAAGTTTGAGAATGCGTTGACTCTCTCTGTCTCTGCCTCACCCAGGTCATCGGGACTGACTCCGATTCGATTCAGTTCCTGCATCGTTCTGCGAACCATTCGATCCTGCCAATTCTTCACCTTCTTCTCATCCTTCGCTTTCTCTTCATCCTTCGTGATCGGAGGGGAATTGCCTTCACATGAGGATCCATCAGCTGATGATTTCCAAAAGAGGTCGTACAATCCTTTCCATCGAAAAGGCAGAGTGAGGCAGGGATCAGTCAGAGCGTTCACTGATGAAAGCGTTGTCGTCCACGGGTCGAATTCGGTCGAGAATGTCGGATAGTGTCCGACATTCGCGAGGAGGGTGTCTGTGATCTCACGTGTTGTCATCGTGGAGTGTGGTTCATCCGGTGTCGTCACGAGGAGATGATCGCGATGGCGGAGAATGCTCGGCATGTGTTCGAGAGTGTTCCCTTCGAACTTAAGTAAAGACGACACCATGTGGAAGCCCAGAATTCCAATCTGCGGAGGAAATGATATATCCTCCAGTGTCGTGGCATAATTGTACATCGCCACAATCCCTTCCGACGGCTCCAAATGACACATCGCTTGAAACAGCAACTGTTGGAACAGATCAATCCCTTTTGGCACCAGAGAGTGCTTTTTCGAGCTTGTCGCTTGAATCGGCATGAAGATCGTTTCATGTGTTGCTTCACTCCCTCTGGACACAATCAATGCATCCAGTCCCTCCAAACGTTTCCCTTTCAAGTCCTGAAGCTCTTCAGCATAGAAATCTGTTTCTCCTCGCTTCGTTGCAGAGAGTGTCCTTGGAAATGGCGAATCTTTCACACTTCTGTTTGTCACTTTAGGGAATGAGAGCATTGACATAAATGTGACCATTGTTGAAGTTGTATTCAAGAGTGGAGCGTAGTCGCTGAAGCGTTGACCTTCACCTAAGAATAGGAGTTCGTTGTGAAAGGATGTGATTGTCATGCCGAATCTGATCGGTGTTGGAAAGCGCAGAAGGAACGAGATGCAAACAAGTGGTTCTTCCACAAATATGGGCAATTGATTGATGAGGGTGGCTTCTTGGGCTTTGCGGAATATGGTATAGTTCTCTTGAGTCATTAGTCTTGCGATTGCGGAGATCACTTCCGATTGCACAATTTGCTCCACGAAGGGTGATATAGCAACGAAAGAAATTTGATCCTTCATCTTATCGATTGCAGCTTGGGTTTTCTTAAATATCAAAGAAAACACTGAACTGACAAGCGTGGGTCGTTCGGTTGCTTTCTTGTAATTTGGGATAGCTGGAACCAACGTAGTGATATCATCCCAAGCGGCATCCAGAATGTGTTCGAACAGGATGTGATCAGAATTAAAGCCCATGATTCGGCTGTGGTTCGAGTCGGCAACTTGTGTCAATGCTGTGGGCTCCTTGCTTTTCAGAACTCCATCCCACAAGAACGACAATCCTCTGTTCGTCCGAGTGTCCGTCGATGTCAGCCAACGAGGCGACGGTCCGAAGATCGACGCACGAGCCACGTTCAGACAGTGGACAGTCTTCTCGGGTCCAGATGATAGAGATGTGTGACCCACCTTCTGAGAACTCATGGTCTTCTGTGTTTCAGATTCTTGAGACGCTGCTCCTTCCGCTGCTTCGGACAGCAGCTCTGTCGATGCCCACAGCAGAAGATAAACACCAAACTGTTTGGTTAAGAACTTCTGGAATGGTTGATACTCATCTTTCTGTGGGTAATCGATGGCAATGATATCTGCAGGGGCTTGAAAAATTTCACTTTGGGACATAGTCTCTAAGTGCTTCTGTGAGAGCAGTGACTTCGAATTCATCATTTGCTGCCGTGTGTAAGTCCCACTTTCCTTGGCAGCTTTTTTGTTGTTCAGTCTCCCATCAAACTTATCCCATTCCAGTCCGAAATTCTGTTGCGAGAGCAGACCAGTCATGTTCATGAAGTCCACAAACGAGCGATGAACAACATCTCCAGGATTCTTGTTCGGCAAGAATTCAACGAAGAATTGTCTGACATAGCCTGAATTGAAGAATGGAAGTAGTTCCTCCATTTTGAGGAACCAGAGCATGTTTCGAGCGAAGAGAGCAATCGACATTCGTTCCAGGCAATTCTGAGATGTGGATCTGATTTGGAGTGTGCGAGGGAGTCGAAGAGTTTTTAGAGACTCCACATCAAAGTCTGGCTGTGTCGCTCCTCCAAACCGAGTGTTGGGTGTTCGACCATCTAGTGTGCTGAAATGAGTTGAGAAGATGGTCAAGTCATTCATATAATCGGCTGCATTCTCATCGTCATCAAGAACAACACGATGGGGTGAGTAGTCAGCCACACTCTCCAGATGAGTCTTGTGTGCTTCGTAGACTGCTTCCAACAGCTCCCCAAGGTTTTCGCATTCTTTCATGATTTGGGTTCGGGACGTTCCGGCGTCGATCAGGAACAAAATCGTGTTCATCATCGAACGAATAATGGCCAGCCATTTTGGGTTGTCAATTGGATTGAGTCCTTTTTTACAAGCATCGAAGAACTTGTCGATGACTTTTTTCAAATTGGCCAGAATCGACGATATCACATTCTCCATCGCACTTTGAGTGTCGTCGGGTTTCATCTTTCCAAGGAGCGTCTTCGTTGCCTCTGCGACCCATTTACTCAACCCAGTATCTCGCAGATTTCGGTAAAACACTTGCCGTCGCTCGACATTTAAATCCAGATCAGGAATTGATTCTGCGCGTTCGGACAATCCCTTCAGGATCGAGTGAGGAGTCACAAGAATATTCATGTTTCGAGCAACAAAGAAGAAGCGATCCATCAGAAGCACGAATGAGAGTCGATTTTGAACAGCATCGATCTCCTTCCTCACTGACTCGAGTCTCGTCTCCACTGATTTGTGTTTGGGATTCACAATCATTGTCAACAGATCACACACAAGCCGTGCCCTCTTTCTTTCGGAGAAATCCAAGCTGATTTCATCTGAGCTCGGAGGGTTGGTGTCTGTTTGTGAATCGAGGAGATACTGAACCAGAGATTCCGCAATCAAGCTTAATCCATCTTCAGGTGTCTTCCCACTTGATTCGGCATGAAGACGCATGAGGTTGTCTCGGAGATCGGTGTCTGCTGTCCTTTCCTCCTTCGCTGGGAGGACGAAGAGTGACTGCAGAGCGCTTTTGTGGGAATTGTATGAAGGAGCGATCATCATGTCAATCAATGTGCCAGACAGGCATGTTCTCTTTGCTTGGTCATCCATTTTGTTATCTTGAGAGATCCTCTCCATTTCATCTTGAACGATCAAGCGATGCAAGACTTCAAGGATGCCTGGTTCTTCGAATTGTTTTTTCAGACTGTCAAGTTGGGGTGCAATTGAGGCGTTGGATTTGGACAACTCTGACAATTTCTCAATGTCAGTTCGGACATCAGGATGCAGCTGTATGTATGACTTTACAAGGCGGAAAAGTGTTTCCTTTTTCTTTGTTTCCAGGATTTGTCTCCGTTCTCTTTTGCTTTCGGAATCTCGTTCGTTCAATTCAGAGAGTACTACCGAGCGAATCAATTCTTTGATGTACAGTGCTTGTTTCTCGTCTCTTTCGAAGTAGATTTTGAGTTGGTCAATCAGCCAGTCTATGATCGCGAGGACGCGTTCTTGGTCAGTCTGAAGATCTCGATACTCAACGATTTTCCGATATAAGGTTGTGAAGAACGTGGCAATATCAGTCTGACTTCCAAGATACCAGGCGATGATGGTTCCAACCGATTCTTGTGTGTCTTCCAGTTGTGAAAAGTTTGGAGTGGTTGGATGTCCTTCAGGCGTTTTGTTGATGGTTTGGATGCTATCTGTCAGCGTTTCGACGGCAGATGTCCAAGTCGGGCGTTTGTTTTCGGATTTTGGATCTTCACCTCGACCCGGCCTTACGTGAAGTTGAAATACATCACTCAAGAAGGTTGTCATGCAGACGTTGAATGGACTGTTTTTCGACCAGTCCACAAGGTGTTGCACAAAGTCGTTCATAAATGTGTTCCATCTCTTCGACGAATCGGTTCCATCTCCCACGATCGACTTCAGCAGCATTGTCGCAGGTGCTTTCTTTGATGTGATGGGAAGATCTTCAATTTCGAATGGCAAGCGAACTGCCCTTTGCGCCTTTTCTCTCTCGATGTGAAAGAGCTGCTGTAGTTCTTCTTTTCGGAGTTCCATGTCCTCAGGGGAGAGCAGGGAGGATGGCACAGTGGGAGTGCACCCCACCATCACAGCTGCATCCTCTGCCAGCGAAAACGTGGGCAGGCGGAAGACGAAACAAATTTGGCCCGGTTGAAGCGCTGGACGCGGTAGTTGCTTCTGGGACGAAGGGGCTGGTTGGGTCTGACCTGAATGTGAGGAGGATTTCTTACCTGAAGGGGCGGATGAGTCCTGATTGAGAATGGGGAGTCGGTTCTGATCTGGAGAGGTGAAGATGATGTAGAGATGGTTGTCTTTGATGGTTTTGGGAGGGGGGCTATCATCGTGGATGTGGATGTGGTATGAGTTAAACCCTTCCTCTTCAGGTTCGTATTCAAAAAAAATGACTTCTCCATTGTTTATAATCGCGGGTTCGAAATTTTGTATGGAATCTTTTTTGTCTTTGATGCCTTTTTGATAGTGGAAGCCGAGTGAATGATCAGACAATGAGCTCATCAGAATGAGCATGAGCGATGTCTTTCCGACTCCTTGGTCACCAGTAATATAGAAGATGCCACCGGGATGCGTGGGGCATTGATCGGTGGCGAAGTATCGGTCGATGAGCTGTAACACAGGATGGAGGATGATGTTGTAGGCGGGACGGAAGATCAGCGGAGCTGAGAGTATAAATTTCTCATTTTTGAGCCAACTCTTCGAAAACAGGATATGGCCATCTTTGAGCAACAAAAAATTTCTGATATGGTCGCTGAGACGAGTCTTCCAGCCTGGGGAGTATTGTTGGAAAACTGGCTTGATCAAATAGATTGTTTGAGATTGAGCCACGATAATATCCAAATTGGTTTGTTTGCGCTGTTTTTGCTCGACCGGTACAAGTTTGCCGTCTTGGTACTCAATAATCACGTTCAAGACATCATTTTCCGATACACGATCTTTCCATAGTTCATCGAAAATCTGTTGTAACTGTTTGTTGTCTTGATCGAACTGTTCATTTTCCTGGTTTTCTTCGGGTTGATTTCTGTTAATTCTTCTCTTGAGTTGGATAATTTCACCAAGATGGGGTTTGATGAGTGCATATTTTTCTCGTTTAGTGAGAGGGGGACGATTTTCACTCATATAATCTACTAATCTTGTAGATGATAGTGACTTGACACGTGATCAAGCCCACCCTTCCTCCAATCTGTCCCAAGTCATTTCGTTCTTTCAATGACCATTCTACAACCAAAAAATCCGATGGAGACGGACCCTGTACACGTTCTCACCCATAGAAGTTCCGAATGAAACCCGTTTCTTCCCCTGGCTACTCTCATCAAAGAACACTCTCCTGGACCTGTATGGAATCAAATTTTTCTCATCGCAAATCACTTATGCTTTCTCTCTTCTCCATCTACCATTATTGCGACTTATCTGTCATGCATAATTGAAGCGAACTTCGATGTTCTCGTTGGAAACATCTCGAACCCAACAGGGGCCACATCGACCATGCATTAATGATAAACTACAATTCCCAAAAAAAGATGCCACTATTTCTCGTTCGAACTTTCTGGAAACTCCACGATAGAAATATGAAGAACACGAACGAACAGAGTCAGGTCACGTCTTGCAGCGGCATGAAGCAGACTTGAATTCTCGAAACGATCGTGTTGTATTCGTTCTCAATTGAGTTAACGAGATTTAAAACACAGTTGGGTCGTCCAAATGTCTTTCGCCATATGATGTGAACAAAAACAGAACAGAAGCCCAACGAAGTTGACCCCAGAGTTCTACTTCGCTCTGAACACAAACTGGAAAGCCAGTACTGCAAGCCCATAAATTATCATAAGTGTTGTCTTTGTCACAGTCCACACAAACGATCTCTTTGTGACGACGTCTTCGCTCTTCCCCATCAGATTAACTGTGACAATGACAAAAAGGGAGAACACACGATCTTGGTTGATGCTGCCATTAGGATCAGGAGTCATACTTGGCTCGGGAATGGCCATTTTCCGGTATTGGACAACCGCTTCGACGAGCGTGGGAAGGAGGTAGATATACACGAAACCGGACAAAGCACCGGCAAATCGGAGGATATTTCCGACGGACGGATAAAATAGTGCAAAGAGTGTGGTGATTCCCATAAAAACAATGGCAAATGGGAGGATGTGGATCCAGAAGTTCAGTTCGACCGGTCCAGTTGATCTATCCGCTGCCTGTCTTTCAATCGTGCGTACTTCACGGGACTCAGCTGGGAGATTGTCCAGAAGTGGTTGTGTCTCATCGTGGCGATCATGGGCTCGGATTTGTCGGCGAGGGCAGACACAGCCAGCCCCGCAATGGATTGCACATTTTGGGAAAAAGCCTTCGAAAAAAGAGGAGCGCATTTGGCGGAACATCACAGGCCACGTGATGAGCATCTGTAGAGTCAGAAAGATGCGGGCAACGAATGCCCATACATTTGTGCTCGAAAAGCAGAGAAGATAGTTGTCAGGGACAGTTCTGCATTCTCCAGTGATGGGATCGGGGAAGTGGTGGTAGCCAAGATACCCTGCCACTCCGACTGAGGTGTAGATGAGAATGTCGATGAAGAAGCCAAGAAAAAGGTTGATAGGGTTGTGCTTTGGTGAGCGGGCGTCGTGGAACATTGATGACAACATGTTGTGGATAAAGAAAGACACCGATAGGACGCCCAGCGAGATGGGAAAGTTGGTGGAGAACATGGTTGCACCGTCGAGGGTGATTCCGCCAGGTGGTGTGACACCAGTCACGATCACAATCACAGAAACAGCGAGGACGGCGATGAATCCAAAAGAAGAGAGACGAATAATGAATTTGAGGTTAGTTAGAAGTGTCAGCGGGAATTCCAGAGCAAGAATGATTAGGGCAGCTATTTCTCTTTTCCACCAGGCAGGGGGAACTCCTTTCGCAAAAGAAATGAAGGCATTCACCAAAGAAAAGACGTTTTGGGACAGAAATATATGCAGCGAGATTTGGGCCGAGATCATCATCACAACGGAGATGATTTGGGCCAAGACTTCAGACCACTTCCCAAGGGTATCGCGGCATTTGATACCGAAGTCAAAGTAGCCCTTTGAATTCTTGAGGATGAGATGTCCGCTGTACGCTGACAAGAGGCCGACAAAAACGATCAATATCGGTCCAAGGATCAGGCCAGACTGTGAGATCACTGTAATGAAGTATATGAAGAAACATATGTGGAGAGATGATGAGATGGACAGGTGAAAGTTACAGGAGAAGTCGTGAACACACCCCATGGAAGTGAGATGTTTGTTGAACCAATTAATGTGGCAGCAAGTGAGAAAACAAGAACAAAGCTGGGCTGTGCACCTGCTTTCGCCATGTTCGGGACCGTGGTGGGATCAACAAATTTAACTCTTGGACTATGGGATCGATCGTGATGTCATCCGAAGGTGTTTCAGGCTGATTCATGGTCACTTTAGCAATTTTTCGACGATTCTTCTCAAAATTCACTTCAATTCACATGATAATCATCGTATTCCACAAAATGCTGACTGAACCAATCTGTAGGCGAGGGACGTGAGTACAGAAAAACTCAAAACCATCGTCTACAAGACTAGGTTTTACTGGCTTTTTTTCGCGTCTTGGATGAGAGCAACATCAACATCTACACCAGGGTCGATGGTGATCTTGAGCAGATCCTTGACTGTGTCGATAGTGGTCGTGAACTCAATAACGCGCTTGTGGATTCGCATCTCGAAATGGTTCCAGGTTTTGGACCCTGCGATGGTAATGAGAGGTCACGGGAAGGATGTGAAGATGATGGGTGGTTGTGGAGGTGGTGAAGAGGGATTTACCAGTTGAGTAGAGAGAATTGGATAAAGTAGAGTTCGAGATCAACGGAGAGTTGTAATTTTTGTGAGTGAATCCAAAAGAACAA
This sequence comes from Blattamonas nauphoetae, assembly GCA_033064195.1. Lineage (NCBI taxonomy): Eukaryota > Preaxostyla > Oxymonadida > Blattamonas > Blattamonas nauphoetae. Next base: position 105,166 of record JARBJD010000048.1, read on the forward strand.
ACCCTGTCCACAAGATGTTTTCCTTGTGGTGATACGAAGGACCTTTGTGGGCATGCGGACCGGTCCTTTCACAGCTGGTTGGCTATCGTTGGTCTTTGCCTTGGTGATCAATTCACTTGACACTTCATTCATAGTAGTGAGATAGAGCTAAATGAGAGATTGATACCGCGTTCAAGGTGTTTATGGTTGCGTCCGGTCAGGGTCACACGGATTTTGTTCACTGTAGCGTCTTGTTGTGATACTTTGCCAGTATCTTTGTCTGTTTTACCTTCCATATTGATCAATAGGCAAATGAGGAATTATTCGATCCTCCGGATATGGGAGAGACTACACTTTTTGACTTCTGACCTCTTTTTTCAAGAGAGAATACAAGAACAAAAATCTATGCACTATGAAAAGAATGGTAGGATATCAGGAGAACGCAGAGTTGTCGAGCAGCACTCACACCAACTCAAGGGGGGCTTCACTGAACACCTGGGAAAGGCAAGATGGGTGAGTGAAAACGTAGACAGATAACGAGATATGATAGCAATGACAGCATTTATGGGTGTTGTGAAGCACGATTAGAGTCGCATTGAACGGTTGAACGTCGTTTGTGCTTTCAACGGAAGACACGCAATCTGAAACGTCCAAGTTGACAGTGAACGACAAAAGGAAACATACGGATGGTTGTGGAACACTTAGATCATTGGTTCCGCTTGGCTTCCAGATTTTGGTCGTCTTTGGTGTGGTGATTTCGCGTTCTTTCCCACTGAAATATTCCGGGAAACTATTAATGGTAGGCTTTGTTGAATTCATTCCCCGCCACGGTTGAGCATGCCGAACCTGTCTCGAGCGCACAGGTGCAGATCTTGTTCGGCTCGTTGATTTCTTGTTTGTGTATTCAGCATAGACGCTCCTATCAAAGTCATTATTCCCATGAGCTGTAGCAAGGAACGGTTTTGGAGATTTTTGTCGCTCTTCGCGTGTTTTCGGTCCAAGGCCCATTTTACGCAATTTGGCTGGATCGCCACCATATGGCTCAGAGACCCATTCATACTGTTTGAAAGAGAAAAAGATGAGAAAACAGAGACCATACTTCTTTTCCAATACCAGTTCCTCTGTATCCATAACTGCCTCGTTTGGGAGGAGATGTCAAGAAATTCCGAGGAGCTGGCTTGATATCACCTTTAAGCTTTTGGACAGAACGAGTTTCAGGCTGGTGCTCTGGAGGTTTTGAGATACATCCGAACCAGCTTCCTCTTCCAACACTGCAAGAAAGAAAGGGATGTGAGATGAGCGAATGTGATGCTTTGAGGAAAGGAGAGTGGACAAACGCTTTCTTCGGCGGCGAAGCTGGAATGAATGCCCGTTGAGAAATCTGCTTTTTGGTTTTCTTGAGCTCTTCTTGTCTTTGGAGTTTTGACATGTCCACATAAGCAGTACCCTTCATTGAAAACAATCGGAGAGGTGAGAAAAGATGCAGATGGCGGGAAAGGCAGTGAGAATAATGGGAGAAAGAGGCACACAGAAGCAAGAGGGACATATCCCCTTTGGATCATCTGTCCGTCTGTTCTGCCAGCTTTGACAGGGTTTGTTGTAAATTGCTTTCCTCTTGTTCTATCCTCGCAGATGTGTGGTTTTGGGTCTTTGTACGGATCCTGACAAAATGATTGTGAGGAAATCAGACGCCAATGGTGATATATGACGGATTCATGAAGGTATCGGTGATGTGAAGATCATGCATAGCTATACTTCCATCAATAACGGCTGATGCCATGATAATGTCGTTGTAGTCCAGAATAAAGATTTGATCAACCCAGATGTTTGTTTGACACGTCTCCGGACCCATCATTTCCGACTTCAATTGTCATCAATCGGATTCTGAAGAGCATCTAGTATGTCAAGACAAAGATATACACAATTGATAGAGATGACAATCTCATTTGTTTGTGAACTGGGATGAAATGAGTCTGAGCTTAGGTCAGACCAAAATAAGGAGGAAAAACATGATAAGAGTGTTGGGGGAAAGTGATAAGCGGAAAACTCAATCGTTAATCGAGAAATCAGGCGAGTAGTTCGTCTGATCGTTCCTGATCTGATTGTCCCCAAAATACGCACTTTCCTGCGTGGCGGGTGTTCCGACGGGATAACTACTGTTGATGGAGCCTCGTGAAGTCGTCCGTTGCTTCTGGGACGACGCCCGCTTGGGGATGAGCGGAACTTGCTCTGTCTGTTGATGGCCGGGTGTTGTGGACTCCTCTGTCGACGAAGGGTCGGATTCGTTGGTCAGTTTCTTTTTCTGACGCTTCTTCCTCTTTCCTCGCTTGATTTTGTAGGTGGCTGTGCGGTTCTTCCGCCTTTGGTGTCGTTGATGCCGTGAATGAAGAGAAAGAATGAAGTATTCCGCGAATAGGAGATATATGGGGAGGATATCGAAAATGAGATCGAAAGCCACTCCGCAGAAGAAAGAGCTGGCGAATCGTTTTTTCCCGAGGACGGCAGAATCGAACAGCGTCTCAAACAAAACAATGATTTTGTTTTTCTGTAAAAGGGCGAATAGATTGTGGATAAAACGGAGAGTGAATATCAGGAAAGTTGCAGCGATGACGATGAGAAGAGCGATGATCCGTTGTTTGAAGGCCTTTTCCAGCTTCAGACGGCAAGATATGTGGAGAAGGCGAACGGAATAGATCAAGATGGATATCATGATGGTTCCGTAACTGATCATATTCACGAATCCCAGGAGAATGTTCAGTGTGTGACTTCCATCTTGTCGGCTCTGTAAATGAAAAGGGAGCAGTGAAGAGGCGAAAGAAGAAAAAAAGAGAGTCCATAGAACGTGGAATGACAAAAAATCAAAAGATAACTTGTTGAGAATGTGTAAAATGTGAGTTATTTGGGTGGCAGACTGATTGAAAGATAGAGAGAATAACAGATGCGATCATGAGTAATATGAAGAGGACAATGATGATTACAGCTATCCAATTCTTTGTCGATCGATTCCGAGCAAAAGATGAGAAGACAGCAGTGCCAAGCCAGATCGCAAGAAATTGAAAAGCAAGAAAAACACAATAGCGTGGGAGTTGATCGGAGATGAGAAGGTACGTGAGATTATTCCAAGGGATTGGAATAAGCAGGATGAGGAGTTTCACGAGAGAGAAGAAGGTGATCATCTGCAGAAAAATGAGTTGGGCGTTGTATCTGCAAGATCTCTTTTTCATAAAATGTGAGAGAATCTCAGTTAGTGACATAAAAAAAGTGATTGTGTAAGCGACGACTTGGATGAGCTGGACGAGACCATCTTTGCCGTAGAGACCTGGAGGACTATATTAATGACAAATACACACTTGGTGTTGTGCTTGAGATCTCATATTGCAGAGAGAGCTTGAGGGTCTCCAGGATCCCCTCATTCATGGAGAGTGAGGTGATCGATGGCTTGAAGACCCTTAACACTTGATGTCTGTGGTCGATGAACGATAGAATTGTCAGTGAAACCTTGGAAAAGGAAAAACATTCTTCAAAGAGGTGAGCGAGAGAAATACACTTCACCCTCTCTCTCTCTCCAAGCTCCCACCAAAAAAAGACGACTTGAGTCAACCAAGAACAAAATCTGAGAAAAAGTGGTGATATGAAAGGTATTTCAATGATTCTCAGTATGATCTCATTTCATCATCACATAAACGCTTCATCCGCCATGCTTCATGTCCATCATCTCAAATTATGGTAACGTCGATCGATTAAACAATTGTGATGCCACCGAAGAAAAAACCACTTCCTCCCCTCCGTAGCATCCCTAAAACCCGGCTTCTTGAAAAGCCTACCTCTCCACCTCCCGTTTCATCAGACATCTTGCCGCCAACAAGTTCACGCAAATCAATCTCGCAACACGCGCCTAGCACCTCCTCACTACCAAATCTTCCTCTTCCATCAGATTTTCCGACAGATGAACGTGTCATGGATATCTCCAAACAGACAAAACCGGCCCGTCGAGTCGTCTCGAAACAGAAAGCGAGCCCAAAGAAGACTTTGGACACCACAGCTCTTCATCAAACCATTCAGGCTCTGGAATTGGAAGTAAAGAGACTCCAAGAAGAACTGTCTCAAAGGCCACCAAAAGACCTTGCCCAACTCCATCGATCGACCCAAACACCAGTCATGAAACGACCCCGACCAAGCCCATCATCTCTGGCAGCCTCTCCAAAGAAACAACTGGGAGAATCAGTTGGATATGATATCACAGACGTTTATTCTGTGAGGGCCTCTCTTGGAACTTTCTTGGGGGTTGACGAGCGATGTGTTCGAATGTGCCAGAATAATCGAGAGATCGCCACAGATCCTCTCTCAAATCGCCTTTTCAGCAGCCTGGAAAGATCACCTGTGGAAATTTCGCTTAACTCTCGGTATATCAATGTGGAAATCATTCCTCTGGACACAGTGTCTCGATACATCAACTTAGAGCGTTTTGAAACACTTGGCACTCTGAAGAAAAAAGCAGCCGAAATTTATGATACAGACGTGCGTTGCATAACATTTGTGAGACTTTTGGAACCATACGCTTACTGGAACAGGAGGACCGATCTCGATCCGAAACCTCCTGTCTCTCCAGCCACTGTCGAACGAATGAAGTCTATCGCACTTTCGGATGATGTTGAACTTGACCAACTCACAACTGACCACCGACTTGATTTGCTGACTGACATTTCGCCACTCGTGCTTGAAGTGACACTCCGGACGAACAACAACTCGACAGCGAAGGAAATGAACAGATTCGAGAAGATGGAAGCTCTGCTCGCGCCTGCTGCTGCTCTGTTCGGGAAGGGCAAGGATGAGGTGACGTTGTGGTGCTGTGGAGTTCGCGTGAATCCTTTGCTCGCTCTGGACTCCCTCTCCGCCCACTTCTCGCTCCCTCCACAACTCGTCCTCGCTCAACAAGACGAAAACTACGATCCGCGTCAAAATTCGTGTGCGTTCTGGCTTCCTGAAGCTCCAGTGAGGATCACGCTGGATGTGATGGGAAGAGACTACGGAGTCAGAGTTGTGGTTGTGTGTGGAGACGTGAAGAACGAGTTTGTGAGAGTGAGCAGCAGAACGAGTGGATTGGAGTTGAAGAAGATGGTTGGAGACTGGCAGCAGGTGGATTGGCGTCGAGTCCGACTTTGGAAGGATGAACAGAACGAGGAAGGAGGAACTACTGAAACAGGACAGATGAACAAGAAGAAGGAAGGGACACGTGAAGGAGGATCTCTCACTCAACGATCGAAGCGGACAAGGCAGTTCATGAGTGAGGCAGGGAGAGTTCGGAACATGACACGGACTCTGAGCCTGACACTTCACTGCCGAGTTGCGCCAGCCTCGATGAGAATCGTTGCTCGAACAGAAACGACAACGCACTCGTTGAAAGTGGAGAGTTGGGAACGGATTGGAAGAGTTCGAAAAGAGATTGGTGGTGTGATGGGGAGGGAAGGAGCTGAATTGAGTCTGTTTTTGGGAGAGAAGGAGCTGCGAGACTGGGATGTTGTGAGTGGACTGACGGACGAGTCAGAGATGGAGATTTCAGTTGTGGAGTGGCCAGGGATGGTGTTGGTTGAAGTGCGAGTGGATGGGAAGGAGGAAGAGCATTCGATGTGTGCCTCGGCCACTCTCCGCTCGCTCTCTCGCCGCGTGATGTTGTCGAACCGTCACCTCTCCCCGTCATCGCTGACATTCACCCACAACGACACACCCCTCCCCCTCTCCACTCGCCTCATCTCGCTCGGCCTCTCCCCCTCTCTCGTCGCCACTCTTCAACCAGCGCCTGCCCAGCCACGCAAAGCTCCAATCACTCTTTCGTCTCGCATCAAAACCACGATCTGTGGATTCAGGATGGATGTGGACACCGTCACCAAAGACTCCAGAATCCCATTGAAGAAGTTCCGAGAAACTGTCGATTTCACCCACGTCAATCTCATCAACATCAAAACAGGCTCTCTTCTTCCCTTCACACTGATTCCCGATGAGTGGAAACCCAAAATCGAACTCTCAACTCCGCTGACCTATTCAGATTTGGTGGCTTGCACACTAAACTTACGATACGAGCTCAAACCAGAATTTGTGGATGTGCAACTCAAACTCGAAGGACATTCGATTGACATCGTCCACACGTCTGTCCTCCGCAAATCTCCCCCATCACTCGTCGCACTGAGAAATGATTTAGAAAGACAGGTCGTTCTGGAAATTAAAATGTTTCTGGGTGCGGAAACCTTCGCCAACAGACAGGACCAGCAGGATGAACGTTCACACACAGCTGATTTGTGGAGAGCATTTGAGAGGCAGTTCAGTCTCCCTCCTCTCCTGTATCAACACACCGAGCTCACAGAAAACACCTTCTCCTCTCTCATCCACCACACTGACATCACTCTCACGTGCTCTGTCCCGTCGGACACGGTGTTCGTCGTGATCTCCCACATGCTCACCACGCACACCTTCGTCGTCCCCTCCCGCCTATCAACCCTTGCTCTTTTCAGCAGCCTCAAATGTCACTGTCCATTTCTCGCTGAACCATCGAACAATCAGCTTGTTCCCTTCGTGAATGGTCGCCTCATCAACAGTTTCTCAAGCCACACAATCGGCACTCTCTCTAATTCCCCCATCCTCAACGTCACTTTCCGCAACCCACACGAGAAAATGCTTGTAAACGTAATCTCGCCGATGGGACGGAAGAGACAGGTTAGCCTTCCTCTCAACCAACTGCGCTACTTCATGTCCACGCACTCGCATTTCGGAGATCTCATTCCCCAGCATTGCATCAACTTCTTTACCCTCTTCGAAGACGAGAGCCATCTGATCAGGATAAAGAACTCCCTCGACACCCAATTTGGATATGACGGGAGTGTTCCAACCATCCGCGTTGTGTTGAATCCTGCTGTCGACATTCGATTCTTCGACGCGGAAGGGGATCTGCGCTCTGTGTATTTCGATCGGCAACGACATTCTTATGTTACCCAGACTAATGTCCTCATGAAGAGAACGATCCAACGGGCAGTCGAGAGCAGAATCATTCTTCGATTTGTGGATGGACAGGAAGAAGACAGCGAGGCGGACGGAGTTGATGATGAGTGGACCGACAAAAGCGACATCGGAAGCGATGAAGAGAACAGAACAGAAAACGATGATGAAGACGCACACAACGAGGAAGAGACTGAAGAAGGAGATCGTGATTCGTATGATCCAGATGTGGACCTCAAGTCGGAATACTCGCTCGACTCTATCGGCAGCATCGGTCGACTGCTCCGCGAACAGGCCTCCAACTCAGACACAGACAATGCCTTCTCTTCAGTCCAGCCGCTTTTCACCACAGTCTCTCTCGACCTCGTGAAAGTGAGGACGATCTGCAGACTGTTTGGAGAGATGGACGCAACAGTCGAATGCATCATGCCCTTCGTCCGATCTCGCTTTATTCCCATTCGGGAATCGTTTGCTCGAACTCTCATACGTCGTCTCGCACACTTTCTGTCGCTGCCTGATTATCTGCTGGACGTGCATATGAAAAAGATGCGAAAGACAGGTGAGACGCAATTCGAGTCGACAGTTGTGGAATCAGTGGAAGTTGTAGCCGACGTGGAAGTGCGGTCGGAGATTGTTGAAGTGTCTGTGACAGTTGTGTCGGGGCTGATGGAGTGTGGAGCGATGGAAGGGACTCTGAAGGAAGACCACTTCTCGTTCTCTCTCCCTCTCTCCTCATCATTCCTCTCACTCGAACGCCTTCTTCGCGAACAACTCCCCCAACTCGGAAACGTGTGCTGGTTCACTGAGCCAACCAATCCTTCCGACGAAATTGAAGACCGACTCGACTTCGACCTCTATATTTGGTGTGAACTGGGAGGGAGTATGACAGATTACGACACAGCCATTCTCAACCCGAACATGCCGATATTTGCTGGCGAAGTGTTTCCCTCTCTTCCGATCAGATTGACAGCGGTGGAGTCGCTTCTGCCGGACAGTCCCACTCGTCTTGTCTCGATCGACGGCACCAGAAAGACATTCGTCTCGTGGACGCACGCAATCAGCCCTCTCGTCCTCCTCTGGCCACCCACTGTGGAGTTCATGCAAGGCTGTTCAAAGAATCCCGACGAGCTTGGTCCTCCTCCACCATTCCCTCCCCACTCTCTCCTCCCTGCCCAACTCATCCTCACACCACCGGCCTTCACACTCAAAGACAACGACGACAGCGATGATGGAGATGGTGATGATCCCACGTTGGCGTCTCTAGACGCGAGCAAAGTGTACAAAGCCACTCGTTTCACACGGCGATCTTACATCCCATGGGATGAATACTTGACAGAGGAGATATTTGATTCATGTATGGCTGATCTCACATCCTATCTCTCGCCCAACACAACATCGCCCAACTCTCGACCTGATGAATCCACGACCCCTCTCCGATTGTGGATTGAGACGCCGATGCGACGAGTGATGGGTCTGTTTGGTGGCTCGGCGACTGTGCACGACGTGCTGTTCTTCGTTGGGAGTCTGCATTGTGTGTGTGCGCCTCTGTCGTTCCACAAACACGCTCTGTTTGTGGGAGACGAGAAGTTGGATGGACTTGTGACTGTTTCTGAGATTCTTCGCACATTTGGATCAGTCGTTTCATTTAGGATCCCTCACGTTGATTAGAATCTCCATTCAACGTGACATTTGGGTTCGTCAACTTTCAACACTATAAGCTCTTGTTTTTATTGAGAACATGTCCTCTTTTCATGTTGTTTTCCATTCTTGGCCTATTTTGACATAAACAAATTTGTGTGGACATCAGGTGTTCGATCGAAAATGGATCACACCATTATTCAGTGAATCCCAGTTCTGGGTCACTTTCTATATTCATTCATCTTGTCTATGCTCATCTTCATTCTTACTCGCGCATTGTACTCACTCTCCGAGTATTATCTCCATCAGACGAACCCGCCTACCCCCAGCACCACGTGTAATTTAGCCAATCCATGCGCCTCGCTTGATCTCTTCGAAGAACTCGCACAAACCGACGGCACAAGCGTAGATTTTGCCGCTGATATCCTGATGCATGTTTACGACTTTGCTGAGCTTAATGGAGCAGTAAGCGTTGGTCCGTTCGTCGGAACAATGAACATCAAATATGAAGGCGATTCAGGATGGAGCGTTCTCCAAGGAGGTGGAACCATCACGTTCCAATCAAATATAACCTGCGATATCAACGCCATCTTCCAATCCATTAAGGTCTGGTCGTATCATGTTGTGAATGACCAGTGGCAGACATCAATTATTGCTTGCGTGGACCACACCACAGTGGAATTTATAGACTGTGTGATTGCAGATTATGCCACCGAGATCTCTTTCCCTCTCCCTGACAGATATTCACTGGTCTGCATTTGGGACGGGCAAATCGCCGCTGTCAGGGTCGCCAACACAAAATGTAACATCGTAAACACGACATTTGATGGAATCTGCCTCGGGGGCCTCTCTCTGCGCAACGCCCTTCCGTGGGTTGATGTCCCAGCTGGCGAGTCGGGTATTGTTTTGACCATAGACACGTTTTTGTTCCGCGGAAACCGTTGGCCTCAGCCAACGGAAGACGGTGTTCGAGCGTACGTTCCCAACCGCAACCTGTTTGCCCTGTCCGAGTCGACTGACGAGCGTGTCATCATCATCGACAAAGGGGACGCAGATTACGATGGAGGGGAGGATCTATCTGGACCACTTGAAATTTATGATCGAGGTGTTGTTTTTAAGTCAGTTGTCAACGGGACACCCGTTATTTTTACCCCGACGCGATCGGCTCCGTCATTCGATGACCTCACTATTTCTGTTTCACAGGCCACTACTCGAGAGGCGACCATCGTGACAATGACTGTGACTGGCTCTAATTTTTTCCGCTGCGGGAGCAATGCAATCACGATCTCCCCATATTTCAACGGTAAGGCTCCAGATAACCCCACATGGCGAACAATTCCGATTGTTAAAGAAACCGGCATGGAAACTATTGTTGCTCAGGCCAAATCCTCAGATATTTGGCCAGCGGGACAATGGATGATCCGCGCCACAATTGCCGCTGAGAATTACATTCAGTACGACGTTCAAGGCGTCAGCGCTTTCTCGCCCATCCCCCTCTTCATCACCGTTCTTGCATCATATGTCCTTATTTTCTTCTAGCGTGGTAACACGGAATTTTTGCGGTTTTCTGTTTCTTTTGAAGCGACCGTCCATGAATTCTGTTATCCGGAAACTTTCCGACGTTTTTGTTATGGACGCTTTTCTTTGAATCTCGGCAAAAACTCCTGCCAGAGAGTCCTGCGTATTTTACGACTTTTTCCTCTCTTCATCTTCTATTCCGGTAACAAGAAGCGGGTTTTAGCCGTTCAGTATTTTCACACATCCTGAACTATCCTTAAAAATGTTTTTGATAATCCAATTAGTAGACCCAACCCGTGTATAATGGGAAAACTCGTGATCACGAAGGGCAATTCGGTTAACGCAACTTAACTCGAGATACCTTGTGAAAACCGAATAAACAGCAGAAAAACCGAATAAACCACACTTCACTCGAGTTCTCACCCCATAACATTTTTTTCAGGTTGATCTTGACAAACTTTCGTCGAATTGATTCATTTCATCGTGTTTCCTCATTTATAACTTGTCATTAGTACGAAAAGAAACAAATTATTGAAGAAAAACTCTTTTAAAAAATTCGAAGTCGATCCGACCCTTATATCGAAATTTTTCCAAAATTCTCACTATAACCGTCGGCGACGCCCCTACGTATTTGAATTGAACTTATCTCAAGTAGGTTCTGTGTCATCTCGATGTAAGTCGCTCTTGCTTGGATATTGGTTCCCTCTCGCTGTCCGCAGACATCATTCATGGAACTTGGGTCGGGTAGGATTTCATGGGCTCGCGCTAATATGGTCCTCCCCAAGTGTCGAAGTGAATGTCAGTCGCCAGGAAACAGAATGAGGATGCCCAGAATGTGGGCCTAACAGCAAGACGTTGTCTAAAGAATTAGACACAGAAAACAAATCAAATATTTCTAAAAAACATGAAAAACAAGAATGTGGGAGTTTTTATCATTTATGACAGTTTAAGACTCTTCAACGTCGTTTTGAGAACATTTTTCAACAAAATTGAGAAAAAGTAAGTGTGTGTTGTGAATTGTGATGAATATTTTAGTCAGAATCTGAAATATCAAAGACTCCATCGAATCCTGTTGTTCTTGGATCATAATCATTCTCAAAGTCCTCAATCTCGGCTTGATGTTTTCGATAGAGTTGTTTTCTCCGTGGAATTCGTGATTCTTTTCTTGAAGAGGCCGAAAGAGCCCTCTCATGAAAATCGTCTGGAAGTCGGTAATTGTGTCCTTTTTCGAGGTGAATATTGGTTAACCAGCACGCATTTTTGAAGTCTTGCGTGATATGTTTGACGCCAGCAGTGTATTTCCCTCCCATTCGAAGCCACAGCCATTTGAGTCTTCCGAAGAATCTCTCCACTTGAACTCTGTCAGACGCAATTCTCACATTGAGTTCATTCTGTTCTTCTTCGTTTGTTCTTTCTTTTTTCTTCTGTTCGGACGATTGAATCGAAGAGTTGGAAAATCTCCGAGATATCCCATGTCGCCTTGAATTCCCCATTTTGGGTCGTTGTCTTGTGGATAGAGCTCTTTCTCCTGGTCTGTCTTGTTCAGATATTGTTCGATCGGTTGGAGAGTCTTTTGGAGTAGAGCAACATCGTGGATTGAGCCAGCAACACAATCAGAAACGAAGAGCGCTTTGTAGGGTGGTTTGGCTTCAACACACACTTGAGCCTTCATCGCATAACAATAATGATGACCTTCCCAAAGTACTTTCTTATCTTCAAAATCCGTCAATGGTCTGGGGACAACAATTGTTGTTGCATCAATATAAAGCGCGGTGAAAGGGAAATTGGCTTGAAAATTTGGAGTTGGGCGAGGCGGGACAGAATATCGTTCCTGAAGGACAGTGAACAGGAGAGGGCGAATGTGTAGAATTGCTTTAGATGCGAGATTTGGACTGATTCCCAATGCCGATGCCAGTCGATTGATTTTAACTGTTGAGCTCAACCATTCAAGATAAACGACTAATTCATCTTTGAGAGTGAGTTTCCCCTTTGGTCCTGGATGATTGTATTCTGGACAATTCGATTGGATGAGAGCGGAGAGATGAAGAAGAGTGTCTTTCTCCAATCTGAGTTGTTTCCACAAGTTTGCATCGTCATACTTCGACCAAATGATTCCTCCACTTTCTGGAATTGGCACAATTGGTTTTGCTGACAGAAAGACTTGTCTTTGTTTGTTTTTGAGTTCTCCAAGAGACGCAATGGAAGTTGAAGATTCTCGCTTTTGAGGCCTGATAGTGGGCGAAGCTGACCGAATATCAACAGATGATCGTGACGATTGTGAAGATTGAGGTGTTGAAAAAAAGTGATCTCGAATCTGTCAACGAGTTTTGTGATGAGAAGGGAGAATTGATGGTGAAACTTGGGGACGGGAATCCAATGAAACTTCCAGCAGAGGGTCGTAATCTTCAAAAGAGAAAGAACAAAATATCAAAATAAAAGCTCACACTGGAATGGTGTTTGTGGAGTTCCAGGTTTGAGAATGATCTGTGAATGTTGTGGTGACGGTGTCACATTTTCGTCCCTCAAATCTTGACTATCCATCTTTTTCACCTAATATGATCAGAAATCAGTTGAAAAGAAGTGATAATATCAACTTTTTCAGATGTTCTTTTTTTCTCAAAAAACAGTTATGGGAAGGAACTCGAGTGAAATGTGTCAATTCGGTTGTGAACGTGTGCAACTCGGTTTTCAAGAGTTATCTCGAGTTAACCATGAATAACTCGAGTGTCCACAGTCTTACTCAATTGTTTCATTTTTCTCGAGATTACCCATAAAACTCGGGTTGGGTCTAGTGAAACGCAACAGATCGGGCCACAGTTTTATTTTCTCTCACCAACCCATGTTTGGGAGTAATTCTCTTCCATTGTCGTCCCACCTCTTAAATGATCCTGATAACTTTCAGGCTACAAGTAGTATTATCGTACGACCTGGAACGATGCAGCTATTCTTCGATCAATTGAATATGAAATATACTTTCAAGCTATCGATTCTTAATACATCAAGAGTAATTTTTCATGCGTATATAACCCCTCCGAAGCAGCCTCGCTTTGAATTTCAGGGTGCTTTGAAAGTTTGAACCAAAACTAACTCACATCTTGTTTTGTCATCTCTAATCGGTTTCATCAGGTCGTACTCAAACCCGAAGTTACTCAATCGTTTTATCCAACGTTTGTCCCAGTTGACTACACCCAACAAACGGATGTTCTCCACATGAGAGCAAGAGGTGAGGTATTCTGCTGTTTACTCATTTATTGAGGGACTTATCTCAATTTTGAGAGATTTATCTCATTCACATCTCTCATTTTGAACACTTCGATCCCTTTCCGTACATTTTTATTCTTATTCTATCTAATTTTCACCCGGATTCCGACTCATCACTCATTTACTCTTTAATCATTCGTCATGATTAGGAATTGTCAATACCAATGATAGCTACTCCATTATATACTGCAACTCTTCTCCCTCCGATTTTATCCTTCGGAGAAGTCCCAATTGGACAAAGGTTTGTCGTCAACTCAGTTCCAGACTCAATTATTCATATTGGAAAATCTATTAGTTGTCATTTGTTATTCGAACTTTTTTTTCTGCTTTCATTCTTCTACCACATTCTCAGTGTCACAAAAACCTTCGAATTTCCCTCTCAATACAACCTGAAGTATCCGTTCACGATTGACAGCTCTCATGCAGACACATCACTTACATTTTCTCATTCCCAAGGTGTTATCCCCGCCACAGGCTCACTTATCATCACCATCACCTTTGCTCCAACTGCAATCTTTGAGTCTCCAAATCTCGGCCAGATAATCATAAAAGGAGCAGGAATCACTCCTCGACAAACCACAATTGAGGGATATGCACCTCTTCCGCCGGATTTTGATCCAACCAAGATGAGGTTCGTGCCAAACATCAGAAAGCCGGAACGAAGTGTCCCAGGGATTATGAATCTCCCGAAAAAGTATTCAACAGCCACCCACTCACGTCGGTCGACTAAAACCTCTGATCTCAGCACATCTCTCAAGAATTCGAATTCGAAGTCAACATCCACTGGATCGTTCTCATTTTCACTGTCTTTTTCCTCTTTTGATGACAAAGAGCATGAAAACAGTATGAACAAAAGTAGTTCACGCGATTCTAAACGCCACAAACACAGACACAAGTCGCACTCGAAACGATCAAAACCATCATCGATTGGTAGCCTCGATAAGCTCAGCGAAGCAGATATTTCGGCAGCAATGAGTTTGCACTCGAGAGGAACCACTTCAGATTCATCTGAACTCTCTTTATCACATTCCTCACTCTCCGGGTCAACAGGCCTTTCGTCTTCCTTTTTCTCCTCCCTCACGTCATCCAACAACACGTCATCTCGCTTTTCCTCATCTCTGCAGTCATCATTTCTTTATTCCCTTCCAAGCGATTCCAATTCCCGACAAAACACTCAATCTTCATCATCGGGTGTGTCCGGCCAGAATTCCACCAATTTTTCGTCCATCGGATCGTCATCTTTTGTTTCTTCGCTTCCGTCACAGCCTTCCACCGATAAATCCGGCGATGGACAGTCTGGAACCACCACATCACACGGATCGACGAGCTGGACACAATCGACAAGCAGCCAGCAAACGACGACCCTTCCTGCCTCTTCTGTGCATCTTTCCTCAGTCGGATCGTCCGGAACAGGCTCCAAACTTGTTCTGTCAACCACTGACCAGACCGGGACATCAACGACAAGAACATCATCTCAAACAAACGATTCCACTTTCACGTCATCGCAGTCGACACAAAACCGGACTTCAACTCACCCACTTTCGTCATCCCTGCTCTCATCTTCACAATTCACGTCAAATACTGGCTCTTCGTCGTCAACATCCAAAATCGGGACGATTACAGTTGATCTGAGCACATTCGGGCAGACCTCGACTCTTTCCACAACACCCACTTCCACAACCAACCAATCCACACTCACATCGTCGTTCCCTTCCTCCTCGCTGAAAGAGTCGACTACACTGAGCTCGTCGTCTCAGCCGCAGACTTCGCTGTCGTCCAGCTCGCTGCAGACATCAGTGGATTCGAAGACAGGGTCAACGATCAGTGGATTGACATTGACCAGCGGAAGCGGAACACCCACTCTCACCTTCTCCACATCTCACACAACCACAACACCCATCCCAACATTCACCCCCGCCAAACCAACCCCCATCCCCATCTCCCTCACCGCTGAGAATCTTCCTTCTGTCAGCACGATCGCCTCCCATCTCCTCTTCCGACAGAATGCCAAACCAGGCCAGACGAGTGACCACACATCGTCCTACAACTCCTCCACAAGTCTTCCCTTCTCGCGAGCCAGTTCAGACGAGTCTTACACACAAACCACAACTTCTTACTTCGATTCGTCTCTGTCGTATTCCGATTCAACTTACACTTCCTCTCGCAACTCCAGCATCGCCGATGTCATCTTCCACAAGTCCAGCCAACCGACCGGCACAGCGCCAGTGTTGAACGAGCAGAGTGTTCCCTTCTACACATCGTCCAGCGGGACAGGAACGACGAGTGGCACACCATCGACAACGTACTCTTCTTCGTCCACTCCCTCGTCAGGGCAGTTTTATCAGAAGATGCCGCCTCTTTTGATGTATCCCATGATAAATGACAGATCGCAATCCAGCAAGAAGAAATCTAAGGGCACGAAGACAACATCGTCGAGGACTGACACGGGGACGTCGGATTCTGGGTCGGATCGATTCGGAAGGCCAATGTTCAACGTGACGCCACACGGACCCATAGCCACGATCCACCAATCCGTTCTGTACTTCACATTGAAGAGTATGCAGGACGAGAAGAAAATAAGAAACGGGATGCGCAAGTACGGCTTTGTGGAGTTTTGTGTGATTGTCGAGGGACAGTTGTTGGTTCGGTTTGCGCATGAGACGATGACAGTTCGCGCGTTTGGTGCTGAGAGCTGTAAGAACAGAAAGGATAATATTCATGTTCTCATGGGATGAGGCAAACGCCTTTTTACTTATTTTTCTTCATTTTTTAGGGTGTTTTTGTTTGTTTTTCTTTTTTGAGAGGTCCAAACATAACATTCAATGGGTGAGATCAACTTTTCATTCAACTAGAGAATTCTATCTTCATTCAGTTTTCATTTTTCTCAATCCTGAGATATGTCATACGCAGCTCCTATTGAGATTTCGCAGTATGTCTCGAAGCAACGTCTTATCCATCCCATTTCATCAAACATCACCTTGTCGAACGTAGACACCAATTTCTCTTCTCTTCACTCTTCCCTGATGTTTTTTCATCATTTCCACGCTTTTCACTGTCATTTCTACCTCACTTTGCCATTTACATTTCTTCATTTTTCAAACTGTTCCAAACACATATCCATCTTAGCCAACAAACTGACACTCTAATATCGCCCCAAGCTTGCTCTGGACAGTCATCTCGTTTTGGGAGCAATCAACACAACCAACACAACTTCCGTGGCTCCAACACTGCCCAACCGTCAGATTCACCCGCTATGCCCTCTCCACATCGTCCCTCTCGAAGTGCCAAAAGTTGGCGAACACAACGAAGTGGACGAGACACTATGAGTGTCAGCAGGAACTTTATGGATTCGACTGATCCAACGTGTGTCATCATCTCATCAATTGAACTGCTTTCTCTCATCATCTATCACTCTCCAGCCTCAACCATGATATTATCCGTTATCAACGCTCTCCTGGTCCCATATATAACACAGGCGCGATTGTCGACAAATTCACCTTGGCTCGCCCCACAGACATCACCATTCCCAGAGCGGGGATGGATAGAGAGAAACCAGTGCCAGTAACACCTGGACCTACGGATTATTCACCACACATGGTCCAGCATTCGAGGTTGTCAACGTCTCCTCGAACGGTGTTTGAAAAAGCGAAACTACAGTCTTCTTTGATTCGACCAACGATTGTGGAGGGACCAGCGCATGATCCAGTTCCGATTGATCGGATAAAATCGAGGCAGCCTCGATCAACGATGGACAAGGCGAAACGAACAGTTGGAGTTCCCATCGAGAAAACACCTGGACCTGGAGACTACGATGTCACACGAGGTTTGTCAGGGAAATGGAGAAAGTGAAAAATGAGTGAAATTGGTGAAATTTCTCATTTTTTGGCTTTTCTCTCGTGGCTTCATCTCTTTTCCGTTTTGTTCAGCCGAGAAGCGTCGGGCAGGGACCCCAAAAGGTACATTTGGAACTTCATCGCGTGGGTCATCAAGTTGGATTTTTGGATGATTGATAGTCTTGAAATCAACTGGACTTTATTGTTTCTTTTTTTTATGCCATCATTCCTGTATTTCATTCATTCCATTTCATCTGGACCGTTTGTGGTTGAATATATTTCAAATTCTTGTTGAAAAAAACATCTTTTGACTCCCAGAAGATTGAATAGAGCAAGAGAGAGAGCCGTCTTCGCGATTGCATCCCATTCAGAGATATCTAGGTTTTCAAGAAAATCACGAAAGATCACAGGAGCTCAATGATGGATAGTCATGGAAAAATCAAAAGATAACAATTACCCAACCGCCGCAACGGTTTAAAGACACCCAAAACAATGTTCAAAAATCCATCGAAATCAATCAGCAATCTCGCCCCCAAACAACAATACCCAAACAAACAAGCTCGTATGAAACAGAAGACAACATCAAAACCATAAAATAATTCTTAAGCAGAAAATTGAGAGTCGCCGGGAAATCAATCTAATCCACGAGCATCCCCGCCTCTCCTCCCCTCCATCCACCCTCCCCACCTCCCACCATCCCATCATCTCCACTCCCTTCCACGGCGAGACGCATTCTCGAGAGACATACATCATTTCATCTGAAAAATCCATCTTCTTCCCTTCCTCCATGAGGCCGTTAAATAAGTCACCGAGGTCCTCACGTAGGTCATCCCGCCACGGCAGAGGATCAATCATCATCCCTCTATAGTCTTCTTGGGCACCATCCGATCGGTCAGATCTCGACGAACGTTCTTCTTCCGAGGTTTCCCCATTTGAGACGTTTGTCTCACTCTCCGAACTCCCAGACAGATGATTCTGAAAAGCCCATAAAATAAATGTGGTTTTCAAACCTGGTTCACTGGCGATAGTTCGAAGCGCGACAATTCGTTTCGATGGTTGGCGTACCAGTTCCGGATCCGTTCTTCCGTCGTTTTCACCATAAGTGCAATCTCCCGGATCCCTTCACTTGTCACTCGTCCGTCCCGTCTACGATATTCCGACAACATCTGCGCTTTCTGTTCTTGAGTTGGAGACCATCGCTTTTTGCGTGCTAGTGGCTCTCCTGACGTCCCGATTCGTTGTGACTTCATGTACCCTCGTAGTACGTTCCCTGATTCTGGATAGTGGTGTGGATAGTTCGTTCTGGCTAGGATCCGACTTGGATCGATCTCACCCATTTTCGCTTCTAGATCTGGTTTTGTCTTTTCGACAAAAAAGAAAAGCAACAACTGAACAATCACGAAAAAACAAAAACACCAACAGAACCATCACAGTGGAATGAATTGAACAAAAATTTGGTTAAGTTACCATGGGCTTGCTGGAAGTCTCCTCGAGGAAATAATCTACCTGTGGTTCATCCTCACGGATCCACGAAGGATTCAGAGAATGTTGCATTCATGTGATTCGTTTCATTGTGAACACTCCGTGAACACTTCCATCGTTCCTCATCCAGATTCCTGATGAGATAACGATTCAGAAGAGAAAATAAACCCGAATAATGTTGAAGCATGGAATGATATGTGGCGTGGCAGATATTCATTTGATCTCCATCGAGATGTTGGCAGATTAGGAGTTCTTTTTCGATGAGCCTTTAAAGTTTGTAAATCAGTGAAAAAAAGAGACCTCACATCTAGCCATCCATCTGAAAAGTATCCACTGTAATGATCTTCTTCTGTAAGGACAAACTCAACAGGGTACCTTTCCGAATTAGTGAGAAATCAATGACTGACGCAGAACACACGAATAGCGTCGTTGTTTGTCTTTTGTCAAAACAGACCCGCTCATCATCCATTTTCCATCCAGTTTTCGTTTTGATGACATGGTTTTTCAGAATAGCGTAATTGACCCTTTTTCTGATCCACCCATTGTGTCTGGTTATCCACATTTTCTGATGTTGATTAACCTACTTATCTTGCCATTGGCGCTCACAGCCCATCAACTACCGTCCTTCTCTTCAAGGACCCACGGTGGTCAGTCCACGTATAGATATCACCCGTCTAATACTCGATCGGTCATTAACCAGCCGAAACTCGAGGGTTAGCTTCTTTCGTCCTCCCCTCTCATTGTTCATTCTCCTTTCACAGCTTGCACACTCGATGATGTCCGTGTTGGCTACGGTGAATGCAGACCAAATGGAACAAGAACAGTCTTCTTCCAGTACGTCCCCACCTGTGACAATACGTCAAGTCCCGTTCTTCACACCCGATACAATTCATCTTGCGATTTTTCATGCCAAGAAGGCCAATATTACGATGCAGTCAAGCAAGATTGCTTCGATTGTCCCGCTGGAACAACCTCTGAATACTACGCCCTAACCTATTCAGATTGGCCTACCATTCCAAAGGAATTCAAGCTTCACACCGTTAATGATGCAAAACCCTGGGAAGCCTTCGGATCATCAGTCCACGCACCTGCCCTCAAATTATTCCAAGAAACGAGTATGTCCCTCGATGTGGACATTCACACACCTTCCGGAAACGTTTCCTTCAAATATGAATGTTTTGACGATGAACGTGGTGAGGTTGAACTCGTCTTCCTCATCGACGGCGTCGAGAAGGGACAGAACCTCTACTCATCCACCTTCTCTGTCATCCACTTTCCACTCTCCTTCGGAAAGCATACTCTGACATGGCTTTATCGCTCGAACACCGTCAACGACGGTCCACTTGACGGAGCTCGCGTGACAGACATCAGAATCGTCGGCGCACATTATTTGGTGAGTCACTGCGTCAAATGTCCAACTGGATCGTATTCCACAGAAGGAAAATGCATGCAATGCCCTCGCGGGACTTATTCAAAAACACCCGGAGCCAGTAAATGTGAGACATGCGAGAAAGGAAAATGGTCGCAACCAGGATCGACTGAATGCCAGGATCTTCCACGCTGCCTCCCCACAGACTATACCGCAACATACGGCGAATGTGAGATGATTGACGGGGAATACAAGAGAATGAGGACCTTCAAATGGATCGAGCCACTCCACTGCAATCCCGACCATCCTTGGTCCAAGCCCCTCCCAAAGGCTTCTCCTGGCCCATGCCCACGTTGTGGACCCGGTCAATTCCGGAAAGCCGGCATTTGTTCCGCATGCCCACAAGGATCTTTCCGAACTGGTGAAGAAGAAGACGAATCCCAATGCCAGCGTTGTGCCTCTGGTTCTATTGCTCCCCCAGCCATTGTCGTCTCAGCAGGGTCCAAAATAATCAAAGGGTCCACCACAAAGTGCGTGTCTGATCGAGGCGACCCATCAGACTGTGCAACGGACGGCTGGATGGAAAGCCATCTGGGATTCACGTCTGGTGTTGGTCATTCCGGCCCAGTTCAGTCGATTCTCGTTATTCCTCTGAATATCACCACAAAGGGCGTGGTTTCCTTCCACTTCAGCACACACCTCCAAAACACCTCATACTTCAAGTTCCACACAACGTCGAGCACACCCACAGTTGTCAACTCCTCCCTCAACGGCAATATCTCCCGCGCCGACGTTAAAGTCACCAACGAAGATACAAACATCACATTCATCTTTCTGAAGACGAGACCGTCAACCTCCCCCGCTGAAGAGGACTACATCGACATTTACCAAATCACGATCAACGGCGCACAAGATGCTCACGTTGGAGGCACCCGCTGCGACGAATGTCAGCCTGGGACGATGGCAACTTCGCAACAGGATTCCTGCTCTGACTGCCCGCCAGGAACGTTTTCTAAGGGCAATGCATCTTCCTGCAGTCCCTGTCTTGATGGAACATACACTTCGTGGAAGGGATCGGAGATGTGCCGACCATGTGGAAAGCACACCGACTCAGCCGACAACTTCACAACCTGCAAACCGAAGATCTGCGGATTCAAGCACAACGACACACACTCCTTCGACCTCAGCTCGCTCCGCATTGACGAAGGAATGCACGGCCCGTTCGACGCTCAGAAAAGCCAGTCACGATACTCGCAATTCTACTTCGATTTCTGCTCAACGGGACTGTCTGACGTGATGTGTCTTCCACCAAAACAATCATTTTTGTCGAACGACGAGAAGAACAAGACGAAGAAGACGGTGGTGGGGAAGATAAAGACATACGCGTGTGAGATCGATGGGGAAACAGTGAAGGATCTCGGAAACAAAATGGAGTTCGATTTCTTTGAGAGGATCGAGAAGAAGATGGAGTATGGCGTCAACGTCACTTTCTATGATGGTTCGTTATGCTTCAAAACAAAGA
Organism: Blattamonas nauphoetae; assembly: GCA_033064195.1. Lineage (NCBI taxonomy): Eukaryota > Preaxostyla > Oxymonadida > Blattamonas > Blattamonas nauphoetae. The sequence goes on from JARBJD010000048.1 coordinate 126,755, forward strand.
AGGGACTCTCTTCGAATGCCCAAACTGAAAGAGTTGAGAAATACTTCAACAAATACGGAATCGTGACCCCGTCTCTCTCCAACACCTCCCAAATTCTCTCCCAAGACGAAGCCAACGCCCTTGTCCAAGCAAACCAAGCTTCCCTTCTTCAGAACGTCGTTATGTTCTCGACGCAAGTTCTTCTGAAATGCAATCCCGATGTGCCTGTTGGCCGGCCTGTCCCCGTCTCCCTGGACATGTCGAACTGTTCGTACTCCTTCCTTTGGGAGACAGCTGCTGCCTGCCGTTCGTGTCGGAAGGAAGATTTCGACACCATCACCACTGACTGCATAAAGAGCCAGCAGAAGGTCCGTTCCGTGAAGAAGGGCAGTTCTCAGTGCTTTGGAGGGTATGTGCCTGATGCGGAGATTGTCCAGAGCTGTAAGAGCCCGTATGTCAAGCTGGGGGCATTGGAAACAATTCTTGTGGTTGCGATCGTATTAGTTGTGATTGTGGGAGGAATTATCATTATCTGCCTCCTTCGGAAGAAGAACAAGACACTCCAATTCCAACTGTTGGAGAATTCAAACAGGCAGATTGAGAAGGAGGGAGGAACTTCGATGTTTGACGAAGATGGTGACAAGCAATAGTAACCAGCTGTTCAGGTTCCGTTCCACTTCACCACTTTCTTTGGATTACCTTTGTCATCCATCAATCCTTGGACTCATAATTTGTGGTTGTCAGTTCCAGAATCGAATAAAAAAGAAACAGCATTCACTGAAATGTCACGGCATCGTTGGTGCACAACAATAAAGACAATGGGGAGAAAGAAAGGAGTAACACTGGGCCGATGACAAAATGCCAAAAATGAGACAGAATAAAACTGGTCTATCACGGAATAACATTAGCAAAAGGAAATGAATGTGAACTCGCAGAGAGCGGTTGAAAAGGAGGTACACACGATTCAATCACTCAACAGAGACGTGATGCTCAATCTGAAGGCAAAGGTTCGCTTATTGCGGATATGGGTTCAGATGAGGGGTCGAGTGTTTGAGGTTGTGGGATGTTTGTGTTTGTGGGTGAGCTGATAGAGAGAGAATGGTCCCGAACAGAACGGGATGAGGGAGGAGCATTTGGGCCGAATGATTGGTGTAGGACAGTGTTTGGGGAACCAGTGGAGGAAGTGAATGTCGGCTGAGGGAAACGGGACTTATGCTTTGTCCAAATCTTGCTAACCTCGCCTCGAGAGATGACCATCTCTTCCTGCGAAAAGTTAAAGAAAGGGGGGAAGAGAGAGCCATCAGGGAGGAGCGTATCCTCATCATCTCGCAGCTCATCAAAAAACGGATGCTGAAGAGCTTGTAAGGCAGTTAGTCGACGGGAGGGATTGTATACTAGCAATTTGGAGACTAGGTCGATGGCTGAGCGACTTGTTCCATTCGGGAACAACGTCGGCCAGTCTCGTGAGCGTGTTGTGGGGATCTTGACACGCAGGTTGGGGCACCGCATGCTGACCATATCCTCGGATGATGGGGTGCCCAGAATTTGGATGATTTTGATGATTTGGTCCACGGGGGAGTCACCTGGGAACATGGGTCGGCCGGTGAGGAGTTCTGCGATGACACAGCCTGTACTCCACATATCTAAGGGTAGAGAAAGATAATAAGCATGGGAACACATCAAAATAATGGGGAGTCGCGTCAAACCGATCTGCGTGTTGTATTCCTGAGCTCCGAATGCGAGCTCAGGTGCACGGTAGAAACGGGAGCAGATGTACGAAAGACTGACTTCACCAGGACGAAGAACTTTGGCTGATCCAAAATCACACAATTTCAGAACACCGGTTCTGGGATTGACGAGGATATTCTCTGCAAAAAGTTATGGGATTGAAAAGGGATATACGGGGTTTAATGTCACGGTGAGCAATGCGGAACCCATGGAGATAGACGAGAGCACGGATGAGCTGGTAGGAGTACATCTGAGAGGGTGAGGACGACATGAAGCAAACTTTGATCCAGGAGGTTGGCATCTCACGTTTTTGACGGATATAATGTTTGTTGAATGAATAAAGAGTGTGGGGAACATATTCCATCACGAGATGAAGATAGGTTTGCTGAGTCTGAATGAGAAATGGAAAAAGTGAAAAAGAAGAAAAGAAAACTCTTTCATCTTTGTTTGAAAAATAGCGAATCATTCTCACACAATTCGGATGATTTATCACACGCATCATCTGAAGTTCTCGATTCTAGGAAAATAAAAGGCTGACAAGAACACACTTTAACTTTGGGATCGAGCTTCACACATTTCACAGCGACTGGCTCTTTCTGTCTTGGAATATGGGTAATAAGGACTGTTCCAAAACTCCCACAGCCTGCAGTCTTTCCGCCAGAAATTGTGATTGGGTTTGTGTTGAATTGAGGGAGAATGGCATCGTCTGAGGGAATTGAGAAAGTTGAAGTGATACAAGATTCTGCTAAGGCATTGGAAATATCTTCGATGTATTCAGGGGTGATGGTTGGTGAGTTGAAGGAGTCAGAGTCGTCTGAGCTATTGGTGGAGTTGTTGATGACGATAGGATTTGGAGACGGAGATAATCGTGTTGAATCGTTCTGCAAGTCCGTCGATTTATGGATCAGGGTCTTGATTTCGACGGACATCAACAAAGGTGCGTCAGTGATATAACGGAAATACAGAATTAAGGTCATGATCTACGAAAGGTTTTTTCTGGTTTCATCGAAGTTGCTATATTCCTCTTCATAATCCTGTTTCGTTCGGAATACGCCTTCTCACAATTTGGGAGAGTTTTCTCTTCATTCATGACTAGACCCAAACTGAATGAAGTATGGTATTTTAAATGAAGTGGGTATATTTGAATAGAACTATGGGAAATTTGAAATAACTAAGTTATTTTGAAATAACCCACTTATTTCAGAAAGGTCAAACATATTTTAAATTAGGCACCATAACATTTTTTGAACCCACTTTCGCAATTTTCTGATTCAAATGTATCTCAAAAGCGAACCAGAAGCGACAAAATGTGAAGTGAAGGATGGAAAATGTTGACATGTTCGAAATTACTCACTTTGGAGGCGTCACTTCAGATCCGCCCCACTTCACTTTTCATTCCTTCTGAGTCTTTTCTAACAGGAATGGACACTGTTCTCTGTCATTTTTTGATCAGCTACAGATTGCACATATGCAGGACACATGAAAAGAATAAATGAATGAGGTCAATCTGGTGATTAGAATGGTCAACTTTCGGAGTTTGATGCCCACATGGACTGACAGCAGATGACCAGCCTATTCACAATGAGCACTGAGCAGGTCGGGCGTGAGATGTGATGGCTTTGCATGGGTAGCGGAGTGTTTGATTTGACGATGTATTTGTTCTCCATCGGGGCCTTCACGGACTCTTTTCACACTTGTGCTTCTCTGTCTGTTCCATCGAGCTGAATTTCGTGTCATTTGTTTCGCTTGCATTCGAGGCTCCGATTATTTTGGTGAAGCAGCATCACCGAATCGCTTGAGTCCACAGGGCTGAGCATGGTGAGCAGACGTTCCATGTCCGACTTGTCCGAATCTGACAATTCGTCTTCTGACACAAAACTGAACGCCACGTCGGTCATCTCCTCTTCTCCTTCGACTTCTAAATTCGATGCAAAGATGGCGTCAGCGATCGACTCCATCGCGCCCAAATATTCTTTGAGGCCATCGTCCTCCGACGGCTGGAGCAGTTGAGCAATAGTTCTAAAAGCGGTGTCCTGCAAACCAGCCAACACTTTGTCGCCGTCATCTGCTCCACTCAGCCCTTCCTCGCTCGACACGAGATCGTCCAAATTTTGTCTTTTCTTCTCCGATTTTTCCTGTTTGAGCAGTTCCTTCGGTTCTCGCTCGAATTCTTCATCCTCCAGTGACCTCGTCTTGTGCCAACATTTGTGGATTCTTCTCTCCAACTGCTTCCGCTGCCCCTTCGCCTTGATCACCTGCACAAGCTCCCTCAGTTTGTATCTGTTTCTTGTCTTCGACATCTCTTTCCGACTCCGTCTTCTGATTGGTTGACTCAGTCAATCCGATTGACCTGAGCAATGTTTACAGACGAGGATCGTTACAATGGACGTGTTTGTGTTGTGCGAGTGGTTTGTTGTCAGTGGGAGGCGATGACATTGTTTTGGCGTGAAGAGAGATTCGATCAGTGATATATTCGGTAGACATGGAAGTGATAGAGGGTGGATGTCGCTCTCATACAAACTGGGCAGCTTCAGCTCCTTCCCTGGCTCGATCTGCCATTATGAAGAGAAGCAGAGTGTCAGATCCAACAGCCTCAGAATCGGAAGAAGGGCTTTGTCGACTGAGCTCTTCATATAATCGAATTCTGGGAAATGGTGATCGAACGGTGTGGCTCCCTCGCTCGGCGACGGTGAAGAGGAATCGGTCAGAGTGATTGAGAGACCAGACGCCGCCCGTGCTTCCATCAACCCGCTCTCCGACGCTGATCTCGCCACGGTATTTGAGCTGTCTGTGGATGGAGGAGTAACTCCACAGACCTGGTTCTGGAGATGAGATGTGACGTGAAGAATGTCCCAAGTGATTCCGATAAAGATCCTCGACGTTGCAATGTCCAGCAGATGAGTGAACTGTGGAAGTGGGGCGATGGGATGTGTGAGGCTGGGAGAGATCGACACATCTTCTGGCTCTGAACCAGTTTTGTAAGGCACTTCTGCTCGGAAGAATTCTGCGTTGTCTGTCGTATTTTTTGTGATTGAGATTGGACGATGCATCAATGATTGCCTGTTCCGATTTCTGAGGGCCAAATTCAGGTTTGAACACTTCAATTTGGTCTCTGGTCTGTTCGTTGAGTTGGGGGATCTGCTGGCGCCCTTTAGACGACATTGGCTACTTCATGATCATCTCCCATCCGTACCCCACTCTCTCCACATCGTCTGGATTGAAAGACACTGTCTGGTTCTCGAGTGCATGCGTGCAGTCTTTCTGGATCTTTCCCATTTTCGACCAGAAGAACGGTGGAAGGAAGAAGAAGTCCAAATGCGTGTTTGTCAGAAACAGAGTCAGGAAGTGATCCCACCCAGCAGCGCAGACGGCCACCTGGATGATGAAAGCATCGGGGAACACATTCGAGTAGAGCATCGATGGATAAAGGTAGCGTATGTTGAGTGGCTCTTCGCAGAGGAGGGGGGACTCTTCAGGCGAGATGACAGTGGAGAGAGGATCGTTTTTTACGGCGAGGGAGATGTGGTTGGCGAGGGTGAATGCGGTGAGTCGATGGTTGAGAAGGTTCGTTGTGAAGGGAACTTCGAAGTGCATCCGATGCAGAAGAAGTCTGGTCACGAATTGCTTCAACTTGAAGACTTCCGAGGTGGGTGGAGCGGATGTGGTCAGCATGTTTGTGTTGGGCGATGTCTACGAAGAACGATCAGACACGACTGGGGAGTTCGATTCGAGCGGAAGATAACCGCCAGGCATCGGCGACATGACGAGAGGGACAAACACTTCCCAACTTTTGTCTTTGACAGACACGAACTCTTTGGAGGGGGGCGAGGGACGAGGCGGCGAAGACGGGAGACGACGATGGTTTGGACAGCGCTTTCTTTGCTTTTGGTGTTGTGAGAGTGATGGTCTGCTGTTCGAGGAGAGGCACAGGGGCGAAGGATGCAATTGGTCTGAATCCAGAGAGAGAAGGGGACTGGCCAGCGATGGGAATGTACACCTGCAGCGTGGTGTTCTCGTCGTCGATTCGGATGGCGTCGAGGAGTGCTTGGTTGAACGCCGTTGAGTCGTTTGCGAAGATGATTGACTCGATAGTCTCAACAATGTTCTCGCCGTGTCCTTCCTGTTCAAGTTGCTCTCCTGTCTTCTCTTCGATCAGAATCCGCTGGAGGACGACCGGCACATCGACCCAAGTGATGTCGACATCGAGTGGAGTGTGAGAAGGAGGAGCGAAGGCCACACTGTCAGCCACATTCAGGACGTGATGTGAGTGTGAATACGGGGCCTGTGGACGATACGGGTAAAGAGCGACCAACGGCGAGCGAGACAGCATCCTCTGCGCGATGATGGAGACGAGAGTTCTGAGAAATGGACGAGTCGCTGAGGTGCTTGTGAAGGTGAGAGGAAGTGATTGTTGAAGCAGCATCGATCCGGTCGTTCCGACTGTCAGTTCCTCTTCAGTAGCAAACTGAAGGAAGGGCTACTGAGACAACACTCTGATCATCGGCCCACACGACGTGGACGGCGTAAGCAGCAGAAGAAGATCAGCAATCGGGCTGGAATCCAGCGTCTGCCCATTCTGGTCGAACGAGTTTCGATATACTTCGCGCAGTGTGTTCTTCGTGGAAGAGTGGGCGAGGGTAGTGACTGACAAGGACTCGGGGAGATGTTTGATGAAGACGTCGACAATTGCTTGTCGTTGGAGTGGCTGAGGGAAGTGAAGTGGGGGTGAGGGAGGAGAGGTCGGGGGGGTTCGGAAATGGTCGGTGTTTGTGAGCTGATGATGGCTATTTCACTTTTGTTCATTTTTTGGAGAACCCAGTTCATTTGTTTATTTCTTTCGCTCAGAGATTGGGACTGTTACACAAGCACACACGTGAATGTGGAATATGACGGATTATGGTTGAACCCTGTTTAAAGGGAGGCTCTGAACGTTGTCAATATCGATGTAACAATCCAATTTATGTCAGGATCCATTCTGGGAAGCAGTCTTGTGTCAGGCTGAGCCGATACGGATTCGAACTCGTGGGTGCTCTGTGCAGTGACTATTCCGGCCAATCCTGTCTCAGTAGCCCGTGAATGGAAGCGAGGGGGAGTTGTTCCATATGATAGTTCTCCCAATAGGCTCGAATGAAGCTGTGGATGAACGCGTTGTCTTTGGATATGCTAAGGAACAATAATGCAAATTCCTCCTGAGAAAAAAGATGACTGAACCACATCCAGAAGCGTAGGTTCGAAATTGTTGATTGTCGCTGGAGAGGATAGTTCCAAATGAATTGGTGAACGGGGTTGAGACCTGTCGGTCGTGGGACGTCGCGCATTTCTTCCGGACGTTCAGTTTATGCAACAAGTTGCAGAAACGAGGAATAGAGATGTGTGAAGTGTGGCTCGGTTGGACTGTTGAACGAGTTACGTTGACGGTTCAAAGAAAAGACGACGAATCTCCAGACGGCGCCATCGCCATTTGAGATAATATAATTCAGCACACTGAAAAGGTTTCACAGTAATGCTCGTCGGGTTAAGATGAAAACAACATCTCAAGATAATTTGAAGGTCTCGGTGTTGCTGAAGAAAGACCTCTGATGAGAGATGGTGAGGAAATGGCACTCACTAACCAAACAGTGCTGTTCTCCGCATCCAAACAACATGTGGCGTTACAGGAAAAACGACATCATATCGTAGTCCTGTCTGGGGAGTCATTGGGAAGCTTGGATGGAAGGATGACCGAGGCATTGTTGGTGTATGAATTGACACGACTGAAAAGTAAAAGGTAAAGAAGTTGTAAGAAGATTGTCAGACATTGAGGAAAGGTTTTGCGTGTGTATTCGAACCAGAGGGAAGTGGGACGCGAAAAGTTTAAGAGAACGAATCTTGGCATGTCTCGTCAATCCTGACAAGTTCCATCGGATGAAATGTGTTCACGCGGAGAGCTGTGACTTCTGAGAGAATTGCAGGGATAGCCGGCTTAAAGATGGAAGACTGAAAAAATGACCTGAAAGGAATCTTTACAAATGGGAGTGGTTGAAAGCTGAGGAATTAGAGTGAATAGTGAGGGTTCACAAATTAGAATTCGTCAAAGTCAAAGCTGTGTTGTGTCGGTTGTGACTCCGGAGATGAGGACGTGTTTGATATACGACGAACGTGGCTGATGTCCGCATGAGCCTTTCTGGAAATTGCTTTGATTTTTGCTATTGTAAGAGCTGGCTCAACAGTGTGAGCCAGCGCTCTGTCACTAAACGTGTCATCAAAGGAAAACCCCGACCAAGAGTCGATGTGCAGGTTCGTCAGCCATACAGCGATTTGCGTGTCCATATTGATTGAATCCATCCCTCCATCATACGTTCCGGCTAAACGAAGCCAAATAGTCTTCATTCTTCCAAAAATCTTTCCACTTCAATTCTTTCGTGAGCAACCCATTTGTTGTGCTCTTTTACTTGCTCATTGCTCCTGTTCTCTTCTGTGAGTTTTGTTGGACGGATAAATCGAAATTGTGGAAATTGACCAAGGTACCCCTGATCCCCCATGATTCCCCATGATGTCTCTCCATTCTCTTTGAATACGAGTTTTTCTGATTCTGTCTTTTGGAGGTATTGCTCGATAATGGGAAGATTTTCGCGGAAGACCATCACATCGTGTTTGGAGCCTTGATATCCATCAGAAACAAAAGGGCTTTGTGGGGTGGTGATGCCGACACGCAAACCTGAAATTTCATCGCATATACGTCGTGATGACCATCCCATAAAACTTTGCCATGGTTATGTGGAACCAATGGCTTCGGAACGACGATGGTGGTGGCATCAACGTACAGTGCCACGAATGGCCATTTCGAGAGTTGATTTGGGACGGGACGAGGGGGGAATTAAACAAATCTGATAGAACAGAGTGCAACCTGGGTCGGATGTTATGAATTGCGTTGGATGTCATCGTTTCGCTGAGATTCATGAATCGAGATATTTGCTTCTGTTTCGTTTGGGATGAAAGCCATTCTAGGTAAATAATTAGCTCATCTGAGGTTGCCAAGCTCTTCTTCTTTCCCCTCTTTGGTCCCTCAGGAAATTTGTCTGATATTCGTGTCACAAGCGAATGGAAGTTGTCGGCGGAGATTCGCAGTTGTTCCCAATGATTCCCGTCTTCGTAGCTCTGCGTTAATCCCCCGGTTTTTTCTGGTTTTTTCTTAATGGGTCTCGTATTCAAAATAGCCTGGGTTTGTCTTGTTTTTAACTTTTGTAATTCGTTCAGCTGAGTTGACGATGCCCTTTTCACTTTTCGAATCTCCTCAGTCTCTATGGGGAGATTTAACTCTCCTGGCTGTGGAGAGACATGGGATCTCATCAGGTTCGTTGCTCTATCTAGAGGACTGGGGGAATTCCAATTCAAGCTGTGTGTGAAAGGTGTCCCTATAATTTTGAAAAAATCCATCCGTTTCACAGTGATAACCGAAATGAAAATCTCAATAATGTGTTAAGGATACCATTGAACTTATAATACTCCATCTCTGAGCATCTTTTCGTACTCCTCACGGCTTAATGGTGTTCTCAGAGGGACCTTTTCTCCTTGGTTGCTCTTTTTTGAGCTTGTGGTTTCGCTTTTGTCTTCATATTGTTCAAGATCCACATCAATCAGATATAGTTCCGTCGTATTCCGAGGTTTGGGAGTCCTCTTCCATCTGGGTTCAGCTTTCTCCGACGGTATTTTTGTGGATCTCGATCTTTGATTGGAATGATCGGTTCGTCCTTAAATTCATTGTCATCACCAACCTGAAGGATAAAAACAATTAGAGGCACACCATGGTTCGATTATCTCCTTCTGGCTTTCGTTTACACGATCCTTGTGTGAAATCCTGAAATCGTTCCGTCCATCTCTGTATCTTCTGAGGAGAAGTTGCATGTCTCTTCGCAAGGAGTTGTTCATGCCATCTTTTCACTTCAAAAGTATGAACTACCTTCATATATTGATATTTCAGCTCAATCCATTCGTTTTCATCAATGGAGGCAGATGTACTTGCAAAGAGATGTTTGTCTGTGATTCTGAAAGAGAGGTATTTTGATACCCCATCAAACTCGATCTGTGGAACCTCGCCGGGGAAGGTTGGCGAGAAATGGATGTACTCAATGTGCCGAGTCTTACGTTTTTCATTCTCGATCCTAAAGTAATTCACGAAGTCAGAGATTGTGGAAAGGGTCGAATCTGGTGGATATTCTTTCAAGGTGCGAACCATGGAGCCAAATTCAGCGTCACAGATATTTTTCCCATGGTGTTCGTAGTAGAAGTGGACAACGGTTGACACTGACTGATCCAGAGTTGGTATATCTGAAAGGATGTAGCAGAGCAGCTGTTTGTTTTTTGAAATGGGGGCCGCAGTCGGAAACAAAATTGATTTTGTGGGCTCGATCAAAGTGAGATTTCTCCATAAGGACCTCCAAAGCCTCGATCACAAATGCAGCGTTGTGATTCAGAATCTCGGAAATGAAATGAAAGACTCGTTTGTCTTCTTTTCCTTGTTCATCCTTTGTAAACACAACCATTCCAAGATCCGTAAGTTGTTGCTTGTGGAACCAATCCTGCTGAGATTCGTCACCGCCAATGGGAACTTTCCAGTTCTCTTTAAAGTCAGCAATAATCAGGAATTCCCCTTGAACGAGGTTTGCTTGTATTTCCTTTATCGCTCTCCTTTGATCCTCAGCTCCCACCAGATGACGTTCCAATGCTAGAATCTCAGTCATGATCTCTTCCTTTTTTGTCTCATTATCCTCTTCTAGATGCTTAAACTCTTTCTGGGCTTCATTCAACCTCATGCAGTCTGGACACACATCAGTTCTCTTTTAGGGTACTTGATCCCTCTTGTTAGGTCACAGAATGTATTGTATGACATTTTGATGGCTGTTTCTTGAACCATTTTTGCCACAATACCGATTTGATCTTTGTTAAGACCCTCCCGTGCATCCATGATTCGACATTCTTGGTCGGTTGCGTCTGGCTTGTGCAGCTTTCTGTGGAATTGTCAAGTATGAATGATCGAAATAACTCCATCTCTTTCTGAGATAATTTCGATTTTGACGGTGGCGGATGTGTATTTTTCATTCTTTTGTGGATTCCTTTCTTGTAGTGAATTTGTGCTGCCTTGAACCGACTTCTCGACTTCGGATACCCATTATCACAAAGTTTCTGAAATCCAAAATGGGCGCATAACACAGATTCGACATCGATCGCCTCGATTCGTGGTTTTTTACAGACTTCAAAGAGATCATTCAGTATGTTTTTCTCTTTTTCTAAATTTTTGTCGAACTTTTCGATGAAAGGATATGAAAGAGCAGACCATCATGAACACCATTTATCCTTTCCATCACCGTCGGACACCAGCAAGACCTGGTTACGAGGTGATGGATCAGGTCGCATGGATCATGCGACCAGATGGCTTTGATCGCCTCGAATGCGCTTTTCGTAAGGCGACTGCGTTGAACTCTTCCAATTTTATTTAGTGGCACAGACATGGCGATAATAGACTGATTTGGTGCCCCCTCCCACCACTGCTCCCTCATCCCCGGTGGAATCACTCAAAACCAGCTGACTAGAATGCTGCGTCACAACAAATCCATTCGTACGCACCACATTCGCATTCAACCGATATTGTCCACTTCACAGTTTTTAATTCAAGGATCTCACTTTTGGATAAAAATCGGGCAGAACAAGTGATTCAGGTGTTGATCGTCTCTCTGACGTCATCTCAAAAACAACTCACTCCACAAACAAAATTGTGACATTCAGCGGACAACTTTCAGATTTGTGAAACATACCATAGTGTTTTGGCTCTTTTCAAAATTATTGGGACAGGTGATGGAGACCCGAATAGACTCTGGTATGAAATTGGACTTCTTCAAGTTTATTACACAATGAATAGGAAAGAATCACATACTTCCAGATCGTCTGTGTGGATTGTAAGGATACGGACGGGGTCGGCGGAAGCAGTAAGTCCGATGGGCTATCGGAGGCATTTTCGATTGTTTCCGACTAGAACACATGACAGTCTATTGAACCAAAACTAGGCTTGTCTGACCGGCACTGACCGGTCAGTTTTCACCGAAAAGTACTGACGGTCACTGACCGGAGAAATACCAGAACCCATAGTCCAGAGTTACAATTTCTCCGAAGTGTTTTCATTTTGATCCGAGATTTGCAGAAATCCCATGAAAATCAACGTAATTTCTGCTGCAGATGATTGGATTGAATTATTGTCACTTCATTCAGGCCGTCTCACTCTTCTTTACAGGCATTTGAAGATCGTGCGGTTCTTCAAAACAGTTATGGACGGATGATCGTTCTGATTCGTCATCTCTTACAGAAACCATTATAGCTGCAAGTCCTACTTCTGTGAAATGAATCACAACGACATATTCATTTGACAATAATGCAAGAAAAGATGGTATTGTGATGTCATCCGACTCATTCTCATTTCGCTCATCAATCCCCTTATTATCCCTAAATTCATCTCATCTCGTTTTTTCTTCTATTTTCTCAGGATCTCTTGCCTCTGCTGTTCCATCATCGTCTTGTACGATCTGCTGCATGCCGTTTTCTTCACGGTCAAGTTCCAGTTCTATCCTAGCTGTTTATGTGGAAATCTCATTGATCTTTGTCGTCGGTTTGATTCTTGGATATTCTTGGGGTGATCGTTCCATCTCAGTCCAACCAAAAAGGGTCGAATCTTTGATTTCAGAGGCGAATCTGAATTTACCACCCACAACGACAGCAGATACACTCCCTCCATTCATTTCATTCCATCTCCACTGCCACTACTATTCTCTAGCCATCAACCACAATGAAGTGAGATTTTACAAAACCGAAACAACGTCCAGAACCATCGATCAAACAGCAACGAACAGAAAGAAGAGAAGTAGTTTGTCACACATGTTCCTCATCTCTTATTCCAACTCTCTGTCCATTCAGAAACTCAATGTTGTGCTGAAGTTGATTCTCGATAAGGTTGGAGGGAAGAATCCGGATCTCGTTGTGAAAGTTTGATGATCAGTGCAAACATAGACCAAGACTGGACTTATTGTATTGTCATTTCTCGCTTTACTTCATCTGGTCTTCATCAACAAAACAACACTCGATGTGAATGTCAAAACTAAATAAAATCTGAGAGATTAAGTGAACGGGATCTTCTCCAGCCGACTGATTGTGGAGAAAGGAGAATGTCTGTGACAAGACCAGATGATTTCTCCAACAGCTGCTGACTGACACTTGTGACAACGAAAAGATTGGAGGGTACGTGGATGAACATCAGATGCACTCCCTGCACACAGCCATCCACATACTCCACAACTGTCAACTTCTTCTCTGCTGCGTTAGAAGGGGAGAAGCCCATCCGATGTGGGGAGTCCATCTGACAAGTGCGGTGAGTGAGGAACAGTGTCAGAGTGCTCAGACAGATCGAGGAAGCCGAACTGAGAAGGCGGTGGAGAGACGATGGTTGGGTTTGGAGTGTGTTGAAGGCTGTCGACGCTGCCGTTCTATTATGGGTGTGTTGGTGTTGGGTTCCCTTTCGACTAGAGAGTGGCTGGGAGAAACTCATGCCCTTCGATTGTTGCTGTGTCGTCGGCCACGGCAACACCTGATGAGGACGATTGCCGGCATTGGTGCAACATCAAGTTCTGTCTGATGAGTAGGATCTTGTCGAGGAAGGTCGTTTCGGAGGGAATTTGGACTTTCCTGGCATAAACAGCAGGAGGGATAACTTCAATCGCATGTTGGTCAGTATCCCACAAGTGCTAGAGAGCAGCAGTGGCAGAAATCCGAAGTGGCGTCAGGGCAGAGGGAAAGCAGACAAGAGAGTCATACTCGATAGAGATATGATGGAGAGGAGTGAACGGGGACAACAAAAGTCTGAGAGGTAGAAAAAGGAGGAAAAGAGACTTGATTAGATGGACTGATGACGTCGCAATGAATGGAAGTCTGAAATCAACAAAAAGAGATTGAAATGCGAAAGAAGACCTAGAAACTGTCCTGTGACTTCGATTCACGATGAGAGCAAAAGATTGAGGAGACGTCATCAAGATGTGTGTTTCGGCTCCGATTAGTCCTGAATCCCGTATTGAGGTCGATTATCTGAAGAAAAGTGAGAATAAGACAGAGATGGTGAGAAAAAATCAGTTCCAACGAACGAGGAACGTAGAGCCGAACAAATAATTGAAACCAGAGTGCCAAACGGTATCCAGAAGCAGCTTCCAACATGCATATCTGTAAATGTCTTAGTTTCTTGTTCATAGCACGTGATTTCATGATCAGGTTAGATCTGACCCTTTGAAAAATTTCGGACTGACACTGACCGGCACTTTTGGCCGGTCAGACAAGCCTAACCAAAACATACAGTTGGACTTTGAAGATTCTGTGAGAGACTCATTTTGTAATGGTTCGGACCTGAACAAGGCAGATCCAACCACTGTCCTGACCATATTTCGTGTTTTTTCGATCGATTCTCCAAGATCTAATCTTCATCTTGTTCTTTCTAACCAAGCTCCTAAATCGTTCACAGAGATCATAAACGGCCTCTCATTGACTTACAAGGTGTGATGATCTCCATTCATTCCACCTTTCGTTTTCACTTTTTTACCTGATTTCAATCTCCGTTTGTTCGCTTCATTCACCTTTGCCATTATGATTTTCTTCAATCACTGTCCATTTCTTCGTCACTTTTCAATTTTCATTCGTGAATTCTCTCTTTTAGAGTAAGTTTGTCAATGAGTGCTCTTCTTCGATTAAAAAACAGAAATTACATCTAAAGATCGCCAAGCGTCCTCACAAAATGGTTAGAAAGCACTCAAGAGTTTTTAAGGAGACTATGACAAATGGATGTGATCGGTCGAGATGTGGTCCAGATTGCTGAAATGTATCTGAGGATATAGACGGAAAGAAGAGTTTGATAGAACGGGATGTTATGTTGGTAATCAGGGAAAGCGTGAGGATGGCAAGGGAAGTCATATTGAGGAGAGAGAACCGCATCAAAGATGACTTGTTGGCAATTAATGAAAAATGAGAATTTAAGAATGAAAATTGAAAATTGAGGGAAAAATGGACAGTGATTGAAGAAAATCATAATGGCAAAGGTGAATGAAGCGAACAAACGGAGATTGAAATCAGGTAAAAAAGTGAAAACGAAAGGTGGAATGAATGGAGATCATCACACCTTGTAAGTCAATGAGAGGCCGTTTATGATCTCTGTGAACGATTTAGGAGCTTGGTTAGAAAGAACAAGATGAAGATTAGATCTTGGAGAATCGATCGAAAAAACACGAAATATGGTCAGGACAGTGGTTGGATCTGCCCTGGACCTGAACAATCCTTTTTCAGCGAAGAGTCATGGACTGACAGAAGTTCTCCGGATTGTTACACAATCCCCACACTTTGGTTGACCTGATTTTTGCTTGATTCCTCCAGTTTCTGCCACAAAGACATTCAACTCTGAATAAGGCTGAACTCCTCATTATCACCAATCCTGTGTTCATGAACTCCAACAGCACTATCCTCATTCTCGTATTCTCAGCAATCCACAATATTTGTCACACGAGTGTGTTCTTCCCCTTTTTCACCTCTTCAAGAGGAACTTGCTGCCACCACGGTACAGCAGGAACTGATAAACGCTATTGTGATGATTCCTTTTGATTTCTTCTTTCGAAAAGACGAGGATCTCATCCAATGAATGGTGCTTACCCTTGCATCGCTCGCATCTTCAGGTTTCTCTCACATTCTCTCTCATCGCCATTTTGTGTCATTCCTGTGGCAGCGTGAAAACTCCCCGAGAAATGTTTAAAGTCGTCTGATCGTCCTTCCCTTGTACCAATTCTCGTTAAGCACACGTTTGCTAACTTGTTGCTAGATCGGGTGCTATCTCCACTCCCCATCGAGACATTCGCGTAACAACTGAACAAACCTCTCCATGTACGACCCACATCGGCAATCCTTTGTGTCTTGCACCTTGCGTCATGTATGTCCTTTCTTTTTTTGGCTTTTAATTTCGCCCCATCCTTGCTTGAAACTGGAAACCATCACGAAGCTTACAATAGGCATCTGCATCTTTCCGAAAATTTCGACTCTCATTCATTCCATTGTTATGTTCTTTAACCAACTTATCGACCAAGGTTTCACTCTCCTCATCTCATCTCTCCAGGACCAGAAAACACTGTCGATCAATTCCCGAGCCTGAGCATTTGGCTCCTGTTGTTGCCACTTTCCGACCTCACTGTTCGAATAACCAGTCGATCACTCGAATCGGGACAGGCCTTCTTGCTCTCCTCGCCCAGAACAGTTTTCTCCTTTCTGTCTGACTATTTTTCATCAATTTAGATCACGGAAATCTGGAATGTGTTGAAGAAGGAGTTATTGAATCTTTGGTAAACATTCTGAGGAAGAATTCGGATCAACCAGAGAACTTGATAAATTCGACATCTGTTCTTTCAAACTCTGTTGCCAACTCTCTTCAGAACGGATCGAGTCCTTTTATTGGTTCCTTCGACACTCAATCACAGTAATCTCACACATCTTGGCCAGCCCAACGCCTACTCTCCTCGCTCAATGTATCTCGACTCCTCTTACAGATATTCTGGAGAACACCACTCAAACAACACCACCTGACATGCAAGTCGCATCAGCTTACTCACAAAAGCCCAAAAAAACCAATACGAAGAGAGCTCGCCAGAATCCATTCAGAATCAGGAAAAGGTTGATGGGAATGAAGCAAGCCAGTCTAATCCTCAATCTCCCTCCCAATCGTAACAACGCGATGAAGAAAACCAGTTGGAGACAACGGGAGCTACTGAAGAACATGTCCCGCCTGAGTCCATTCACGCACACCAGCCAACCCCTCTATCCACACCTCCTTCGACCCTTCCTCCAGATCCCCCACACACCCAGCCACAGCCAGCCTCGGCAGAATCGTCGCCGACAATCTAAGCAGCAGACATCTTGGAATCAGAGACTCCAAGCCCGCTCCTCCTCGCCATGCTCACACTGCACGAGATCTCCTGTGAGTCAGACGACCAGGGATTGATGAGTGACTGCCTGACGATGCGGAGCAACTTGTTCATCAACTCCTTCGTCCCGTTCTTCGGGAATGCTGCGCTCTGCCTGGACAACCTGAACGAACTGCGCGCGTCGCCATCTTCCTCCCTCCTCGCCATCGCCGTGTTCTGCGGAGGCCTGACTGTTCTCTTTGACTGCATCCATCTTCTGTCGGGGTGCGACGAGGACGTGAGCAGCAGCAAGGGCCATCGAGAGCACCAGGTGCTGATGCGCGTGTGGCTGGCTGTGGTGAACGTGTTCCATCTGTCACTGCACAGCGGCAGCGAGGGCAGACATTCAGCAGCCGCTGAGATCGACGCGGGTGTGCTGGAAATGCTCCAAACTGCCTTTTCGAAGGAGAGTATGCGGAACATACAACACGACGCGGTGTTTGACGAGACAGACCCACAGCGAGGATCGGAGGAGCAGATTGCGGTGCAGAAGGACAGAAAGATGACACAAGTTCTGAACCGCGTGACGGAGCTGCTGTAGTTGATTGTGAGCACTTCAGATACGGCAAGAGAAGCAGACACGTCGCTCTCAACCACCCCGAACCCAAGTGGAACCGTGTACGCTCGGAAGACGTGTGCCAGCTCGGTGCAAGTGTGTGCCTGCTGATGCAGAGCGTGTAGGCAGCCTGGATCTGAGCGTGCCGAACGAGTGGCACATGCTGGGCGAGTCGATCAAGACACTACGGATGCTGGTCGAGCTGGCGAGGGATTCGGAGTGGATCATCCTCGTCCCGAACGACACGCCGGACAAAGAATCAGACGACGAGCAGGGAGATGAGAAGAAGGAAGAAAAATAGAAGGACGAAGAGGACAAGGAAGAAAACGAGAAAGATGGGAAGGAGGAAGAGGCAGCCGAGGGGCACCTACTGAAGACACATCACGAACTGAAAGCAACTCGCACGTCGTCGACCATGTCTCGCCCATCCGACACGCCGACACACTGCAAGCCCGACCTCGCCGCCTGCCGAACATCAACAACGCCGGCCTCGCTCTGGTCGAGATTGTGTCTGCTGCTGTCCGTCTGAACAACTGGGCAGTCGCGCAAGATGCTGTGTCTGTCATTGTGACCCTTCTCAACTCGGCTGTGATGGCCAGCACGATCGAGCTGGGGCAGCCACTCGAAAGCGACGAGGAGCAGATGGTGTCGCTCATCTCGGAGTCACTCAAGCTGACCGAGAACGCTGTCGAGAGCTTCGCTACACAGAGCCAGTTGTTGAGAAGGAGACAGACGAGGACACCATAGCTGAGCTGGCGGAGCGCCTTCAGGTCGAGTTGACACTGCATGCTCTTCTGGCTGAACTGAACACGATTGACCTGACGACTGTGCTTTCGAAGACGCAAGTGCTGAGTGCCCTTTCTCTTCTCTACCTCGCCGCCTCTTCCCCCGTCGGAGCAGCCAAACCGCGCCAGCTGAATGGGTGAGGAGAGTCGGCAGGACTGACGCCAAAAATGACAACACCACACCGCCCAGTCAAGCATTAACGTTGAAAGCGAACGAAATCTATGATCAGTCAACTTCCCCGGCTTTTTGGACACGCAATCTCCCCAAACTTTTCCTCACGATCCAACCACTGGTACTTCCACCTCCACTCACGCTCAGATGACCATCCCCTCCATCCATTTCGCAAACAGATTAAGTCTCGACAATACGTAGCTTCCACCTCAACCATTATCGACCCAATCTCCCTCGCTCTTCTCCACACAGGCGAGAACATCTCCTAGATCTGGACCCATCGCAAAAATCATAACCAAAACCAGCCAATTCTAACAATCTTCAATCGTTGACAGCGCTCTTGTTCTCCTGTATCAGGTTCCAGCTTGTCTCTGACTCGTCTGGGAATTACCTTTTCTCGTAACTGATCTCGAACTCTGAGGTCGAGAATGGTCGCTGGAAACGATCTTGGTGGAAAGAACTGCACAGAACAAGGTGCATCCAAGCAATGATCCACTGCATCTGACTCCATCTCACTGTTTATGAAAAGCTGGTTAAGAAAAAGCCAACAAACTCAGAACGTGAGCCGCTTGTGTGGGCTTATTTCAGCAATATCGCTTTCTCTGCTCCACTCATTCTCCCAAAATGGGACAGAACGTCTGTGACAGGGAAAGACACGCTCAGTCCACCACATTCTGTTTGTACCCCACTTGCGACTCTCAGCACTTCGCTCAATGCTTCACACGTCATCCAGTCAATCCTTTCCGACTTCCCGTTCGATTAGACACATTCACTCAACCTCTCCTTCGTCTCATCACCCTCTTTCTCCCCGTCTCTCCTGAAAGACTCCAGAAACCAACAAAGTACTTGGAAAAGACAAAGTCAATCACGATTTCTTCCTGTCATTCGCCTGCGATCAGCATGACTGTTGTGTCATTCAAAGAGGCACCACTGTTCCTGTAAGGACGTTCTGTCTCGGTGGGATTTGGTTTACTCGGTTTGCCATCTGTGAACGAGAAGCCGCGAAGCTCTGTCAACATTTCGAAGGTGCCTGAGATTGTTCCGACGATACTACTAAAAGAAGCAGGACAACACACCTCCTTTCCAAGCTGGTGTGGAAGTCGCCAAAGGAACACCAACAAGTACCGAAATCTCGCTAACTGAACTTTAATTCTCGTCAAACACAGTGTTTGTTGTTGCAACGAGAGATCTAACATTTCTGAAAGGATTGATTGAAATTGGAGACCATCTCACGATATTATGGTAAGTTTTCGGAATCAATACCATCGTTTCTTAACTTATTGGTTGAGTCTCTCAGAGATCAGCAGTCGGCGAGGAAAAGTTAAAAATGAATGGGATGGTCAACAGATCTTCCTTGAAACTAAAAAAGACCGGGTGTTTTACCGTTCACACACTGTTTGCGAATGCAAAGAAATGGATCTCAGGTGAATTAAGAGTGTTAACTGACAAAAATGTTTTGTTGTGGGTCTTAATTTGAAAGAACTTGGTTATTTTGAAATAACCCTGTTCTTTTGAAAGAACTCTTTCGATTCAATTAGGATCGTACCCTATTCAAATAGAAGTCACTTCATTCAGATTTATCGACCTTATATTTAAAATAACCCTCATAAATTTGCATCAACCGTAACATTTCAAAAAACCATACTTCATTCAGTTTGGGTCTACTGTCTCAGGATTTGTCCAACTGAGAGTATGGGTCAGATCGTTGGTCTTTCCTTTGAGTAGTTGTGAAAAGTTTCAAAAAGATTAAGAGTAATCGCAATGAATAAAGATGATACTGAGGTGGAAAGCCTCTCCATTGTTTAGTAGCTCTTCCCCACGAATGATTCTTAAACATTATCATTGGTGAATCATCAGTCAGGCTTGCAGGTTTAATCCCTCTGTTTTATGATGAGACCACTAATGAGATTAATCCGTTCCATGATGTCATCTAGAGCGTTCGCGTAAGGACTGTCTTCATTTTGGAGTGAATTGAAGCGATTGTCACCAACACGTTCGAGTCTGTCAATTTCATCAAGGTGTGTCTTGCTGAAGAATAACGGTACTCGTTTACGGTCCAAGAGTGGCTTGATCGCATTGAACAGCTGGGTGATGAAATCATCTCGACCCTCCCGTTCGACGATGATATGCAATGCACGCAACAGGTTTGCACGAATCTTTGCTGACGAGAAATTATGATCCTCGATCGTTTGTTCGATTGGTCTTTTCACTTGTGTGTCTTTTTCTATGTTCGAATTCAGAAGCTGGAACCAGCGAATCAGAGAGACCATCCCGATTTCTGGTGATGGATGATTTACGAGAGCATCCAATCGCGTCGCGCCGGCTGGGAGATTGAGGGGATCAGTTGATGGTGTCGCGCCGGCTGGGGGATTGAGGGGATCAGTTGATGGTGTCGCGCCGGCTGAGAGATTGAGGGGATCAGTTGATGGTGTCGCGCCGGCTGGGGGATTGAGGGGATCATTTGATGGTGTCGCGCTGGCTGGGAGATTGAGGGGATCAGATGATCTCGGTTTGTCGACATCACTAGCAGGGCAAATCATCAAAAGACGCGAAAGAAGAATGATGTGTGTTTCGTCGGTCAGGCGCGGGTATGCAGAGACAAGAAGTTCAAGACCGACAGACGAGATCTTGGTGTTATCGCCGTGACGAGGAGTGGTTGCACGAGAAATGAGGATGTCGACGATCGAGGGAACGAATTCGACACCTGTGCGTGAGAAAATCTTAGAATCACTGACTAATTTTTTTTCTTCGGACTTGTTGGTCTTTTTGCGGTCCGTTACGGGCTTCTCATCGTTTTCGTCTTTCTGTTCTTGGACTGTAATGAGCTTATCCTCGATGAGTGTGTTGGAAAGGAAAGGGATGACAGAGTTTGAGAAGTCAGAAATTGTGACTGAAGTGTTGAATGGGAGAGCCATCACTTCGCGCGAGATTCGAGTCAGAAACAGGATCCACAGAACATCTGCAAGGCTTCTCTGCCACATCATCCCACAACCGACACTCCCGTCGGACGAACGAAGTGACATGGGAAGACTCGAGTGGTCAGCCAGATCCTCATCAACAACAAACACGAAGAGAGGTGTCCTCGATGTCGCTCCCATTCTCAGAAACGCCAAGTCCATAATTCCTCGAGCTCTGCTTTTAGCGTCTCTCTTCGAAGATGAAGGCTTCCGAAGTTCCTGCTTCCCTTCCTTGTCAACATGGACGAGTGATGGACGCCCTGTCGGGAAGTTATCAGGCAGAAGGCGTGTCAATGGTTCGAAGACTTGTTTCATTTCTTCTCGCAGATCCGTTTCTTTGTATCCTGTGCTGAACGCAATCGGGAAGGGAAGAGATTCTGTCGTCGTGTCCACACCATCCAAACAAGACGCGTTCGGCGAAGTGAAGAAATCGCTCCCAGATTTCACAAACAAGAGTGTCGGTTGAGGTCTGAGAGGTTCAATTGATTCGATGGCTTTTAGTATGTCCTGATCGTCTCTAGGAGAGAGGTTAAATTTTTTGAGAGACGATCGAATTTCGGGGAGGAGGGAGAAAATGCGATATTTTTGTTGTGAAGGTTGAATGGTCGATAGTGTGTTAATTAGAGGTGGTAATTGTGTTTTATCCTCGTAGACTGTTTTTGAAAGTATATTCGTGATGATCCTAATTTGATCGAGAATGAAGTTGTCGTCATGACGAAAATCTGTAAGTGGAGTTGAGAGAGATGTTGTCACAGGAATGAAAGTATTGTCGAACAGGCGATGAATGAAGGAGGTGAACAAGGACAGCGGATCCTCTGATGGAATCAGTTGAGGGAAGAGCGACGGATCAATCACAACTTGACACGGGTGCCATCGACTCAGTGGAGCTGGTGTCACGTTCGTCACTTCTTTCTGCACTTGATCTTGTGTGAGCTCGCACAGAGCAGGAATCGAATCAGAGAAACCATATTTCGCAAGAACCAATGAATGCAGAGGAATTCGAAGTGTTTTCGAACGAGGGAGTGATTTGGAGGTTGGAGAGAGTTGTGGAGGAGTGGAAAGTTGAGTCGTTGTTTGGTTTGGAGGGAGAGGAGAAGAAGTGAGTCGTGGAAAACCGCGATCCAATGTTGAAGTTGTGTCGATGTGTGGGAGGGGAGTGATGTTGTCCAGAAGAACTGTTCCACAGTGCAGAATCGCTGAAAGATCGTTTCTTGTTGGAACTCGGAACACTCCTCTATCTTTCTCACTCTGAAGCACGGAGAGATATTTCTGTGTGGGAGATCTGATTCGCTTCATCGCATGGTTTGACATGACCCGTGTAACAGTGTGCAGTTTTGCGTCGATGCATGGATGTCTGCACAGTTTGTCCAAGGATCTCAGACGCTGGTGACGGATGGAATCAATTGTGGTTGATGGCTGTTCATTGATTGATGAAAGAAGACATTTGAGAGTTTCAGAGTCGATTGGTCCGACGATCGATTGAACAAGTTCGACGAATTTGGTGTCATCTGTACTTGTGATGGGTTTTGTTGTCGGATCCAAGAGTTCATTTCTTCGACACGAGATGGCTGTGCTGAGGACGAAGCTTGAGAATGCGTTGACTCTCTCTGTCTCTGTCTCACCCAGGTCAGCGGGACTGACTCCGATTCGATTCAGTTCCTGCATCGTTCTGCGAACCATTCGATCAAGCCAATCCTTCGCTTTCTTTTCATCCCCTGTGATTTGAAGGGGACCGGCTACGCGTGTGGATCCATCAGTTGATGATTTCCAAAAGAGGTCGTACAATCCTTTCCATCGAAAAGGCAGAGTGAGGTAGGGATCAGTCAGATCGTTCACTGAAGAAAGCGTTGTCGTCCACGGGTCGAATTCTGTCGAGAATGTCGGATAGTGCCCGACATTCGCGAGGAGGGTGTCTGTGATGTCACGGGTTGTCATCGTCGAGTGTGGTTCAGTTGGAATCGTCACGAGTGGATGATCGCGATGGCGGAGAATGCTCGGCATGTGTGTCAGAGTGTTCTCTTCGAACTTAAGTAAAGACGACACCATGTGGAAGCCCAGAATCTTTGTCTGTGAAGGAAACTTCGGTTCCTTTTGTGTTGTTGCATAATTGTACATCGCCACAATCCCTTCCGACGGCTCCAAATGAGCCATCGCTTGGAACAGCAATTGCTGTATCAGGACAATCCCTTCCTTCACCAGAGAGTGCGTTTTCGAGCTTGTCGCTTGAATCGGCATGAAGATCGTTTCATGTGTTGCTTCACTCCCTCTGGACACAATCAGTGCATCAAGTCCGGCCAAATGTTTCCCTTTCAAGTCCTGAAGCTCTTCAGCATAGAAATCTGTCTCTCCTCGCTTCGTTGCAGAGAGTGTCTGAGGAAATGGCGATTTTTCCACACTTCTGTTCGTCACTTCGGGGAATGAGAGCATTGGTATTGAAGAGACCTGTTTTGAAGTCGTTGACAAGATCGGTTTGTAGTCGCGGAAGCGTCCACCTTTACCTTTGTATACGTATTCGTTGTGAAAGGATGTGGTTGTTGTGCTGAATCTGGCAGGTGTTGGACAATTCAGAAGGAACGAGATGCAAACAAGAGGTTCTTCCACATAGTCTGGCAAGTTTTCGATGTTTTTGGCTTCTTGGAGTCTGCAGAATTTTTCGTAGTCAGCTTGAGTCATCAGTTTTGCGATTGCGGAGACTACTTCCGATTGCACAATTTGCTCCACGAAGGGTGACAGAGCAACGAAGGAGATTTGTGACTTCATCCTTTCGATCGCAGCTTTGGTTTTCTTAAATATCAAAGAAAACACGGATCTCACAAGCGTGGGTCGTTTTTCTGCTTTCTTGTAATCTGGGAGAAGTGGAACCAACGTGGTGATGTCGTCCCAAGCGGCATCCAGAGTGTCTTCGAAGAAGATGCGGTCAGTATTAAAGCTCATGATTCGACTGTGATTCGAGTCAGCAACGTCCGCCAACTCTTTGACCTTCTCGCTTTTCAGAACTCCATCCCACAAGAACGACAGTCCTCTGTTCGTCCGAGCGTCCGTCGACGTCAACCAACGAGGCGACGGCCCGAAAACAGACGCACGAGCGACGTTCAGAGAACTCGCTGTTTTCTCAGTTTGAGATGTTTGAGACGCTGCTCCTTTCGCTGCTTTGAACAGCAGTTCAGTCGATGCCCATAGCACAAGATAAATCCCAAACTGTTTGGTCATGAAGTTGTGGAATGGTTGATGTTCATCATCCTTTGGGGAATAGATCGCCAGGACGTTAGATGGGATCTGGACAACATCATTTGATAAAGTCACGAAGTTTTTCGGTGAGTGCAGAGACAGCGACTCACTCATCTTCTGAAGTGTGTCAGTTTCACTTTCCAAGGCGGCTTTCTCTTCAGTTGGTCTCCAAAGAAACTCTTCCCGCTTCAGTCCGAAGTTCTGCTGCGACAGCAGACCAGTCATGTTCATGAAGTCAACAAACGAGCGATGAACAATATCTCCAGGATTTTCGTCCTGCAGGAATTCAGTGAAGAACTGTCTGACATTACATTCATCATCAAAAGGAAGATCTTCCTCCATTTCGAGGAACCAGAGCAGATTTCGAGCGAAGAGAGCAATCGACATTCGTTCCAGGCGATTCTGAGATGTGGGACCGATTTGGAGTGTTCGAGGAAGTTCAAGAGTTCTCAGAGACTCCACATCAAAGTCCGGTGGTGTCGCTTGACTCCCCTTTGCCCTGAAATGAGTTGATAATATGGTCAAGTCGCCGACATAATCGGTATCAGGATTGACATAAGCAGGATTCTTTTCAGTGACAGAGTCAGTGCCATCATCACGAACAGCTGGTTCAATATCCAGCATAGCTAGCCCCTTCAAATAATCAATACAACGTTTTCTGGATTCTTCCACCCTCTGCAGATGACGAATGCCTGTCGAATAAACAACCGTCAGCAATTCCCTCAGTCTTGAGCAGTGAGTCAAGACTTTGCGTCGAGGCATTCCAGCGTCGATCAGGAACAAAATCGTGTTCATCATCGATCGAAGAATGGCCAGCCATTGTGGTTTGGCAACTTTATTCTTGCGGAATTTTTGAATTTCAAAGAACTCGTTGATGACTTTATTCAAATTGGCCAGAATCGATGATGTCACTGTTTTCAACACACTTTCTTCAAGTGTGGTCTCACTCGTCGCTGGCTCTTCGTGACAGTTCACACATTGAGTGTCGTCGGGTTTCATCTTTCCAAGGAGTGTCATCGTAGCCTTTGCGACCCATTTACTTAAACCAGTGTCTCTCATATTTCTGCGAAACACTTGTTCTCGCTCGACATTCAAATCCGGAGGAGGTTGTTCTGCTCGTTCAGAGAGACCCTTCAGGATCGAGTGAGGAGTCACAAGAATATTCATGTCTTGAGCAATGAAAGAGAAACGATCCATCAGAAGCACAAACGAGAATCGATTTTGAACATCTTCGATCTCCTTCATCACTGACTCGAGTCTCTTTTCCACTGATGTGTGTTTGGGATCAACAATCATTGTCAGAAGATCACACGCGGTCTGTGCCATCTTTCTTTTGGAGTAATTCGAACTGGATTCAGTTGCTCCTGGAGGATTCGTGTGCGTTTGTGAATCGAGGAGACACTGAACCAGAGAAGTCACAATTAAGGACAGCTTATCCTTTGGTGTCGTCTCCTTGTTCGATTCGGCATAAAGACAGGTGAGGTTATTTCGGAGATAGATGTCGGCATCCCTTTCCTTATCCGTTGGGAGGACGAAGAGTGACTGCAGAGTGTGTTTGTGGGAATTGTAAAATGGAGGAGTGACTATTGTCATGTTGATCAAACTGTCGAACAGGCATATTCTCTGTTTTTTATCACCCTTTCCTTCAAGTTGAGAGATCCTCTCCACTTCATCTCGAACGATCAGACGATTTGTGACTTCATGGATGTCTGGCTCTTTCAAGTGTTTCTTCAGACTCGTAAGTTGTGTAGTTGCTAAGGTTTTGGATTCAGTCTGTTCTGATGATGTCGTTTCTTCAGTCAGTTTCGCTTTCTCGATCGAGTTAGACAATGAGTCAATGGCAGGTCGGAGATCAGGAGGCGGCGGCGTGTACGTCTTCGCAAGGTGGAAACGGGATTCTGTTTTCGCTGCTTCCGTTTTCTGATTTTGTCGATTCCCGCTTTCGGAATCTTGTTCGTTCAATTCAGAGAGCACAAGCGCGTGAATCAATTGTTTGATGTATAATGTTTGTGTTTTGTCTCTCTCGGAGTGGTCTATGATTTGGTCCATCAACCAGTCTATGATCGCGAGGACGCGATCGTTGTTAGACGGAAGATCCCGAGATTCCATGATCTTTCGACACAGTGACCTGGAGAACTGGTCGAAGTCTGTCTGACGTCCAAGATGATCTTTGACGAGAGTTTCAATGGACTCTGGAGTGTCTTGTAGTTGTGAAATGTCTCGTGTGGTTTGATTTCCTTCAGGCGCTTTGTCGATGGTTTTGATGCTATCTGTCAGCGTTTGGACCGCTGTAGCCCAATTGAGGTGACGGCGAGTGGATGGTGTAGCGTCTTCATCTGGTGGTAAATTTGACCTTGTTCTCATTGTGAAAACATCGTTCAAGAAGGCGTTGATGGAGTTGTGGAATCTATGTCCTTTTGTGTCAGTTAAAAGGAGTTTCACAAAGGGATGTGAAAATCCGTTCAATCTGGCGGACGAATCTCCTTCTCTTTCCACGAGAGCCTTCAGATGGGTTTTGGCGAATTCTTGTTGTGATGTGGTGGTAACACTAATAGGTGTTTCTAATGGCAATTGTCCTGCTCTCTCCTCTTTTTCTTTCTCGATCAAGAATAGAGTCTGCTGTTCTTCTTTTCGAAGTTCCATGTCCTCAGGGGAGAGTAGAAAGAAAGGCACAGTGGGAGTGCACCCCACCATCAAAACTGCATTCTCCGCCAGCGAAAACGTCGGCAGGCGGAAGACGTGACAAATTTGGCCCGTGTCAAGTGTTGGACGCTGGAGTCGTTTCTGATCAGGAGAGGTGAAGATGATGTAGAGATGGTTTGGTTCGATGGCTTCGGGAGGGGGGCTATCATCGTGGATGTGGATGTAGAGTAACATATAGCTTTTGTCTTTAGATTTGTAAGCAGAAAAGGTGAATTCTCCATCGCCTCCAATCATGTGTTTGAAATTTTGTATGTCTTCCACTTCGCCTTTGATGCCTTTTTGATAGTGGAAGTTGAGTGAATGATCAGACAATGAGCTCATCAGAATCAGCATGAGTGATGTCTTTCCGACTCCTTGGTCACCAGTAATATAGAAGATGCCACCGGGATGCGTGGGGCATTGGTTGGTGGCGAAGTATCGGTCGATGAACTTCAACACGGGATGGAGGATGATGTTGTAGGCAGGACGGAAGATCAGCGGAGCTGAGAGGATAAATTTCCCATTTTTGAGCCAACTCTTCGAAAACAGGATATGACCATCTTTGAACAACAAAAAATCTTTGATATGGTTGCTGAGACGAGCAATCCAGCTCGGGGAGTATTGTTGTAAGGCTTTTCCGATCATATTGATGGTTTGAGATTGAGCTTTGATGATGTCTTCATTGGTTTTTTCTTGCTGTTCTTGCTTTTTGGCTTCTTCTTCCTTTTTCTTTTTCGCTTTGTCATCGAAGAATGAATCATAAATTTGCTGTTTGCGCGTTTTAATCTGTTTGTCGATCTCCTCCATCGTGAAATTTCGTTTTCTTATTAGTTCATCGTAAATTTGTTCCAAATGTGCTTTGTCTTGATTGTACTGTTCATTTGTTACGTTTTCTTTGGGACGATTTTTTTTTAGGCTTTTCCTGAGTTTGATAATTTCATCGAGAGTGTTATCGTCGATAGCAGGAGTGTCTTGTTCACTGTGAGGGGGATGATTTTCGCTCATAGAATCTACTAATTTTGTAGACGACAGTGACTTGACTCGAGATCAAACCCATACTTCCTCCAACAAATCGCAAGTCGTTTCGATCTGGTAATGACCATTCTGCAACCAAAAAATCCGATGAAGACAAATCCTGTGCACGTTCTCACACATGCAGGCCCCTGTTTGAAACTGATTGTTTCTCGTATTTCAAATTACTTGAAAAGCATCCCTCACTCTCTTTCCCAGAGTCTGACCAAATCCATTCTTGGACTCTCCGATCCATCTGTCTCTTGTTTCTTTGATGCGTGATGAATGTCATATGTTGCATGAACTTTCTGAAAAAGCGGAGAAACTTCTATCTGGAAAGATGGAGCACAAAGGGACGTCATCACAACCAATCCCGCAAACCTCACAATCTGAACAATCGTCCAACACCCACCATCCACCCCAGCCCATCTTCCCTCCCTTAGCCACCTCTACCTCGTGTCTCACAAAACGAACACTCTCGCAAATGGAGATGAGGACAACAAGAAGCAATCGACGAACATCGAAAGGGCCAGTAATGGCTGCCACATTTGCGAATCGGATCTATGACGAGAATGGAGGAGAGAACAGATGGCCGAAGAAGACCCACCGAAACAAGAACACTGGCGTCCTCCGTTTTGGACTTTTGTGTCGATTATTGTGCCATTGAACGATCTTTTCTTTCTGCATTTTGTGAAAAGTGTAGAAAATATTTGGATTAATCCCAATGAAGAAAGGTGTTACTGATGTGGATGAGCCCTCCTATTGAGGAGAACACGCGCGTTTTTCTCTGCAAGCTCCATGCGTTCGTTTTTCTTTGTTTTCGATGACAGTGGAGTGAGAAACGACATTTCTTGTGCAACTGACGCGAAAGGATCGGAGGAAGCTGCTGACATGAAGGAAGGCTGATAAGCATTAAGGTTGGAGATCGCTTTTCGCTTCTCGACTTCCGCTGCGCCTTCCATGATTCTTTCGCAACGTGGGAGACATTTTTGGAACGTGGAGTAGTCATTTCGGATGGCACAATTTAAAACACAGTCTGAAGCCTCTTTCTACGGTGGGAGGAGAAGTTATGACGAGAAGCCTGGCAAACGCGAAGTTCCTCGATGCTAATGGGAGTCTGAGAATTTAATTCGACAGAGTTCCACTCATTCTCAAATGGAGTGAAGGCTTTCCCGAAGGCGACTTTTGCACAGTCGAGGAGTGCTTTCTGATCGTGTAGTCGATGGAACATTTCATCCAATCGCTTTCTGTCCTCATCCAACTGTTCGTCTCTCTCTCCGTTTTCGGGATCATATCCTTTGAGTTTTTCCATGGGTTGGAAAAGGCCGTCGAGAGAGAAATCACTGACAGCACGACTGGGTTGGGGGGCAATTTGGTTACATGGTGCCAGCAGAAAGATCGGATGAGATGATTGGAATGGAGATCAAAGCCCATACTACCATTAGAAAGATTGAGGTGATTACAACGGACTGGGTAGTGATTGTGAATAAGTCAATGAAATGCACTGATTTTGGATAAGTTTAAAAATGTGAAGTGTCTTGAGAGATCAAGTGATAGAAAGGAGGATACCACGAATGATTGCTATCAGTTTCATGACTGGTTTATACGACGAGACCAGTGAATGACTGAGTTTGATTGTTTGGTTTGGTTTATCGTAGGCGACCACGAATGATAGCAATCCGATCCATGATGTAATCTAGTGCTTTCGCGTAAAGAGTGTCCTTGTTGAGAGAATCGAAGCGTTTTTCACCGAAAAGTTCGAGTCTGTCAATTTCATCAAGGTGTGTCTTGTTGAAGAATAACGGTACTCGTGTACGGTCCAAGAGTGGCTTGATCGCTGTGAACAGCTGGATGATGAAATCATCTCGACCCTCATGTTCAACGATGATATGCAATGCACGCAACAGGTTTGCACGAATCTTTGCTGACGAGAAATTATGATCCTCGATCGTTTGTTCGATTGGTCTTTTCACTTGTGTGTCTTTTTCTATGTTCGAATTCAGAAGCTGGAACCAGCGAATCAGAGAGACCAGTCCGACTTCGGGTGATGGGTGATCGATGAGAATATCCAATCGCGACTCATCTTCTTGAGATGGGCAGAGCATCAAAAGACGTGAAAGAAGAAGGATGTGTGTTTCGTCCTTCAGGTGTGGGTATGCAGAGACGAGAAGTTCTAGACCGACAGACGGGATTCTGTCGTGGTCATCGAGATATTCAGTGTCTGTCTGAGAAATGAGAGTGTCGAGGATCGCCTGAACAGAGTATCTGCAGTGACTTTGTTCGAGGAGTTCTGAATCGACGAGAGAGTTGGAAAGGAATGGGATGACAGAGTTTGAGAAATCAGAAGATCCGATAGAAGTGTTGAGAGGGAGAGCCATCACTTCGCGCGAGATTCGAGTCAGAAACAGGATCCACACAACATCTGCAAGGCTTCTCTGTCGCATCATCCCACAACCAACACTCCCGTCGGACGAAAGAAGTGACATCGGCAGACTCGAGTGGTCAGCCAGATCCTCATCAACAACAAATACGAAGAGAGGTGTCCTCGATGTCGCTCCCATTCTCAGAATCGCTGAGTCCACAATTCCTCGAGCTTCGTCTTCGGCTTCTTTCTTCGAAGATGATGTCTTCCGAAGTTCCTGCTTTCCTTCAGTGTCAACATGGACGAGTTTCGGACGCCCTGTCGGGAAGTGATCTGGCAGAAGGCGTGTCAATGGTTCGAACACTTGTTTCATTTCTTCTCGCAGATCCGTTTCTTTGTATCCTGTGCTGAACGCAATCGGGAAGGCGCGAGATTCTGTCGTCGTGTCCACACCATCCAAGCAAGACGTGTTCGGCGAAGTGAAGAAATCACTCCCAGATTTCACAAACAAAAGTGTTGGATTTGGTTGGATGTCTTCGATTGTCCGAATTTGAGACAGAGGGAACGGTTCGTCAAGTGGAAGGTCGGGAATCTCTGTTGAGAGAGATGTCGTCACAGCAATGAAAGCATC
Source organism: Blattamonas nauphoetae (assembly GCA_033064195.1). Classification (NCBI taxonomy): domain Eukaryota; phylum Preaxostyla; order Oxymonadida; genus Blattamonas; species Blattamonas nauphoetae. The sequence continues at coordinate 157,848 of JARBJD010000048.1, forward strand.
GTCGAACAGGCGATGGATGAAAGAGGTGAACAATGACAACGACTCCACTTGCGGAATGTGTTGAGGGAAGAGCGACGGATCAATCACAACTCGACGCGGGTGCCATCGACTCAGTGGCGCAGGTGTCACATTCGTCACTTCATTCTGCACTTGATCTTGTGTGAGCTCGCACAGAGCAGGAATCGAATCAGAGAAGCCATATTTTGCCAGAACGAATGAATGAAGAGGAATTCGGAGTGTTTTGGAACGAGGCGGAGGTTCTGAGACGATTGGGGAGTGTGGGAGAGGATTGGAAAGTTGGGGCGCTGTTTGGTTAGGAGTGAGGGGAGATGAGGTGAGAAGGGGCAAATCAAGATCCAATGTTGAGGGTGTGTCGATGTCTAGGAGAGGAGAGATGTTGTCCAGAAGAACTGTTCCACAGTGCAGAATCGCTGAAAGGTTGTTTCTCGCTGGAACTCTGAACTCTCCTCCATCTTTCTCACTCTGAAGCACGGAGAGATATTCTTGTGCAGGATTCCTGATTCGCTTCATCGCATGGTTCGACATGACGCAAGTAACAATGTGCAGTCGTGATTCGATGCATGGATGTCTGCACAGCTTGTCCAAGGATCTCAGACGGTCGTCACGGATGGAATTAAGTGAGGTTGATTCCTGGTCATGTTGTGATGAGAGAATGTCTTTGAGAGTTTCAGAGTCGGGAGGTCCTACAAGTGACTGAACAAGATTGACGAATCTCGTGTCATTTGCACTCGTGGTGGGTACTGACGACGAATCCAAGAGTTCGTTTCTTCGACACGAGATGGCTGTGCAGAGGACGAAGCTTGAGAATGCGATGACTCTCTCTGTTTCTGCCTCACCCAGGTCAGCGGGACTGACTCCGATTCGATTCAGTTCCTGCATCGTGACGCGAATCATTCGATCAAACCAATCCTTCGCGGTTTTGTCTTCCTCTGTGAACTGAGGGGAATTGGCGTCACATGTGGATCCATCAGTTGATGATTTCTGAATGAGCTCGTGCAATCCGTTCCATCGAAAGGGAAGAGTGAGGTAGGGATCAGTCAGATCGTTCACTGAAGAAAGCGTGGTCGTCCACGGGTCGAGCTTTGTCGAGAATGGTGGATAGTAGCTGATATTCGCGAGGAGGGTGTCTGTGATGTCACGTGTTGTCATCGTCGAGTGTGGCGAAGTTCGTGTCGTCACGAGTGGATGATCGCGATGGCGGAGAATGCTCGCCATGTGTTTCAGAGCGTTCTTTTCGAACTTGAGGAAGGACGACACCATGTGGAAGCCCAGAATCCCTGTCTGTCATGAGATCTTGGTTTCCTCCTCATCAATCTGAGAGTGTCGGGATTTCGGTCTTGTTGGACAATTGAACAACGCCACAATCCTTTCTGACGGCTCCAAATGACACATCACTTGGAACAGCAGCTTTTGCATCAGAACCATCCCATCTTCCATTTCTGAGCGAGCGATCGATTTTGTCGCCGGAATCGGCATGAAGATCGTTTCACGTGTTCTATCACTCCCTCTCCACACAATCAGTCCATCAAACCCTGACGACGACTCAAATCTCGTTTCCTGAAGAACTTCCGCAAAATAAAAATCTGCCTCTCCTCGCTTCGTTTCAGAGAGTGTCTGTGGAAGAGTTCTGCCATGCACACTTCGGTTCGACAGCTTGGGGAAGGCGAGCATCGGCATTGATCCGATTGTCTTTGAGTATGCTGCGAGAAATGGGGAGTAGCTCGAGAAATGTTTCTTCCTGTTGCAGAGCACGAGTTCGTTGTCAAAATATGTGCTCCATGTGTTCAATTTGAGCGGTGTCGGGAAGTCCAGAAGGAACGAAATGAAAACTTGAGGCACTTCCAAACAGTTTGGAAGGTTGTCGATGTGTTTGGCGTATTGGAGTCTGCGGAATCTTTTGTAGTCATCTTTTACTGTCAGTCTTGCGATTGCGGAGATCACTTCCGACTGCATGATCTGCTCTACGAACGGTGACACAGCAACGAAGGAGAATGGTGACCTCATCATTTCGATCTCAGATTGGGTTTTCTTCCCCATCAAAGAAAAAACTGCACTGAGAAGTGTGCGTGGTCCTTTCTCTTTCCTGTAATCTGTGAGATCTGGAACTCGCGCAGTCACGTCGTCCCAAGCGGCAGTCAGAGTGTCTTCGAACAAGATGCGATCAGAATTAAAGCGTATAAGTCGGCTGTTGTCAGATTCATCTGAACGCCACAATGCATAGTCGTCTTCGCTTTTCAGAACTCCATCCCACAAGAACGACAGCCCTCTGTTTGTCTGAGCGTCTGTCGATGTTAGCCAACGAGGCGACGGCCCGAAGATTGACGCACGAGCCACGTTCAGAGAACTTGCTGTTGGCTCAGTTTCTGTATCGTGTGATGTGGTTCCTGTTGCAGCTTTGAACAGCAGTTCTGACGACGCCCACAGCAGAAAAGAAACACCAAACTGCCTTGTCATGAGTGATAAGAATGGCTGATTCTGAGTTTCCTGAGGGTGATATCTGGCCACGTCATCGGGAGAATACAACAAATCATCACGAGTTGAGAAAGACTCGAAGTCATACGTTGCGAGCAGAGACGGTGAGTCTCTGACCTTCTGAAGTGTGAAAGTCCCACTTTCCTTGGCAGCTTCTTCGTTCATCAGTCTCGAAAGAAACTCTTCTCGCTTCAGTCCGAAATTCCGCAGTGAGAGCAGACTAGTCATGTTCATGAAGTCCACAAACGAGCGATGAACAACATCTTCAGCATTCCATTCTTCCAGGAATGCTGTGAAGAACTGGTTGACGTAGCATTCATTGTCGAAAGGAAGATCTTCCTCCATTTCGAGGAACCAGAGCATGTTTCGAGCGAAGAGAGCAATCGACATCCGTTCCAGCCGATTCTGAGATGTGGATCCGATTTGGAGTGTTCGAGGGAGTTCAAGAGTTCTCAGAGACTCCACATCAAAGTCTGGCGTTGTCGCTTCACTGTCCTTTCCGTTGGTTGGTCGACATTCATTTGCGCTGAAATGGGTTGAGAAGATGGTCAAGTCATTCACATAATCGGCTGCATTCTCAACGTCATCACCTTCGTCATCAAGAACATGAAGAACAGCACGATCAGCACGATGCATCGAGTATTCAGCCACACTCGACAGATGAGTCTTGTGTCCTTCGTAGACTCCTTCCAACAGCTCCCCAAGTCTTTCGCAGCGAGACATCACTTCGTGTCGAGACATTCCGGCGTCGATCAGGAACAAAATCGTGTTCATCATCGAACGAACAATCGCCAGCCATTTCGGATTGTCAACAGGATTGTGTCCGTTTTCATGAGCAGCGAAGAATTTCTTGATGACTCCATTCACATTCTTCAGAATCGACGATGTCACTGTGTCCAACACCCTTTCTTCAAGTTGCATCTTCCTCGTCTTTGGCTCTTCGTGATAGTTTACACAATCAGTCTCTGGTGTGTCAATCAGATCAAGGAGTGTCTCAGTTGCTGTTTGCACCCAGACTCTCAATCCCGTGTCTCTCACATTTCGGTAAAACACTCCCATTGACTCTTTAACGAGTCCCAATGTCGGAGTTGATTTCGTTCTTTGAGTTAGACCCTTCAGGATTGAGTGAGGAGTCACAAGAATATTCATGTATCGAGCAATAAAGAAGAAGCGATCTATCAGCAACACGAACGAGACTCGATCTCGAACATCTCCGATCTCCTTCCTCACTGACTCGAGTTTCGTCTCCACTGATTCGTGTTGGAGATCCACAATCATTGTCAGAAGATCACACGCAAGACGTGCCATCTTACGTTTGTCGAAACTCGAATGGGATTTTGCTGAGCTCGGAGGGTTCGTGTGCGTTTGGGAGTAGAGGAGATACAGCAACAGCTCATCCACAATGAACTGCAACTGGGCTTCGCTTGACGCTTTCTCGCTCGATTTGGTGAGAAGACAGGCAAGGCTGTCTCGGAGATCGGTGTCGGCGCGCTTGACCGACTCAGATTGGATAAAGAGAGACGGCAGAGTGTGTTGGTGAAAATCGTACGAATGAGGAGCGACAAGATTGTCAATCAGAGTGTCCATCAGACTGTTTCGCTGTTCTTTTTCTGTCATTCCACACTTCTTCTCGATCTCTTTCACGTCCTCTCGCACTTTTCGACTATTCGCGATGGTAAGGATGTCTGGTTCTGTGAAGTGCATCTTCAGACTCGCAACTTGAGAAGCGAGCAAATCGGTCGATGTGGATGAGGCAGATGTGGAAGGTGGACCAGACAGGTTTGCTTTCCTGATCGAGGCTGAGAGTCGTTCTATTCTAGATTGGACATTGAAATGTGGTGGCTCCGAAGTCTTCGCAAGGCTGAAGAGTGATGCCGCTTTCGCTGTGTTCAATTTCAACGAACGTCTTCGCCTCCGGCTCAGTTTCCTCGATCGGTTGTTTTGTGTTTTGGGATCTTTCCATTCAGAGAGCACAACTTCGCGGAGAAGGTACTTCACGAACGAAGGTCGTTCATCGCTTCTTTCGGAGTGCACATCGAGTTGGTCCATCAACCAGTTCACGATCACGCAGATGCGTTCTTGCTCAGTCCGAAGATTCCGAGATTCCAAGATCGTTCGACAAAATGACATGCGGAACGGGTCGATGTCTGTCTCACGTCCAATATGCCATTTGATCACAGTTTCAATTGATTCGGCTGTGTTCGTCATTTCTGAAAAGTTTGGCGTTGTCACATTCCCAAGTCCATCGTCCACGGGTTGCAAGTTGTCTCGCAGCTTTTGGATCGTTGTTCCCCAATTCAGGCGATGGGGTTTGGATGTTGGAGTGTCGTTCTCGGCTGATGGATCAGACACGGTGTGCATCTGAACAACATCATTCAAGAACAATGTCATGCAGCCATTGTTCGGATTGTGTTCTGTCACTGTCACAACGTCTTTCATAAAGTTGAACAAAAACGCATTCAATCCGAACATGAAATCTCCTTTGTATTTTGCAATTGCCTTCAGAAGCGTTTTCGCGGATGCTTGTTGTGATGTCACGGGGATTTCGGTTCTTAAGAATGGTACTTTCCCAGCTCTCTCCACTTGGTCTGTCTCGATGGACAGGAGAATCTCCTGTTCTTCTTTTCGAAGTTCCATGTCCTCAGGGGAGAGCAGAGCGAACGGCACAGTGGGAGTGCACCCCACCATCACAGCTGCATCCTCTGCCAGCGAAAACGTGGGCAGGCGGAAGGTGTAGCAGAGTTGTCCCGGTCTAAGTTTTGGATGCTGCAGTAGCTTCTGATCAGGAGAGGTGAAGATGAGATAGAGATGGTGTGGTTCGAGGCATGTGGGAGGGGGAAAATCATCGTGGATGTGGATGAAGAGGTTCGGATTAACATAGTTCACCTTCGTTGAGAAGAATTTGACTTCTCCGTCGGTTCCAATTTTGGTTTCAAATTCGTCGGGATGGTTGTAATCGTCAAGTTTATGAAAGTCGAACTTGATGGAAAGTTCGGACAAGGCACTCATCAAAATCAGCATCAGCGACGTTTTTCCGACTCCATGGTCTCCAGAAATAAAGAATAATGCACCGGGATGCGAGGGGCGATGTTTTGTGGCGAAGTGTTGGAGGATCAGCTTCAACAGAGGGCAGAGGATGGCATTGTACATGGGACGGAAGAGCAACGGAGTGGAAAGGATTTCAGAGTGATTCTTGAGGGTATTCTTGGAAAACAGGATATGGCCATCTGCGAGCAACGAAAAAGTGCTGTTCGGGCCGTTGAGGCGAGCAATCCAGTTTGGGGAGAAGTTTCGCAATATCGACTTGATCAATGTGACCGTGTGGGATTGAGAATCCTCGATGCATGTATTGATATTTGTGTTTCGTTTCTTCGCAATTTCACGCTGTTGTTGCTGGATTCTTTCTTCCCTTTCCGCGATTTCACGCTGTTGCTGGTTCATTCTTTCTTCCCTTTCTTGCCTGAGCCTTTGAATTTCACGCTGCCTTTGTTTGTTTTCCTCGTCCAATTGCCTGATTCTCTCTTCCCTTTCCGCTTGTTCACGCTGTTGTTGCTGAATTCTTTCTTCCCTTTCTTGTCTGAGCTTTGCTTTTTCACGCTGCCTTTGATGGTTTCTCTCATCCAATTGACTGAATATCTGATCAAGCTTGGCTTTGTCGTGCTGTAGTCGATGGAGCATTTCATTAAATCGCTTTCTGTCTTCATCCAACTGTTCGTCTCTCTCTCCGTTCTCAGGATTATATCCTTTGAGTTTTTCCATGAGTTGGAGATAGTCATCATTAGAGAAATCACTGGGAGCAGGACCGGGTTGGGGGCAACTTGGTTCCATGGCGGTCTTGGAAAGTTGGGAAGAGAACACTTCGTTTGGAGATCTACGCCCATACTACCATTAAAGAGATTGAGGTGATTACAACGGACTGGGTAGTGATTGTGAATAAGTCAATGAAATGCACTAATTTGGGATAAGTTCAAAAATGTGAAGTGTCTTGAGAGATCAAGAGATAGAAAGGAGGGGACCACGAAAGATTGCTTTCTGTTTTAGACCTGATTTTGGTCAGTGATCGACGGAATTTGATGGTTTGGTTTGGTTTATCGTAGGCGACCACGAATGATAGCAATCCGATCCATGATGTAATCTAGAGCTTTCGCGTAAAGACTGTCCTTGTTGAGAGAATCGAAGCGTTTTTCACCGAAAAGTTCGAGTCTGTCAATTTCATCAATGTGTGTCTTGTTGAAGAATAAAGGTACTCGTGAATGCTTGAAGAGTGGCTTGATCGCTGTGAACAGCTGGATGATGAAATCATCTCGACCCTCATGTTCGACGATGATGTGCAATGCACGCAGCAGGTTTGAACTAATCTTTGCTGGCGAGAAATTATGTTCCTCTATCGTCTGTTCGATTGGTCTTTTTTCGACTGTGTCTTTGTCTATGTACGAATTGAGAAGTTGGAATCAGCGAATCAGAGCGACGAGTCCGATTTCGGGCGATGGATGATTGACGAGAACATCCAATCGCAACCTTCCGTTTTGATGAGATGGGCAAGCCATCAAAAGACGGGAAAGAAGAAGGATTTGTGTTTCGTCCGTCAGGTGTGGGTATGCAGAGACGAGAAGTTCAAGACCGACAGACGGGATCATGTCGGGATCATCGAGATGGTGATTGACCGTCTGAGAAATGAGAGTGTTGAGGACGGAATGAACAGAGGATTCATAGAAACCGCGTTGGAGGAGCTTCGCGTCGACAAGAGAGTTGTACAGGAACGGGATGACGAAGTTTGATAAGTCAGAAGATCCGATGGAAGTGTTGAGTGGGAGAGCCATCACTTCGCGCGAGATTCGAGTCAGAAACAGGATCCACAGAACATCGGCAAGGCTTCGTTGTCGCATCATCCCACAACCAACACTCCCGTCGGACGAATGAAGTGACATCGGCAGACTCGAGTGGTCAGCCAGATCCTCGTCAACAACAAACACGAAGAGAGGTGTCCTCGATGTCGCTCCCATTCTCAGAATCACTGAGTCCACAATTCCTCGAGCTCTGTCTTCCGCTTCTTTCGTCGAAGATGAAGTCTTATTTTGTTTCTGCTTTCCTTCAGTGTCAACATGGACGAGTGATGGACGCCCTGTCGGGAAGTTATCAGGCAGAAGGCGTGTCAACGGTTCGAACACTTGTTTCATCTCTTCTCGCAGATCCGTTTCTTTGTATCCTGTGCTGAACGTAATCGGGAAGGGAAGAGATTTTGTCGTCGTGTCCACACCATTCAAGCAAGACGCGTTCGGCGAAGTGAAGAAATCTCTCCCAGATTTCATAAACAAGAGTGTCGGATTTGGTTGGACGCCTTCGATCTTCCGAATTTGAGACAGAAGGAACGGCTCGTCAAGTGGAAGGTCGGCAATCTCGGTTGAGAGAGATGTCGTCACAGCAATGAAAGCATTGTCGAACAGGCGATGGATGAAAGAGGTGAACAATGACAATGACTCAACTTGCGGAATGTGTTGAGGGAAGAGCGACGGATCAATCACAACTCGACGCGGGTGCCATCGACTCAGTGGCGCAGGTGTCACATCCGTCACTTCTTCATTCACTTGATCCTGCGTGAGCTTGAACAGTGCAGGAATCGAATCAGAGAAGCCATATTTCGCCAGAACGAACGAATGCAGAGGGATTCGCAGTGGTTTTGAACGCGGTGGTGGTTCGGAGACGATTGGGGAATGTGAAGGATGAGTGGAAAGTTGGGGCGCTGTTTGGTTAGGAGGGAGAGGAGAAGAAGTGAGAAGCGGTAAAACATGATCCAATGTTGGTGAGGTGTCGATGTCTGGGAGGGGAGAGATGTTGTCCAGAAGAACTGTTCCACAGTGCAGAATCGCTGAAAGGGTGTTTCGTGCTGGAACTCTGAACTCTCCTCCATCTTTCTCACTCTGAAGCACGGAGAGATATTCCTGTGCGGGATTCCTGATTCGATTCATCGCATGATTCGACATGACCCGTGTAACAGTGTGCAGTCTTGCTTCGATGCATGGATGTCTGCACAGTTTGTCCAAGGATCTGAATCGCTCGTTACGGATGGAATCAATTGTGGGAGATGGCTGTTCATTGACTGTTGGAAGAAGGCATTCGAGAGTTTCAGAGTCGAGTGGTCCAACGATTGATTGAACAAGCTTGACGAATCTCGTGTCATTTGCACTCGTGGTGGGTACTGACGACGAATCCAAGAGTTCGTTTCTTCGACACGAGATGGCTGTGCAGAGGACGAAGCTTGAGAATGCGATGACTCTCTCTGTTTCTGCCTCACCCAGGTCAGCGGGACTGACTCCGATTCGATTCAGTTCCTGCATCGTGACGCGAATCATTCGATCAAACCAATCCTTCGCGGTTTTGTCTTCCTCTGTGAACTGAGGGGAATTGGCGTCACATGTGGATCCATCAGTTGATGATTTCTGAATGAGCTCGTGCAATCCGTTCCATCGAAAGGGAAGAGTGAGGCAGTGATCAGTTGGGTTGCTCACTGGGGGTAGTGATGTAGTCCACGGGTCGAATTCTGTCGAGAATGGTGGATAGTGGCCGACATTCGCGAGGAGGGTGTCTGTGATGTCACGTGTTGTCATCGTCGAGTGTGGCGAAGTTCGTGTCGTCACGAGTGGATGATCGCGATGGCGGAGAATGCTCGGCATGTGTTTCAGAGCGTTCTCTTCGAACTTGAGGAAGGACGACACCAAGCGGAAGCCCAGAATCCCGGTCTGTGATGGAAACGTCGCCTCCTTCTGTGAACGACAGTCTCGGCGTTTGGGTTTTGTGGGCGAATTGAACAACGCTACAATCCTTTCTGACGGCTCCAAATGACACATCACTTGGAACAGCAGTTTTTGGATCAGCAATATCCCATCTTCCATTTCGGAGCGAGCAATCCTTTTTGTCGCATGGATCGGCATGAAGATCGTCTCATGTGTTCCATCACACCCTCTGGACACAATTAGTGCATCCAGTCCAGCCAATTTCTCTCCTCTCAAGTCCTGAAGATCTTCAGCAAAGAAATCTGTCTCTCCTCGCTTCGTTTCAGAGAGTGTCTGTGGATGTGTCGATCCATGCACACTTCGGTTCGACAGTTTGGGGAAGGCGAGCATCGGCATCGATCCGATTGTCTTTGTTTTTGTTTCCAGAACTGGGGAGTAGCTCGAGAAATGTTTCTCTTCGTTGCTGTGAACGAGTTCGTTGTGAATAGACGTGTTCACTGAGTTCAAATTGATCGGCGTCGGGAAGCCCAGAAGGAACGAAATGAAAACTTGAGGCATTTCCAAACAGTCTGGCAAGTTGTCGATGCGTTTTGCTGTTTGGTGTTTGCGGAATCTTTTGTACTCCATTGGCATTGACATTCGTGCGATTGCGGAGATCGCTTCTGATTGCGTGATCAGCTCCACGAAGGGTGACACACTCACAAAAGAGATTTGTGACCTCATTCTTTTGATCGCAGCTTTCGTTTTCATCCCCATCAGAGAATAAACTGCACTGAGATGTGTGCGTGGTCCGTTCTCTTTCTTGTAATCTGGGAGAACTGGAACAAGTGCTGTCATGTCGTCCCAAGCGGCGTTCAGAGCGTTTTCGAACAATATCCGTTCAGTATTAAAGCTCATCATTTGACTGTGATTCGAGTCAGCTACTTCCGCCAACTCTTTGATCTTCTCGCTTTTCAGAACTCCATCCCACAAGAACGACAGTCCTCTGTTCGTCCGAGCGTCTGTCGATGTTAGCCAACGAGGCGATGGCCCGAATATCGACGAACGAGCTACGTTCAGAGAACTTGCGGTCTTCTCAGTTTCAGAATCATGTGATGCTGCTCCTTCCGCTGCCTCGAATAGCAGCTCTGTCGATGCCCACAGCAGAAGATAAACACCAAACTGTTTGTTCATGAATTGGTTGAATGGTTGATGTTCATCATCCATTGTGTGATATCTCGCCAGGAAGTCGGGAGGGATTTGAACAACATCATTTGACAAAGTCACAAAAGTCCTCGGAGAGAGCACAGACAGCGAGTCTCCCATCTTCCGCAGTGTGATAGTCCCACTTTCCAAGGCGGCTTCTTCATTTGGCATTCTCTCAAGAAACTCTTCGCGCTTCAATCCAAAATTCTGCTGCGAAAGAAGACCAGTCATGTTCATGAAGTCCACAAACGAGCGATGAACAACTTCTCCAGGATTCCATTCTTCCATGAACTCAGTGAAGAATTGTTTGGCATAAAATGTCTCGTCGAAAGGAAGATCTTCCTCCATTTCGAGGAACCAGAGCAGATTTCGAGCGAAGAGAGCAATCGACATTTGTTCCAGGCGATTCTGAGATGTGGATCCGATTTGGAGTGTTCGAGGGAGTTCAAGAGTTCTCAGAGACATCACATTTAAGTCTGGTTTTGTCCCTTCACTGTCCCTTCCGTTGGTTGGTCGACATTCCTTTGCGCTGAAATAAGTTGAGAAGATGTTCAAGTCATTCACATAATCAGTATCAATCTCATCATCGTCAAGAACAGCACGATAAATGAAGTATTCAGCATTTCTCTGAAAATGACTATTGTGTGTTACGTAGACAGCGTCCAACAGTTCCCCAAGTCTTTCGCAGTGAGACATGATTTCGTGTCGAGAGATTCCGGCGTCGATCAGATACAAAATCATGTTCATCATCGAACGAACAATGGCAATCCATTTTGTTTTGTCAACTTTATCGTTTTCATCCTTATGAGCAGTGAAGAATTCTTTAATGATTTCGTTCACATTCGTCAGAATCGATGATGTCACTGTGTCCACCACCCTTTCTCCAAGTTGCATCTTTCTCGTCGGTGAGTCCTCGTCATCACCTTCATCTACATCATCATCGCGAACAGCTGGTACGATTTCCAGCTTCGCCACCCTCTTCACAAGATCAGGACAAGGTTTTCCGGATTTTTCCACCCTCCGCAGATGACGATTGCTGGTCGTGTAAACAACGGTCAGTAACTTGCTCAGACTTCCACATTGTTCCATGATACACTTTCTCGACATTCCAGCGTCGATCAGGAATAAAATCGTGTTCATCATCGAGCGGATAATGGCCAGCCATTGTGGTTCGACAACTTTATTCTTGCGGAATTTTTGAATGTCAAAGAATTCGTCGATGATTTTATTCAAATTGGCCAGAATCGATGTTGTCACTGTATCCATCACCCTTTCTTCAAGTGTGGTCTCACTCGTCGTTGAGCCTTCGTTGTTGGTCTTTCTTACAATTCCTGGGGTTGTCATCAAATCAAGGAGTGTCTTCGTTGCTTCTGCGACCCATTTACTCAACCCAGTATCTCTCATATTTCTGCGAAATACTTGTTCTCGCTCGACAATCAAATTCGCAGGAGGCTCTTCTGGTCGTTCGGAGAGACCCTTCAGGATCGAGTGAGGAGTCACAAGAATATTCATGTTTCGAGCGATGAAGAAGAAGCGATCCATCAGAAGCACGGATGAGAGTCGATCTCGAATAACTTCGATCTCTTTCGTCACAGATTCAAGTCTCGCATCCACTGTCTCGTATTTGGGATCCACAATCGTAGTCAGAAGATCACACGCAACACGTGCCATCTTTGTTTTGGAGAAACCCAAATTGGATGTCGCTGAGCTTGGAGGGTTCGTGTCCGTTTGTGAGAATCGGAGATACTGAACTAGCTCCTGAACAATGAACAGCAACTGTGCAGGTTTCGGCTCAGTTGATTCGGCATGAAGATAGGCGAGGCTGTTTCGGAGACGGGTGTCTGCATCCCTTTCATCAGCTGTTGGGAGAACGAAGAGAGAGTGGAGAACGTGTTTGTGGGAATTGTAAAGAGGAGGAGTGGTGATCATGTCGATCAACTTGTCGAACAGGCGTGTTCTCTTTTCTTTGTCATCCAATCCGACAAGTTTAGAGATCTCCTCCACTTCATCTCGCACATTCAGGCGATTCGCAACTTCAACGATGTCTGGTTCGTCAAAGTGTTTCTTCAGCGTCTCAAGTTGTGGAGTGAGCGAGTCTGTCGAGATCCTTTGATCAGTCAGTGCCGTGTTCTTGATCGTGTCAGACAATGACTCAATGTCGGGTCGGAGATCAGGAGGTGGCGGTGTGAACGACATCGCAAGGTTGAATAGGGCTTCTGATTCCTCTGGTTCCTCTGTCTGATTCCGTTCTGTATTGATTTTGGACTCAATTTCGTTCAATTCAGAGAGTACGAGTGCGTGTATCAATTGTTTGATGTACAATGTTTGAGTTTTGTCTATCTCGGAGTGGTCAATGAGTCGGTCCATCAACCAGTCGATGATCGCGAGGACACGATCTTTGTCAGTCTGAAGATCTCGAAATTCCATGATCGTTCGACACAGTGACCTGGAGAACGGGTCGAAGTCTGTCTGACGTCCAAGATGATCTTTGACGAGAGTTTCAATTGACTCTGGAGTGTCTTGTAGTTGTGAAATGCGCTGGATTGTGTGAATTCCTTCAGGCGTTTTGTCGATTTTTTCGATTTTAGCTGTCAGCGTTTTGATGGCAGATTCCCAATTGAGGCGACGGGGAGTGGATGGTGTAGCGTCTTCATCTGGGGGTGATATTGACCTTGTTCTCATTGTGAAAACATCGTTCAAGAAGGCGTTGATGGAGTTGTGGAATCTATGTCCTTTTGTGCCAGTTAAGAGGTGTGTGATAAAGATGTTCGAAAATCCGTTCAATCTGGCCGACGAATCAGCTTCGAATTTCGCAATTGCCTTCAGAAGGGTTTTGGCGAATTCTTGTTGTGATGGTGTGGCTACATCGATTGATGGTTTGGATAGTTGTCTTGCTCTCTCAACTTTGTCTTTCTCGATGAAAAGGAGAATCTTCTGTTCTTCTTTTCGAAGTTCCATGTCCTCAGGGGAGATCAGGGAGAACGGCACAGTGGGAGTGCATGCCACCATCACAACTGCATCCTCCGCCAGTGAGAACGTGGGCAGGCGGAAGATGTGACAAATTTGACCCTTTTTAAGCGATGGACGCAGCAGTTGCTTCTGACCTGAAGGGGAGGATGATTTCTGATCGAGAATGGGGAGTCGGTTCTGATCAGGAGAGGTGAAGATGATGTAGAGATGGTTGTCTTTGATGTCTTCGGGAGGGGGGCTATCATCGTGGATGTGGATGGAGAGTAAGTTATACCTGTCGTCACCAGATTCGTATTCTGAAAAAATGACTTCTCCATCAGTTCCAATAACGTGTTTGAAATCTTGTGGGTTTTTTTCTCCTTTGATGCCTTTTCGATAGTGGAAGTTGAGGGAACGATCAGATAATGAGCTCATCAGAATCAGCATCAACGACGTTTTTCCGATTCCTTGGTCACCAGTAATATAGAAGATGCCACCGGGATGCGAGGGGCGTTGATTGGTGGCGAAGTATCGGTCGATGAACTTCAACACAGGATGGAGGATGATGTTGTAGGAGGGACGGAAGATCAGCGGAGCTGAGAGGATATATCTTTCATTCTTGAGCCAACTCTTCGAAAACAGGATATGGCCATCTTTGAGCAACAAGAAATCTTTGATATGGTCACTAAGACGAGTCTTCCAGCCTGGGGAGTATTGTTGGAAAACTGGCTTGATCAAGTAGATTGTTTGAGATTGAGCTTTGATGATGTCTTCATTGGCTTGTTTGCGCTGATCTAGTTTTTGTTTCTCAATTGTCTCCTCTTTTTCGCGCTGTTCTCGCCTGGCTTTCTCTTCCAATGCTTCTTTTTCACGCTGTTCATGTTTGGCTTTCTCTTCCAATGCTTCTTTTTCACGCTGTTCATGTATGATGGCCTGATTTTGATTCTGAATTATCAGCTGTTGGTGCTTGCTAACCTCTTTGTATATCCGAATCTCTGATACATCTCTATCCAGTATTGGTTGGCAGAGTTGGACCCACCGCGTTTCGGCTTCATAGTACTCTTCATCTTTCTCCTTTTGTTCGAGCTCAAAAGAGACTTTTAGCTTGTTGATTTCGTAAAGTTCATGGATATGGGGTTTGATGATTTCTTCAATTTGTTGGTCAGTGAGAGGGGGACGATTTTCGCTCATAGAATCAACTAATCTTGTAGATGACAGTGACTTGAAGCGAGATCAAGCCCATACTTCCTCCAGCCAATCGCAAGTCATTTCGAACATTCAAAAACCATTCTGCAACCAAAAAATCCAATGAAGACGAACAATGCTAACGTTTTCACCCGTAGAAGCCCCGATTGAACCCCGTTTCTTCCTCGAACGACTCTCATCAAAGAACACTCTCCTGGACCTGTATGGAATCATATTTTTCTCATCGCAAATCACTTCTGCTTTCTCTCTTCTCCATCTGCCATTCTTGCGACTGATCTGTCATGCATAATTGAAGCGAACTCCGATATTCTCGTTGGTCACAATCTCAGTTCCACAAGAACCACATCGGTCGTGGATTTCTGACTATCCACAGAGATGACTTGAAACTGAAGCGAACTCGTCAGGACACAGTGGCAGTTTGCAGAACATGCACAAATCGGCAAGACATGATTCCTGATCAAATTGAGCGATCATGAACCAACGTTCAAGACACGCTTCCTCGGCACTATTGCATATGCCACGCAGAATGTTGATTTCAGCATTCTGCCTGACAACCGGGTCCAGATTGGACACTTCTGCTGTCTCTGTCTCTTGCCCTCAAATTGCATGTTTGAAACTGTTTGTTTCTCGTATTTCAAGTTAATTCAAACGTGTCCCTCACTCTCTTTCCCAGAGTCTGACCCAATCCATTCTTGGACTGGGAAGATTCTCAACAAGACTCGATTCCTTGCGACTTTCCGATCCATCTGTCTCTTGTTTCTTTGATGTGTGATGAATGTCGTATGTTGCATAAACTTGCCAAAAAAGCGAAGACCCTTCTATCTGGAATGATGGAGCACCAAGGGACGTCATCACAACCAATCGCGCAAACCTCACAATCTGAACAGTCCCCCAACACCCACCATCCACCCCAGCCCATCTTCCCTCCCTTCGCATCCTCTACCTCGTGTCTCACGAAACGAACACTCGCAAATGGAGATGAGGCCAACTTGATGCAATCGACGAACATCGAAAGGTCCAGTGATGGCTGCCACATTTGCGAATAAGCTACATGACGAGAAGGGGGACGAGAACGGATGGCCGAAGCAGACCCGCCGAAACAAAAACACTGGCGTCCTCCGTTTTGGACTTTTGTGTCGATTATTGTGCCATTGAATGGTCTTTTCTTTCTGCATTTTGTGAAAAGTCTCGAAAATATTTGGATTAATCCCAATGAAGAAAGGTGTTAGTGAGGTGGATGAGTCGGACTGTCGGGTTAATCTTAGAGATAATAACGAACATCATTGATCAGACCAACTACGCGCGAGACATATTCCGAGCGTAGGTGGCTAAGAGTGGCGTAAGCTTTGCTACACTCAATACCCTCATGTTTGAGCGCTGTAAGTTGTGGTCTGCACTCGACCTTGAAGAACATCGATTTTGGTGTCAGTTTCACGAGTACTTCGACAGCTTCGAACAGCTTGGTGATGAGGTCGTCTTTTGGATCCTCTTGTTCGATGAGGAGAGAGTATGCACGCAGCAGGTTTGGAGTTATATTTGCTGATGAGTAACCATAATTCTCAAACTTTTGTTGAATTGGTATGTTCTTTTCTGCATCATCAATGATTCTGTTTTTCAGAATCTGGAACCAGCGAATCAGAGAGACCCGTCTGATTTTGGGTGAAGGGTGATTGATAAGAGTATCCAATCGTGACTTGTTGTCTGCTTGATCGTCAGGATCTTCTGATGGTACCTTGGCTGCTCTGGCTGGAGCTTTTGATTGCGACTTGGCTGCTCTGGCGGGAGCTTTTAACTGTGACTTGGCTGATCTGGTGGGAGTTTTCGTTTGTGACTTGCTGTCTGCTTGATCGCCAGGATCTTCTGATGGTGACTTTTCATCTTTAACAGCAGGGCAAATCATGAAAAGACGAGTAAGAAGAAGGGACAGCGCTTCGTCTTCCACGTTCGGATACGCCGATTCGAGAAGTTTAAGACCGAAAGATGAGATCTTGGCGTTATCGTCGAGATCTGGGTCGGTAACACGAGAGATGAGGATGTTGAGTATCTTTATAACGAAATCTGGATAGTCAAGATTGAAGATTGTATCTTGGTACAGTAAGATTTGGTCTGTACGTGAGAATATTTTATCAGGATCTGTGTTGGGAGGGTCTATGAGTACAATGTCTCCGACTTCGATGAGAGTGTTGGCATGGAATAGGACGACAGAGTTCTTGAAGCCAGCATAGTTGATGGAAGTGTTGAGAGGGAGAGCCATCACTTCACGCGAGATTCGAGTCAGAAACAGGATCCACAGAACATCTGCAAGACTCCTCTGTCTCATCATCCCACAATCAACACTCCCGTCGGACCAACGAAGAGACATAGGTAGACTCGAGTGGTCAGCCAGATCCTCGTCAACAACAAACACGAAGAGAGGTGTCTTTGATGTTGTCCCCGTTTCCCGAATCGCTGAGTTCACAACTTTTCGAGCTCTGTTTTCCGCTTCTTTCGTCGAAGATGAAGTCTTCCGAAGTTCCTGCGTTCCTTCATTGTTAACACGCCTGATTGATGGACGCCCAGTCGGGAAGTGATCGGGCAGAAGGCGTGTCAATGGTTCGAACACTTGCTTCATTTCTTCTCGCAGATCTGTTTCCTTATATCCAGTGCTGAACGGAATCGGGAAGGCGCGAGATGCTGTCGTCGTGTCCACACCATCCAAACAAGGCGCGTTCGGTGAAGTGAAGAAATAACTCCCAGATTTCACAAACAAGAGTGTCGGTTGAGGTCTGACTTCACGAATTGTGTTGACGGCTGCAATGATGCTCTTACATTTTTGGGACGAGAGGCCTGATTTTTCGAGAGACGACAGAATTTTAGGGAGGAGGGGGAAAATGGTGGAAGCTTGTTCGGATTTTAGAATGGATCTGATTTCGGTTAGAAGTTCCTGAAGGTCTGTGTTGTTGTTGCGAGTGGCGGTGTGGAGGATTTCTCCGATCTTCTGAATTTCAGCGAGAAGGATTCCGTCGTCAAGTGGAATGTCGGCAATCTCTGTTGACAGAGATGTCGTCACAGGAATGAAGGCATTGTCGAACAGGCGATGGATGAAAGAGGTGAACAATGACAACGACTTCACTGGCGAAAGGCGTTGAGGGAAGAGCGACGGATCAACCACGACTCGACGCGGGTGCCATCGACTCAGTGGCGCTGGTGTCACATCTGTCACTTCTTTCTGCACTTGATCTTGTGTGAGCTCGCACAGAGCAGGAATCAAATCAGAGAAGCCGTATTTCGCCAGAACGAACGAATGAAGAGGAATTCGCAGTGTTTTTGAACGAGGCAGTGGTTCGGAGGTTGTTGGGGCGAGTTGGGATGAGGAGAGATGTTCCCCTGTTTGGTTGAGATCATTGGTAGGACGCGGTGGTTCGGAGACGATTTGGGGGGGTGGGGGAGGAGTGGAAAGTTGGGGCGCAGTTTGGTGTGGAGGGAGAGAAGAAGGGAGTAGTGGCTGACCTTGTCTCATTGTTGTAGTTGCGCCGATGTGTGGGAGGGGAGAGACGTTGTCCAGAAGAACTGTTCCACAGTGCAGAATCGCTGAAAGGTTGTTTCGGGCTGGAACACGGAACACTCCTCCATCTTTCTCACTCTGAAGCACGGAGAGGCATCCCTGGGCGGGAGGCCTGATTCGCTTCATCGCGTGGTTCGACATGATCCGTGTAACAGTGTACAGTCTTGCTTCGACGCATGGATGTCTACACAGTCTGTCCAAGCATCTCAGACGCTTGTCACGGAAGGAATCAATTGATGTTGATCGTTGGTCACTGATTGACGGAAGAAGGCATTTGAGAGTTACGGAGTCGAGTGGTCCAACGATTGATTGAGCAAGCTTGACGAATTGCGCGTCATCTTCACTTGTGGTGGATATCGATGTCGAATCCAAGGGTTCGGTTCTTCGACACGAGATGGCTGTGAACAGTACGAAGCTTGAGAATGCGTTGACTCTCTCAGCTTCTGACTCACCCAGGTCAGCGGGACTGACCCCGATTCGATTCAGGTCCTGTATCGTGACGCGAACCATTCGATCCTGCCAATCCTTCGCTTTCTTGTCATCCTTCGCTTTCTCGTCATCCTCCTCTTTCTCTTCATCCTCCTCTTTCTCTTCATCCTCCTCTTTCTCTTCATCCTCCTCTTTCTCTTCATCCTCCTCTTTCTCTTCATCCTCCTCTTTCTCTTCATCCTCCTCTTTCTCTTCATCCTCCTCTTTCTCTTCATCCTCCTCTTTCTCTTCATCCTCCTCTTTCTCTTCATCCTCCTCTTTCTCTTCATCCTCCTCTTTCTCTTCATCCTCCTCTTTCTCTTCATCCTTCACTTTGTTCTCATCTTCTGTGATTTGAAGGGGACCGGCTGCGCGTGTGGATCCATCAGCTGATGATTTCCAGAAGAGGTCGTACAAGGGTTTCCACTGAAAGGGAAAAGTGAGGTAGGGATCAGTCAGTTTGTTCACTGAAGAAAGCGTTGTCGTCCATGGATCCAATTCTGTCGAGAATGTCGGATAGTGTCCAATATCCGCGAGGAGGGTGTCTGTGATGTTTCGTGTTGTTATCGTGGAGTGTGGTTCATCCGGTGTCGTCAAGAGTGGAAGATCGCGATGGCGGAGAATGCTCGACATGTGTTTCAGAGTGTTCTTTTCGAACTTCAGGTATGACGAAACCATGTGGAAGCCCAGAATCCCAATAATCTGTGAAGGAAATTTAAAATCCTTCTGCGTTGTTGCATAATTGTACATCGCCACGATCTCTTCTGACGGCTCCAAATGACACATCGCTTGGAACAGCAATTGTTGGAACAGATCAATCCCTTTTGGCACCAGAGAGTGAGTTGTCGAGCTTGTCGCCTGAATCGGCATGAAGATCGTTTCATGTGTTGCTTCACTCCCTCTGGACACAATCAGTGCATCCAGTCCCTCCACATGTTGCCCTTCCAAGTCCTGAAGCTCTTCAGCATAGAAATCTGTTTCTCCTCGCTTCGTTGCAGAGAGTGTCCGTGGAAATGGCGAATCTTTCACACTTTTGTTCGTCACGTGAGGGAACCAGAGCTTTGGCATTTTAGAGACAATCCTGGTTTTTGTTTCCAAGAACGGTGTGGTGTCACTGAAATGTCCATCTTCACCCTTTTGGATGAGTTCTTGATGAAATGATGTGGACACTGTGCCGAATTTGACAGGCGTTGGACAATCCAGAAGGAACGAGATGCAAACAAGAGGTTCTTCCACAAATTTGGGCAGTGAACTGATGCGTTTGGCTTCTTGGGCCCTGCAGAATCTTTCGTAGTCCTCTTGAGTCATCAGTTTTGCGATTGCAGATACCACTTCCGATTGCATGATTTGCTCCACGAATGGCGACACAGCAACGAAAGAGATTTGTGACTTCATCCTTTCGATCGCAGCTTGGGTTTTCTTAAAAATCAAAGAAAACACTGATTTAGCGAGAGTGGGACGGGTTTCCTCTTTCTTGTAATCTGGGATAGCCGGAACCAACGAAGTGATATCATCCCAAGCGGCATCCAGAAAGCATTCGAAGAAGATCCGATCAGTATTGAAGCCCATGATTCGGCTGTGGTTAGAGTCGGCAACGTCTGCCAAATCTTTGGCTTTTTCACTTTTCAGAACTCCATCCCACAAGAACGACAATCCTCTGTTCGTCCGAGTGTCCGTCGATGTCAGCCAACGAGGCGAAGGCCCGAATACCGATGCACGAGCCACGTTTAGAGAACTGACAGTCATCTCGGGTCCAGATGAAAGAGATGTGGGAGCCTCCTTCTGAGAACTTGTGGCCTTCTCAGTTTCAGATTTTTTGGGCGCTGCTCCTTCCGCTGCTTTGAACAGCAGTTCTGTCGATGCCCACAGCAGAAGATAAACACCAAACTGTTTGTTCAAGAACTTCTGGAACGGTTGATGATCATTGACCAATGGGTTATGTTTGCCAAGGATGTCGGAAGGGATCTGGTCATAATCACTTCCTGCCAAAGTATTGAGGTCAATCGCTTTGGGCAGATACTCTGATTCTATCATTTGTTGCTGTGTGTAAGTCCCACTTTCCAAGGCAGCTTCTTCGTTTCTCAGTCTCTCATCAAACACTTTCCGCTTCAGTCCGAAATTCCGTTGCGAGAGCAGACTAGTCATGTTCATGAAGTCAACAAACGAGCGATGAACAACATCTCCAGGATTATCGTTCTGTAGGAATTCAGTGAAGAACTGGTTCACATATCCTGAATTGAAGAAAGGAAGACGTTGATCCATTTCGAGGAACCAGAGCAGATTTCGAGCGAAGAGAGCAATCGACATTCGTTCCAGGCGATTCTGAGATGTGGATCTGATTTGGAGTGTTCGAGGGAGTTCAAGTTTTGTCAGAGACTCCACATCAAAGACAGGCTTTGTCTTTTCAAGGTCCTCCTCGTCATGTGATTCAACGTTCTTTTCATCATGTGCCTTACAGCCCTTTCGGTCGGGTGGTTGACCATCCTTTGCACCGAAATGTTTTGAGATGATGTCCAAATCATTCACATAATCAGTATCCTTCGCATCGACAGAGCGGGTGTCATCAACGCGAACAGCTGGTCCAATTTTCAGGTTCTCCATCTTCTTCACAAGACCAGGACGAGGTTGTCCGTATTCAGCCACACTCTCCAGATGGGTCATGTGTGCTTCGTAGACAGCTTTCAACAGCTCCCCAAGTCTTTTGCACTCTGTCATGATATGTATTCGGGGCATTCCGGTGTCGATCAGGAACAAAACCGTGTTCATAACCGAGCGAACAATCGCCAGCCATTTTGGATTGTCAACTGGTTTTTTTGGGTCTGCCGGATCCAGATCATCGAAGAACTTGTCGATGACTTTTTTCAAATTGGTCAGAATCGACGATGTCACTTCCCAAATCGCTCGTTGAGTGTGGTTGGGTTTCATCAGGTTAAGGAGTTTCTTCGTTGCCTTTGCGACCCATTCACTCAATTCAGTGTCCCTCAAATTTCGGTTAAACACTTGTTTTCGCTCGAGAGCTAAAGCTTTTTCAGAAGTGTATTCCACTCGTTCGGACAGACCCTTCAGGATCGAGTGAGGAGTCACAAGAATATTCATGTCTTGAGCAATGAAGAAGAAGGCATCCATCAGAAGCACAAACGACTTTCGATTGTGAAGAACTTCGATCTCGTTCCTCACACATTCGAGTCTCGTCTTCACTTCCTCGTGTTTGGGATCCACAATCGTTGTCAGAAGATCACACGCGATCAGTGCCATCTTTCTGTCGGAAAAATCCGGATCGGATTCATCTGAGCTTGGAGGGGTTGTGATGCTGGGCGAATCAAGGAGACACTGAACCAGAGAATCCACAATCAAGCCTAATCCGTCTTCAGGGTTCTCCCCACTTGATTCGGCATGAAGACGCATGAGGTTGTTTCGGAGAGTAACATCCGTGTTCAGTGTCGTCTTCGCTGGGAGGACGAAGAGGGACTGCAGAAGGTGTTTGTGCGAATTGTAAAGAGGAGGAGTGATGATCAGGTCAATCAAAGTGTCGAACAGGCATGTTCTCTTTCTTTTGTCATCCATTCCTTCAAGTTTAGAGATCTCCTCCACTTCATCTCGCACATTCAGGTGATTCGCGACCTCAAAGATGTCTGGTTCGTCGAAGTGTTTCTTCAGCGTCGCAAGTTGTGGAGTGAGCGAGTCTGTCGAGATCCTTTGATCAGTCAGTGCCGTGTTCTTGATCGTGTCAGACAATGACTCAATGTCGGATCGGACAACCAGCGGCGGCGATGTGTACGACTTCGCAAGGTGGAGAAGGGCTTCTGTTTTCTGTTTTGCTGTTTTCTGTTTCGGACGAGAGACATCCTCTCCTGCGTTCGTCTGTTCCTGGGCAGTCTCGCTTTCGGAATCTCGTTCGGTCAATTCAGACAGCACGAGCACGCGAATCAATGCTTTGATCGATGATGCTTGAGCTTTGACTCTCTCGGAGTCGGAATCGAGTTGGTTCATCAACCAGTCGATGATCGCGAGGACGTGTTCTTGGTCAGTCTGATGATCCCGATACTCGACGATTTTCTGATATAAGCTTGTGTAGAACGGGGCGAGATCTGTCTGATCCCCAAGATACCAGGCGATGATGGTTCCAACCGATTCTGGTGTGTCTTTTAGTTGTGAAATGCGTTGGGTGGTTTCATTTCCATCTGACGTTTGTTCGATGGTTTTGATGCCATCTGTCAGCTTTTCGATGACAGATGTCCAAGTTGGGGGTTTGTTTTTGGTTTTTTTTTTGTCGTCCTTTGCTGATTTAGCTGGTCCTTTGTTTTTGGATTTGTTTTGGTCGTCCTCTGCTGATTGAGCTGGCGCTTTGAGTTTGGTAATCAAATCGTTCAAGAAGGACCTCATGCAGACTTGGAATGGACTGGTTTCCATCTCACCCAAAAGGTGCGTCACAAAGTCATTCACAAATGCTTTCAATCTCTTCGACGAACCATCTTCCTTTTTCACAAGAGCAGTGAGCAGCTTTTTCACAGCTGCTTCCTTTGCTGCTGGGGCTTCATTCATTGATGGTTCGGGCAGTTGTCTTGCTCTCTGTATCTTCTCTCTCTCGATGTTAAAAAGCTGCTGTAGTTCTTCTTTTCGAAGTTCCATGTCCTCAGGGGAAAGCAGGGAGGATGGCACAGTGGGAGTGCACCCCACCATCACAGCTGCATCCTCCGCCAGCGAAAACGTGGGCAGACGAAAGACGTGACAAATTTGGCCTTGTTTAAGCTTCGGACGCCTCAGGATGTTCTGACTTGAAGGGGAGGATGTGTTCTGACCTGAAGGGGAGGATGTGTTCTGACTTGAAGGGGCAGGTCGGGGCTCATCAGAAGGGTCACGTGTATCCATATCTGGAGCGGCAAGCGAATCTGGACCTGGAGGGGGAGTTCCTTTCTGACTTGCAGGGGAGGATGATTTCGAACTTGCAGGGGAGGATGATTTCGAACTTGCAGGGGTGGGTGGTTCCCGATTGAGAATGGGGAGTCGGTTCTGATCTGGAGAGGTGAAGATGATGTAGAGATGGTTTGGTTTGAGGGCACCGGGAGGGAGGCTGTCATCGTGGATGTGGATGAAGAGTGACTCGTCGATGTTATCTTCAGGTTTGTATGCAGAAAATGTGAATTGTACACTGCTGCTAATCTTGTGTCCGAAATCTTGCGGGTCACCTCCCTTGATGCCTTTGAGATAGTGGAAGTTGAGGGAACGATCAGATAATGAGCTCATCAGAATCAGCATCAGCGACGTTTTTCCGATTCCTTGGTCACCAGTAATATAGAAGATGCCACCGGGATGCGTGGGGCATTGGTTGGTGGCGAAGTATCGGTCGATGAACTTCAACACAGGATGGAGGATGATGTTGTAGGAGGGACGGAAGATCAGCGGAGCTGAGAGGATAAATTTCTCATTTTTGAGCCAACTCTTTGAAAACAGGATATGGCCATCTTTGAGCAACAAGAAATCTTTGATATGGTCACTAAGACGAGTCTTCCAGCCTGGGGAGTATTGTTGTAAGGCTTTTCCGATCATAGTGATGGTTTGAGATTGAGCCGCGATGATGTCTTCATTGGCTTTTTGGCGCTGTTCTTGTTTTTCTTCCTCATTCTTCCTCGCTTCTTCTTCTTTCTTCCTCGCTTCTTCTTCTTCTTTCTTCCTCGCTTCTTCTTCTTTCTTCCTCGCTTCTTCTTCTTCTTTCTTCCTCGCTTCTTCTTCTTTCTTCCTCGCTTCTTCTTCTTTCTTCCTCGCTTCTTCTTCTTTCTTCCTCGCTTCTTCTTCTTTCTTCCTCGCTTCTTCCTCTTGAAACTGTGCAATTGTCTGTTGGGCTTGTTGATTTGAGTGCTGTAAAACCGGTATTATTATCTGATACTCCTTTGCACCTTTATTTCGTACTGGTTGGCAGATTTGGTTCCACTGCGTTTGGGCTTCAACGACCTCTTCATCTTTCTCCCTTTGTCCGTGTTTAAATGCGTCGAGAATCGGCATGAGTTGGACAAGTTTATCCAGATGGGGTTTGATGCGTTCTTCAACTTCTTTGTCACTGAGAGGGGGAGTGGCTTGGTCCATAGAACCTACTAATCTTGTAGATGACAGTGACTTGAAGCGAGATCAAGCCCATACTTCCTCCAGCCAATCGCAAGTCATTTCGAACATTCAAAAACCATTCTGCAACCAAAAAATCCAATGAAGACGAACAATGCTAACGTTTTCACCCGTAGAAGCCCCGATTGAACCCCGTTTCTTCCTCGAACGACTCTCATCAAAGAACACTCTCCTGGACCTGTATGGAATCATATTTTTCTCATCGCAAATCACTTCTGCTTTCTCTCTTCTCCATCTGCCATTCTTGCGACTGATCTGTCATGCATAATTGAAGCGAACTCCGATATTCTCGTTGGTCACAATCTCAGTTCCACAAGAACCACATCGGTCGTGGATTTCTGACTATCCACAGAGATGACTTGAAACTGAAGCGAACTCGTCAGGACACAGTGGCAGTTTGCAGAACATGCACAAATCGGCAAGACATGATTCCTGATCAAATTGCGCGATCATGAACCAACGTTCAAGGCACACATCCTCGGCACTATTGCATATTCCACACAGAATGTTGATTTCAGCATTCTGCCTGACAACTGGTTCCGGATTGGACACTTCTGCTGCTCTGTCTCTTGCACTCAAATTGCATGTTTGAAACTGTTTGTTTCTCGTATTTCAAGTTAATTTAAAAGGATCCCTCACTCTCTTTCCCAGAGTCTGACCCAATCCATTCTTGGACTGGGAAGGTTCTCAACAAGACTCGATTCCTTGCGACTTTCCGATCCATCTGTCTCTTGTTTCTTTGATGTGTGATGAATGTCAAATGTTGCGTGAACTTGCCGAAATAGTGAAGAAACTTCTATCTGGAATGATGGAGCACCAAGGGACGTCATCACAACCAATCGCGCAAACCTCACAATCTGAACAGTCCCCCAACACCCACCATCCACCCCATCCCATCTTCCCTCCTTTCGCCACCTCTGCCTCGTGTCTCACGAAACGAACACTCTCGCAAATGGAGATGAGGCCAACTTGATGCAATCGACGAACATCGAAAGGTCCAGTGATGGCTGCCACATTTGCGAATCAGATCCGTGACGAGAATGGAGGCGAGAACAGATGGCCGAAGAAGACCCACCGAAACAAGAACACTGGCGTCCTCCGTTTTGGTCTTTTCTGGTGATTATTGTGCCATTGAATGGTCTTTTCTTTCTGCATTTTGTGAAAAGTGTAGAAAATATTTGGATTAATCCCAATGAAGAAAGGTGTTACTGAGGTGGATGTCATGACTTTAGATTTTGGACAAGTGAATGACGGAATTTGAGTGTTTGGTTTGGATTACACGACGAGACCACGAATGCGAACAATCCGATTCATGACTTTTTTGAGAAACTCCCTGCGAGGGCTGTCCTTTGCGTGAGTTTTGCTGTGTGTGTCAGTCACAAGTTTGAGTGAGTCAATTTCATCTTTGTGTGCTTTCTTGAAGAACAACGGGATTCGTTCAACTGTCAAGAGGGGCTTGATCGCTGTGAACAGCTGGATGATGAAAGCATCTCGACCCTCATGTTCGACGATGATGTGCAATGCACGCAGCAGGTTTGAACTAATCTTTGCTGACGAGAAATTATGATCCTCGATCGTTTGTTCGATTGGTCTTTCTTCCTTTGTGTCTTCGTCTATGTACGAATTCAGAAGCTGGAACCAGCGAATCAGGGAGACCAGACCGATTTCGGGTGATGGGTGATTGACGAGAACATCCAATTGCGACTGGACAGCTTGACTGGCGGGAGCGTGTGATGGAGTCATGTCGACTGGGTGATTGACGAGAACATCCAATTGCGACTGGACGGTTTGACTGGCGGGAGCGTTTGTTGGTGTCGTGCTGACTTGGAGATCGCTGGGAGCGTCTGACTGTGACTTGTTGACTTCACCAGCAGGGCAAATCATCAAAAGATGCGAAAGAAGAATGACGTGTGTTTCGTCTTCCACGTGCGGATATGCAGAGACGAGAAGTTCAAGGCCAACAGAGGAGATCTTGGTATCATCACCTTTATATGATTTGCTCGCTCGAGAAACGAGAAGAGAGAGTATCGTTGGAACGAATCCTGGATCGCCACGAGTGAAGATTATAGAATCGCAACCTAAGCGTTGATCTTCGAGTTTGATGGGGTTTTTAGGGTCTATGGGGGGAGAGTCGAGTTGTTTTATGAAAGTGTTTTTGATGAGGGTGCCGGTAAGGAACGGGATGACAGAGTTTGTGAGGTTAGAAATTGAGACGGAAGTGTTGAGTGGGAGAGCCATCACTTCACGCGAGATTCGAGTCAGAAACAGGATCCACAGAATATCTACAAGGCTTCGTTGTCGCATCATCCCACAACCAACACTCTTGTCCGACAAACAAAGAGATACGGGCAGACTCTCGTGGTCAGCCAGATCCTCATCAACAACAAACATGAAGAGAGGTGTCATCGATGTCTCTCTCATTCTCAGAATCGCTGAGTCCACAATTCCTCGAGCTCTGACTTCTGCATCTTTCTTCGAAGATGAAGTCTTCCTTTGATCCTGCTTTCCTTCATTGTTCACACGCTTGATTGATGGACGCCCTGTCGGGAAGTTATTTGGAAGAAGGCGTGTCAATGGTTCGAACACTTGTTTCATTTCTTCTCGCAGATCCGTTTCTTTGTATCCTGTGCTGAAGGGAATCGGGAATGAGTGAGATTGTATTGTCATGTCCACACCACCCAAGGAAGGCGGGTTCTGCGAAGTGAAGAAATCACTCCCAGATTTCACAAAGAAGAGTGTGGGTTGGGGTCTGACTTGCTCAAACGATTCGATGGCATCCTGCATGAGCTGACGCTCGTCAGGTGTGAAGGTAATTTTTTTGAGAGACAATCGAATTTTGGGGAGGAGGGAGAAAATAGAAAAAGCATTGTCTAGAGTTTGAATCGGCTTCAATTCCTGAATTAGATTCTTCACTTTGTCATTCTTTGTGAACTTGTCTTGTGACAGTATGTCCACGATGATCCCAATTTGATTGAGAATGAATCCGTCGTCATAATGAAAGTCTGGAATTGCAGTTGACAGAGATGTCGTCACAGGAATGAAAGGATTGTCGAACAGGCGATGGATGAAGGAGGTGAACAATGACAACGGATCCTCCGATGTAATCAGTTGGGGTAAGAGCGACGGATCAATCACAACACGACACGGGTGCCATCGTCTGAGTGGCGCTGGTGTCACATTCGTCACTTCTTTCTTCACTTGATCCTGTGTGAGCTCGCACAGAGCAGGAATCGAATCAGAGAAGCCATATTTCGCCAGAACGAACGAATGCAGAGGAATTCGAAGTGTTTTCGAACGAGGCGGTGTTTCTGAGACGGTTGGGGAGTGTGGGGGAGGAGTGGAAGGTTGAGTCGTTGTTTGATTAAGAGTGACGGCAGGAGACGGTGTTTCTGAGGAGGATGGAGAAAATTGGGATTGAGAAAGTTGGGAATGGGAAAGTTGGTTGGTTGTCTGATTGAGAGTGATGGGAGTGATGTTGTCGAGAAGAACTGTTCCGCAGTGCAGAATCGACGAAAGATTGTTTCGTGCTGGAACTCGGAACACTCCTCCATCTTTCTCACTCTGAAGCACGGAGAGACATCCCTGTGCGGGAGGCCCGATTTGCTTCAGCGCAAGGTTCGACATGACTCGTGTAACAATGTGCAGTCTTGCTTCGATGCAAGGTTGTCTGCACAGCTTGTTTAAGGATCTGAGATGCTTGACACGCACTGGATTAATTAAGGCTAATTGGTGGTCACTGAGCGATGGGGGAATGTCTTCGAGAATTACGATTTCGATTGGTCCAACGATCGATTGGACATGCTGGATGAATGTAGCGTCATCAGTACTTGGGTTGGAGGTAGGATTGGAACGGATGATGTCTTTCCTTCGACATGAGATGGCTGTGCTGAGGACGAAGCTTGAGAATGTGTTGACTCTCTCAGCTTCAGTCTCACCCAGGTCATCGGGACAGACCCCGACTCGATTCAGTTCCTGCATCGTGACGCGAACCATTCGATCCAGCCATTCCTTCGCGTTTTTCTGATCCTCGGTGATTTCAGAGGGATTGGCTTCACGCCCAGATGCATCAGCTGATGATGTCCAAAAGAGGTCGTAGAATGCTTTCCATCGAAAAGGCAGAGTGAGGTAGCGATCAGTCAGATCGTTCACTGAAGAAAGAGTTGTCGTCCACGGGTCCAATTCTGTCGAGAATGTCGGATAGTGTCCGATATCAGCGAAGATGGTGTCTGTGATCTCACGTGTTGTCATCGTCGAGTGTGGCGAAGTTCGTGTCGTCACGAGTGGATGATCGCGATGGCGGAGAATGCTCGCCATGTGTTTCAGAGTGTTCTCTTCGAACTTCATGAAAGACGAAACCATGTGGAAGCCCAGAATCCCAAATGTCTGCGATGGAAATGTCATCTTCTTTTGTGTTGTGGCATAATTGTACATCGCAATGATCTCTTCTGACGACTCCAGATGACACATCGCTTGGAACAGCAATTGTTGAATCAGGACAATCCCATCTGGCACCAGGGAGTGCTTTGGCGATTTTGATGCCTGAATCGGCATGAAGATCGCTTCACTTGTTGCTTTACTCCCTCTGGACACAATCAGTGAATCAAGTCCCGCCAAGTTGTTGCCTCCCACTTTCTGAAGATCTTCAGCATAGAAATCTGTCTCTCCTCGCTTCGTTGCAGAGAGTGTCCTTGGAAATGTCGATCCACGCACACTTTTGTTCGTCACGTGAGGGAACCAGAGCTTTGGCTTTTTAGAGACAATTATTGTTTTTGATTCCAAGAACGGTATGGAGTCGCATAAATGTCCTTCACCGTGGTATACGAGTTCGCGATGAAATGATGTGGTCACTATGCCGAATTTGACAGGGGTTGGACAATCCAGAAGAAACGAGATGCAAACAAGTGGTTCTTCCACAAATTCTGGCAGGGAAGTGAAGCGTTTGGCTTCTTGGGCATTGCGGAATACGGCATAGTCCTCATGCGTCATCAGTTTTGCGATTGCGGAGACCACTTCCGATTGCATGATCTGCTCCACAAAGGGTGACACAGCAATGAAGGAGATTTGATCCTTCATCTTTTCAATGGCAGCTTGGGTTTTCTTAAAAATCAAAGAAAACACTGAACTCACAAGCGAGGGTATTTTTTCTGCTTTCTTGTAATTTGGGAGAAGTGGAACCAACGCAGTGATATCATCCCAAGTGGCATCCAGAATGTGTTCGAAGAAGATGTTCTCGGTGTCAAAGCCCATGATTCGGCTGTGGTTCGAGTCGGCAACTTTCGTTAAATCTTTGGCCTCCTCGCTTTTCAGAACCCCATCCCACAAGAATGACATTCCTCTGTTCGTCCGAGCGTCTGTCGACGTCAGCCAACGAGGCGACGGCCCGAATACAGACGCACGAGCCACGTTCAGACACTTGATAGTCTTCTCGGGTCCAGATGAAAGAGATGAGTGCGCCTCCTTCTGAGAACTCGTGGTCTTCTGTGTTTCAGGTTCTTCAGACGCTGCTCTTGCTGCTTTGAACAGAAGTTCTGTCGATGCCCACAGCAGAAGATAAACACCAAACTTTTTGGTCAAGAATTTTCGGAATGGTTGAGTATCATTTACCAATGGGTCATATGTGTCAAGGATGGCGGGAGGGATCTGATCATAACCACTTTTTGCAAAAGTCTGGGGGTCAATCGCTGTGAGCAGAAACCCTGATTCTATCATTTGTTGCAGTGTGTAAGTCCCACTTTCCTTGGCGGCTTCTTCGTTTTTCAGTCTCCCATCAAACTCATCCCATTCCAGTCCGAAATTCCGTTGCGAGAGCAGACCTGTCATGTTCATGAAGTCCACAAACGAGCGATGAACAACATCTCCAGGATTCTCGTCTTGCAGGAATTCAGTGAAGAACTGGTTCACATAGCCCGTTCTGAAGAATGGAAGATCGTCCGCCATTTCGAGGAACCAGAGCAGGTTTCGAGCGAAGAGAGCAATCGACATCCGTTCCAGGCGACTCTGAGATCTGGTTCCGATTTGGTGTGTTCGGGGGAGTTCAAGTTTTGTCAGAGACTCCATATCAAAGACAGGCTGTGTCGCTTCAATCTTCTCCACGTCTTGTGATTTCATCTCCTCCCCTTCGCGTGGTTCAATTTCCTTTCCGTCATGTGTTTTCATCACCTCCCCTTTACGTTGTTGAGTATCCTTCCCATCACGTGGTTGAGTATCCTCCTCTTCACGTGTGACAATCACTTCCCCGTCATTCGTTTCACTGTTCTTTTCGATGGGTGTTTCACAGTTCCTTCCGTCGAGTGTTTGACCATCCTTTGCGCCGAAATGCTTTGAGATGATGTTCAAATCATTCACATAATCGGTATCCTTCTTCGTCTTCTTATAGATTGAATCAGTATCCTTCGCATCGACAGAGTCGGTGTCATTCTCATTGCCACCTTCTTCACCATCATCATCGGGAACAGCTGGTCCAATTTCCAGCTCCGCCATCTCCCTCTGAAGATCAGGAGGAGGTTGTTCATATTCTTCCACTCTCCGCAGATGACGACTGTTGGCCGTGTCAACAATCTTCAGCAATTTTGGCAGATCTCCGCACTTTTTCAAGATATAGCCTTTAGACGTTCCGGCGTCGATCAGAAACAAAATCGTGTTCATCATCGAACGAAGAATGGCCAGCCATTTCGATCTTACAACTGGTTTTTCTGGGTCTGTTTGATCTTTGAAGAACTCGATGATGACTCCATTCACATTGTCCAGAATCGATGTTGTCACTGTGTCCAACACCCTTTCTTCAAGTGTGGTCTCACTCGTCGTTGAGCCTTCGTCGTTGGTTTTTCTTACAATTCCCGGGGTTTTCATCATATCAAGGAGTGTCTCAGTTGCTGTTTGGACCCATTCACTCAACCCAATGTCTCTCACATTTCGGCAAAACACTTGTTTTCGCTCGAGAGTCAGATCCGCAGGTGGTCGTTCCGGGCGTTCGGAGAGACCTTTCAGGATCGAGTGAGGAGTCACAAGAATATCCATGTCTTGAGCAATGAAGAAGAAGGAATCCATCAGAAGCACGAACGATAGTCGATTGTGAAGAACTTCGATCTCTTTCGTCACAGCTTCAAGTCGCGTCTTCACTTCCTGGTGTTTGTGATCCAGAATCATTGTCAGAAGATCACACGCGATCTGTGCCATCTTTCTTTTGGAGAAATCCGGACCGGATTCAATTGATTTTGGAGGGGTTGTGATGCTGGGCGAAACAAGGAGACACTGAGCCAGAGATTTCACAATCAAGCGTAATCTAACTTCAGGTTGCATGTCCTCGCTTGGTTCGGCATGAAGACGCATGAGGTTGTTTCGGATACCGGCGTACATTTCTAAAATATCCTTTCCAGGCAGGACGAAGAGTGCCTGCAGAAGGTTTTTGTGGGAATAGTAAAGAGGAGGAGTGATGATCAGGTCAATCAAAGTGTTGAACAGGCATTCTCTCTTTTTTTTTGTCATCCAATCCGACAAGTTGATAGACCCTCTCAACTTCATCTCGCACATTCAGGCGATTCGCGACTTCGAAGATGTCTGGTTCGTCGAAGTGTTTCTTCAGCGTCTCAAGTTGTGAAGTGAGTGAGTCTGTTGAAATCACTTGATCAGTCAGTTTCAAGCTCTTGACCGAGTGAGAGAATGTCTCAATTTCGGATCGGACAACCAGAGGCGGCGATGTGTGAGACTTTGCAAGGTGGAAAAGGGCTTCCGTTTGTTTTTTCTGCGATGGCCTGTTCTTAAATCGGTATGAGTTCAAGTCATAGAGTACGAGCACGCGAATCAATTCCTTGGTCGATGATGCTTGAGCTTTGTCTCTCTCGGAGTTGTAATTGAATTGGTTCATCAACAAGTCGATGAACGCGAGGACGCGTTCGACGTCAGTCTTAAGATCCGGCTTCACAAAGATGTTCAGAGATAACGTTTTGTAGAACGGGGTGAGATCTGTCTCATCTCCAAGATACCAGGCGATGATGGTTCCAACCGATTCTGGTTTATCTTCCAGTCGTGAAAAGTGTTGAGTGGTTGAATTTCCTTCAGGCATTTGGTCAATGGTTTTGATGCTATCTGTCAGCGTTTCGATGGCAGATGTCCAAGTCGGGTGTTGGGGTTGAGGTTGTTGATTCTCGCCCTTTGGTGGTTTAGGTTTAGGTGGCCCTTTGATTATGGCAACCAAATCGTTCAAGAAGGATGTCATGCAGACGTTGAATGGACTGGTTTTCGTCTCAGCCAAAATGTGTGCCACAAAGGGGTCCAAAATTGAGATCAATCTCGTCGACGAATCACCTTCACCTCCCACGAGAGCCGTGAGTAGCGTTTTCACAAGTCCTTCCTTTGCTGTTGGGGCTTCATTCATTGATGGTTTGGGCTGTTGTCTTGCTCTCTCCACTTTGTCTTTCTCGATGAAAAGGAGAATCTCCTGTTCTTTTTTTCGAAGTTCCATGTCCTCAGGGGAGAGCAGAGAGAACGGCACAGTGGGAGTGCACCCCATCATCACGACTGCATCCTCCGCCAGCGAAAACGTGGGCAGGCGGAAGACGTGACAAATTTGGCCTGGTTTAAGATTTGGATGCAGCAGTTTCTTCTTAGCAGAAGGGGCGGGCCGCTTCTTACCTGAAGGGGCGGGCTGCTTCTTATTTGAAGGGGAGGGTGTGTTCTGGCCTGAAGGGTCGGATTGGGGCTGATCAGAATGAGAGGATGATTTCGGACTTGTTCGGGTGGGTTCGTCCGGATCTGGAGTGGTAGGGGTGTTCTGACCTGGAAGGGAGGACGTGTTCTGATTTGGAAGGGAGGACGTGTTCTGATTTGGAAGGGAGGATGTGTCCTGACCTGGAAGGGAGGATGTGTTCTGACCTGGAAGGGAGGATGTGTTCTGATCTGAAGGGGCTGGTGTGTTCTGATCTGAAGGGGCTGGTGTGTTCTGATCTGAAGGGGCTGGTGTGTTCTGATCTGAAGGGGCTGGTGTGTTCTGATCTGAAGGGGCTGGTGTGTTCTGATCTGAAGGGGCTGGTGTGTTCTGATCTGAAGGGGCTGGTGTGTTCTGATCTGAAGGGGCTGGTGTGTTCTGATCTGAAGGGGCTGGTGTATCCTGCTCGAGCCTGGGGAGTCGGTATTCGTCTGGAGATGTAAAGATGATGTAGAGATGGTTGTCTTTGAGGTCATCGGGAGGGAGGCTGTCATCGTGGATGTGGATGAAGAACAACTTGTTGACGTTATCGACTGGTTTGTATGCAGAAAATGTGAATTCTTCACTGCTGTTAATTCTGTGTCCAAAATCTTGCGGCAGACCGTCCTTGATGCCTTTGAGATAGTGGAAGTTGAGGGAACGATCAGATAACGTGCTCATCAGAATCAGCATGAGTGATGTCTTTCCGATTCCTTGGTCACCAGTAATATAGAAGATGCCACCGGGATGCGAGGGGCGTTGATTGGTGGCGAAGTATCGGTCGATGAACTTCAACACAGGATGGAGGATGATGTTGTAGGCGGGACGGAAGATCAGCGGAGCTGAGAGGATATATTTCTCATTCTTGACCCAACTCTTCGAAAACAGGATATGGCCATCTTTGAGCAACAAAAAATTTCTGATATGGTCACGAAGACGAGTCTCCCAGCCGTGGGAGTATTGCCGCAAGGCTTTTCGGTTCACAGTGATTGTTTGAGATTGAGCTTTGATGATGTCCAAATTTGCTTGTTCTCGCTTTTCTTGCTTTTGTTTCTCAAGGAACTCCTCTTTTTCGCGCTGATCTTGTTTGTCTTTTTCTTCCATCTGTGTAATTTTAAGCTGTTGTTGCTTGCTAATCTCCTGGTATATCCGAGCGTACGATGCATCTTTATCAAGTACAGGTTGGCAGAGTTGGTCCCACCGCATTTGGGCTTCAGCGAACTCTTCATCTCTCTTCCTTTGTCCGAGTTCAACTGAGACTTTTATCGCGTTGAGTCGGACAAGTTCAACGATATGGGTGTTGATGTGTGCATCAATTTCTTGGTCACTGAGAGGGGGACGATTTTCTTGGTTCATAGAACCTACTAATCTTGTAGATGACAGTGACTTGAAGCGAGATCAAGCCCATACTTCCTCCAGCCAATCGCAAGTCATTTTGTTTTCTCAAAAACCGTTCTGCAACCCAAAATCCGATGGAACCGAACCCTGTGCACGTTATCACCCATGTAAGTCCCGATTCAAATCCGTTTCTTCCTCGAACGACTCTCATCAAAGAACACTCTTCTGGACCTGTATGGAATCATGTTTTTCTCCTCCCAAATCACTTCAGCTATCTCTCTTCTCTATCTCCCATTATTGCGACTGACCTGTCATTCAAAATTGAATCGAACTCCAATATTCTCGATGGTAACAATCTCAGACCCCACAAGACACATTGGTTATGGATTTCTGACTATCCACAGAGATGACTTGAAACCGGAGCGAATTTGTCAGGACACAGTGGCAGTTTGCAGAACATGCACAAATAGGCAAGACATGGCTCCTGATCAAATTGAGCGATCATGAACCAACGTACAAGGCACACATCCTCGGCACTATTGCATATTCCACACAGAATGTTGATTTCAGCATTCTGCCTGACAACTGGTTCCGGATTGGACACTTCTGCTGCTCTGTCTCTTGCACTCAAATTGCATGTTTGAAACTGTTTGTTTCTCGTATTTCAAGTTAATTTAAAAGGATCCCTCACTCTCTTTCCCAGAGTCTGACCCAATCCATTCTTGGACTGGGAAGGTTCTCAACAAGACTCGATTTCTTCCGACTCTCCGATCCATCTGTCTCTTGTTTCTTTGATGTGTGATGAATGTCAAATGTTGCATAAACTTGCCGAAATAGTGAAGACACTTCTATCTGGAAAGATGGAGCACCTAGGGATGTCATCACAACCAATTCCGCCAACCTCACCATCTGAACAGTCCCCCAACACCCACCATCCACCCCATCCCATCTTCCCTCCTTTCGCCACCTCTGCCTCGTGTCTCACGAAACGAACACTCTCGCAAATGGAGATGAGGCCAACTTGATGCAATCGACAAACATCGAAAGGTCCAGTGATGGCTGCCACAATTGCGAATCAGATCCATGACGAGAATGGAGGCGAGAACAGATGGCCGAAGAAGACCCACCGAAACAAGAACACTGGCGTCCTCCGTTTTGGTCTTTTCTGGTGATTATTGTGCCATTGAATGGTCTTTTCTTTCTGCATTTTGTGAAAAGTGTAGAAAATATTTGGATTAATCCCAATGAAGAAAGGTGTTACTGAGGTGGATGAGCCCTCCTATTGAGGAGAACACGCGCGTTTTTCTCTGCAAGCTCCATGCGTTCGTTTTTCTTAGCTTTTGATGACAGTGGAGTGAGAAACGACATTTCTTGTGCAACTGACGCGAAAGGATCGGAGGAAGCGGCTGACATGAAGGAAGGCTGATAAGCATTCAGGTTGGAGATCGCTTTTCGCTTCTCGACTTCCGCTGCGCCTTCCATGATTCTTTCACAACGTGGGAGACATTTTTGGAACGTAGAGTAGTCATTTCGGATGGCACAATTTAAAACACAGTCTGAAGCCTCTTTCTACGGTGGGAGGAGAAGTGATGACGAGAAGCCGGGCAAACGCGAAGTTCCTCGATGCTAATTGGAGTCTGAGAATTTAATTCGACAGAGTTCCACTCATTCTCAAATGGTGTGAAGGCTTTCCCGAAGGCGACTTTTGCACAGTCGAGGAGTGCTTTCTGATTGTGTGTCGGACATTGGTACATGTCTGCGAATATTTGTGATTTATATTTATTCTATTTTCGGTAATATGGAGTATTATGTGGAGAAAATGACATACAAGTGTGGCTTGCTCCTGTGGATCGAATAGAGGTGTCTTGTTGTACTCAGGAATCTGAGCTGTGATTAGAACATTGATGAAGAAAGAAATGGCGAGGGGCATGATGCAAAAGGGTACTAATCTGACGCAAAACGAAGTGTATAGAAATGTCTCATCATTCTACAGTGACTTGACACGAAAATTGCGGTGATTGTGAGATCCGAAGTTGTGTTGAGTCATGAAGTAAAACAACTAGAAACTGCTCTATTCTGACGATAAACTGAAAGTTTGAAAACATAAAGGCTCATTGGGTGGAAGTCAACAGATCGAATCGACTTTCGGAGAGATGTGGGTCGGATCGTTCTAGCTCTCGTCACTCGCTGGCCTTTGTGAAGGGAGTCATTATGACCCTTCAGCCCACTCGGTCTGATGAAAACATGAACCACGATGAAAATGTCCGGCAAACTCAAACAACATTCGTCTCACAAAACCCGCCTCCTCCCAAGCTAATTCTCGATAAAAGTGCTCTTGTCCCAACACAAACAAAACCCACAACAACCTCTTCCACCTTTTCTAACTCAACACGTGTTAAGTCGTTTGTTCCCCAAATGAATCACCAAATCAAACCACCACCTCCAAGTATCCCTCCAACATTCGAACCACATGCTGACAAACAATTTCATGCGCATTCCGGCACAGTCTCTCCTTCTACAGTCATTGTAGACAAACAATTCACGCCCCACAAAATCCGAACTCTGCCTCCCGAGATTGAGATGAAAATAGCGTCAATTCCAACCCCAGACCTGAAAAGAACAAAGGATCGAACATTTTCCACATCAGACTTTTTCCCTTACACAATCCAAAGCCCTCTCTCCAACCTCTTCCTGATCAACAGCAAGTTTTTCCCTCACTTCATCCGTGCCCGAGAAAAATTTGAGGTTCCCTATCCCAAATCCTCTGATCAAGACGACATGGAACTCGTCCACCTTGAATCACAGATGGTCCGCGTGCCGTGGCTCAAAACATTGAACGGTCTCTACGATTACATCGACCCATACTTTAAGCCCAAAATCCGTCCCGAAACCGACCTGTGGAAGCCTATGTCATCGTCAGTGGGGTGGATGATGACTGACGAGGAGATTACGTATCGGAAATACGTTTATAACTCGCTCCTGAAACAGCGAAAGGCACTTCCGATAAAAGACGAATCGCGCCGACTACCCCCACCGGACGAATTGTTACAGCGCATTCCACAACATTTCGAGTACAATGAACAGCATATGTTGCGTCTGAAGGAGATTGCATCTCAACACACCGAAAGA
Organism: Blattamonas nauphoetae; assembly: GCA_033064195.1. NCBI lineage: Eukaryota > Preaxostyla > Oxymonadida > Blattamonas > Blattamonas nauphoetae. Next base: position 195,691 of record JARBJD010000048.1, read on the forward strand.
ATCCAACTATTGTCCACAGAAATTCGAAACTATGGCCACTTTATGTCACTCACGGTGGCTGAGTATCTCGCTCGATTTAACCTCATCGAACGACTTCTGGAATCCGTCAACTTTCTTGATCCGTCCCTTCTCCTCTATGTGTATGGATCCTTCTCATCATACACCTCTCTGCCCCAGAGTGACGTTGATCTCACTCTCATCACTCTCGACCAGTATAAATACATTCGCAGAGTCCAAAGAGCCATCCGCTCACTTTTTGAAATATGGTACGGCACACCACCGGATTCGACAGACAAAGCAAGACAAGGAGGCTATCTGTCGAGCTCGGTGGAATATCAGACGTCGGACCCAATCAGAAAACTCATCCAGGGGATCACACTCATGGAGAACAAGACAGCCCGCATTTGTCGGATCTGTTACTCGCCTATATTCGCTGAAACGTGCAGATGCAACCCAAAAGTGGCTATTGCAATCGAAATGGCGGCTCAGGGCCCGAATGGTGCATGGATGGAAGAAAGGAACGAGAAAAAGGAACCGAGATTCTGTTCGGATTCTGGAGAGATTAACATGAAAGAACTCCTCTCCATTCAACTAGCTCCAAGTTTACAGCATCTCCTGGATTTTTCAGCTCCTCTTCTCCCTCCACGACGTGTACTCCAATATCCTCTGACGATGATCAAACCAACGATCGCTGACTTTATAGCCGTCAAAAACCGCTCCAAACAAATCCGGAAATATAGTGAAAAGTTCACGTACTACACAAGAGATGAAAAAGATGAACAGATAGCTCAGAGAGAAGCGAGGGACCGTTACATGAGATCACTCGCCGAATATGAGCAGAAAATGAAAGAAAATCCAGATCCGTCCAAGCCAATCCCTCCCCCAGAACAGAGACGAGCAAATCGAATTCAGAGGTCATATATCCCGTCCCCATCTTTTGTTTCAGAGCTTCGAACACGCCAGTTCGATCTCCCTCCCATTCCACACATTCCCGACACTGACTTCCTTGACCGCTTCGCCCAACATCTTGAGAAATTCAATATTGTCTCCAAACCCGAACTTATCAAAACTGCTCGCATCCCCATCATCAAAATCACGGACAAGGTGACCGGTGTCCACTGTGACCTTGGCTATGGCACCATGACCGGAATTATCAACACAGACTTCCTTCGCTGCCTGTTGATCATTTATCCAGAGGCAACAGACCTGATTATGATCCTGAAAGCATTCCTCGCCAAACACAATCTGAACGAGCCGTACAAAGGAGGTCTTGGAGGCTATGCGCTCTCCCTTCTTGTTGTCTCGCATCTCCAACAATACTCCCGCAATTTCGGAGCTAATTACAAAGAAACTCCGTCTGGCCAGCTTCTCCTCCACTTCTTCGTCCTCTACGGCGAAATGGACGAACTTCCAGCCCCTCCCAACGATGAAGAGAAGTTCTCATGCGAAAAATTTGGGATTTCTGTGCGGGGACATGGAAGATACCTCAAAATACCAGAACTCCGCGAACAAAAACCCGAACTCTTCCCACTCCATACCAACCTTCCCATTTTCATCGAAGATCCTCTCAACCCATCCAACAATACCTCACGCTCCTGTTTCAATTATTCTCTCGTCCGGGACCACTTCAGAGATGCGTATAGACAACTGATGCTGCCACTCCCGCCACCCATCACCCCGCACTGCTTCCAGACGACGCGGAGACATGTCGCTGAATCGTTTCCAGCGGAAATCAGAAAATATACGCAGGCATCAATGAAGAGAAGGGAGGAAGAGAGAAGAAAGAAGGAGGAGATTGAGAAACAGAAGGCGGAACAGAAGCGAAGAGAGATGGAAGAAGAGAAGAAAGAGGAAAGGAACGAAGGAAACACCAACGATCCCGACATTCCAGTTTCAGTCACTCCAACCAACGCACACGACCCATCCAATCCAGACACCCCAATGAAGCCCAATGCTGTGTCGCCAACACTCTCTCTCCAATCGGAGCTCGGCGGTGACGGAATCAGCATTCCCACTCACACCACAATCCCCCAATTCATCCCATCCGAGAAGGGCGGCATCACTCGACCCTCTGTGATCGAGGACGAAGAGAAGACCAGACACAGCCTGTTCATTCCTTCTCTGCTCGGCCGTGTTGTTGATTATTCGTCGCCGCTTGTGGAATATCGAAGCAATATGAACCGATTTCTGGAAAATCCACGCTTCTTCTGCGATCCCGTCCTCACTCTGAAATCAGACACAACTGGATTCAAACTCCAACATCCAATGAAAGCTGCTCTCCCCGAAGCGTTGTTTGAGAAGATTGAGCAGATCCAAAATCGGGAGCATCCGAGCACTTCCACAACAACTCTCTCAACATTCCCAGCACCACCTGAGAACACGGAAGCGGGAGACAAGGCGGTTCCGATTCCAGATGGACAGATGACCATATCGCAACAGAATCAGACTCGTCAGTTCGTTTCAGATGGACGAGGACAAGAAATGACGAAGGAGAGAAACGATCGGATCACAGTCCAATTTTCCAACCAGGCATCGCCTCACCAACCGACCCAAATCATTCTTTCCAGCCAAACCACACAACAGACACGCCAATCCCCAGCACAACCAACACAATTGACACTTTCGAACAAAACCATCCCAGACAGACCGACATCGACTGGAAACATGGGAAGACAGCATCATGCGGGAGACGCGTCTGGGTTCATCCCGTCCCCATCCCAATCCCCCTCACTCCACTTCAACCGACAATTTGTTGCAGACTCTCTTTATTCAGCTCAGCCTCCTCTCCCACAATCTCTGGTCACTCCGAAAACAACGTTCGCTGACGGCCAACCCTTCCACGACCCGCCAGGCCTGATCACATCTCCAATCCCAACCACCTCTTTCGAGACATCCCCTCACTACTCCTTCCATCCACAGCATCAGGACAGTGATTATCTTCCCCATCGTCGCGGACAGCAGCGTGTGGGAAATGACGACATTCGACTTCTTCAGAACGTGCTTCAGTCGTCGGAACAAGCTGTGGGGGGACAGGGAGGAATGGAAGGGCAGGATGGTGGAAATGAGAAGGGAGGATATGGGTCTCGACAGGACGTGCACATGAATCACCAGCAGCCACTCCTCTCCACTCCACCTGCCACTCACCCAAAAGTGCTCGGCACACAGCAACCTCCCACTTACATCCAAGCTCAGAATGACGACGCGTCGTTCATGTCGGATCCGTCGTTTTCAGCATTACAAGATCAGCCCAGAAACGAGCTTCGGATGGGTGGGGAGGGGAGAAGAATGATGGGGAGAGGTCGATCAAAGGGCCCATATGGACAGCAGGGTTCGCAACAAGGCCAATCGAACTTCCAATATTCGAGCAAACCACACCGTCCGAATAGAAAGAATGAGTACCATTGACACGAATGGGTAGCAGTCTTCATTTCGTTCACTTCCTCTTCATTGTCTCTGTTTTGGAATCTCAAAGATAAACAATATTTCATCGTGAAATGAACGGTGGTGGAGCATGAAAACACGTGGAATTGCACAGTTTAATGGACTCTCGTGTTCCATCCGCTGGGGGCGGCGACTGTTCCTGCAATTGGTGTTTTGTTGCCCATTTCAATCGGATTCATTGCGTGAGTGGTTTTGGATGCTTCACATTCACACGCTGGCTTTCCGCAACTGCACTGTCCTTCGGGAGTCTTTGGTTCTCGCATGGAAGGGACTGGGTGTTGTTTGTGTGCGTTTTCTTGCGGGCAATGTGTTGTCTGTGCACATTCACATTCCTCCTTTGAACGTCCGCATGTGCATTGATGTGAATCGACTTGTGTTTTGTGAGAGGTTGAATGTTTGGATGAGTTCATGATTCTGAAATGAAAATGAAAGCATAAGAGTGGAACACACATGTATGAGAAGATTAGATGAGCGGGAGTCTTTGCAGGAGTGTGACATGGTCAAGAAAGTTTTGAGTTGGTTTGATCAGAACACGATGACTATCGATGATTCGATAATCAAACACAATCGCACTCCGAATACGCCCTTTCTCATAAATGATATTTCTGACTTTTCCCAAGAAAATTCATCGACATGATTCCATTTACAGTCCCAACTCTTTCGATCATGCTCATCCTCCTTCTCTTCTTTACAGCTGTTTCGTCCCAACTGTCTTGTTTTCAATGTTCTCCTCCATCACTTCGATGCTATTATCCACTCTGTTGTCCAGAATTACCATGTGCTGAAGAGAACCCAGAAGAAGACGAAGAGGATGAAGGAGAATGTCTTTTCTTCAATTTCTCCCCAGACTCGATCTTCTCGCAATCTATCAACCCATCGTTCTCAAAATTGCCTTCGGGATTCGGATCTGACTCTTCGTTTCCCGCATTTGACATGTCTAACTTCAATATCCAAGACCCATTCTCCAGTTTTGATTTTGGAAAAATCAATCCATATGCGCAGCATGTCAAACCATCTCCGGCACCATACCCCCAAGAAGAAGACTCCCCACCACAAATTATTGCTGTCAAACGCTCCAAAGATCCTGTGTCTTATTCGAACCGAGATGAACAGAAAACACACCATGTCGAAGGAAAACAGCCACGAGTCAACAGTGATGATCCCCCAATGAAAACATCAACACAGGTTCTCAACGAATTAAAGAAGAAACGAGCTCAGGTCTGAGATCCCATTTTCCTCATCTTCCAGACGCCAGCAGGTTACGACTGGTCTGTCCCAGATTATGCATACACTGGCCCACCGTATGTCTTTACTGTGTTTATTATTGTTAGTCCTCGGTGCAATGCACAACGCGGAGGGATGCAATTGAAACGGCCGCATAATCCTCCAAAAGAGAGGGAAACGTATCGGAAATTGTGGGAGAGGTAACATCGAATATGATTGAAAGAATAATAGGGACAACTTGGAGTTTGGCTGGATCTATCTTGATTGCTCTTTTTTTGAATCACGACATGATTATTCCTTCTTTGCAGCGTCCTTCTCTCGTGAAAGTGACCACTACCCTGAATTTAAGCAAAAACAAGTTCAGCAACTGGGATTCAGATGAGTTTAGCGAGCTTATGATAAAGATGATTCTGGATGTGATCATCTTGTTGTGGTGCTTCTGGTTCACCCTGCAGGATTGTCTATTGGTCAATTGCAACGGGTATCGATCCACCAACCATGGCTGGTTCTTTCAGCACTTCTGTTGACTCTAATCGAACCGCTTGACCCTGTTTGTAGAAGTGAATAGCGAAGCGGAAGGGGACAGGAAGGTTTGTGAAGAAGACTGGTTGTGTTTGTCCGTTCTGAGAGAGTTTGAGAGTCCTCTTCCCTTCTCTTCCGTCTGCCTCGAGCACAATTTTCTGTCCTGCTGCTCCTGTCAGGCACGCCGATTTAGTGTTGATTTCTTTGCCATTCTGATGTGTCGCAATTCGGTTCGGGGCAACATCCCATCCTGCTCCTCCCTTCAAATTAAAGAAATAGGTAGTCTGAGCTTGTTGAGTGAGTCTAGTTGGGACTACTCCGAGCACAAAGGTGAACCCTGGGATGGGTGAACTGATGATTGTGAGCGAGAGGTGAGCGACAACTGTTCCGAATTCAAATGAGAGGAAGCAGCCGTGAACATCCGATTTCGATGTGAAGACATTCCCCGAGACTGAATAAGATGAACTGTTTGGATATTCGATGGCTGCGGCTCCAATTTTGGAGAGTCGTCTCCGTTCGGCTTCTTCCTCCTCTTCTCTCTTCCTTTCCTCCTCTCTCTTCTTCTCTTCCTCTCTCTGTCGTGTCCGTTTAGCTTCTTCTTCTTCTTCTTCCTTCTGTTTCTTCCTCCAAAGCTCAATGAGTTGTCTGTTCGTCTCTTGTTCTGCCCTCACTTCATTCATCCTTTTTTCGAAATCCTTCCTTCGCTGTTCCTCCCTCTCCTCCATCTCTTTCATCTCTCTCTCCACCTCCTTCCTTCTCCTCTCTTCCTGCTCATTCCTCTCTCTCTCTACCCTTCGTCGTTCTTCCTCCATCTCCTCTCTCACTCCCCCAATGTCAATCCCAATCACTTTCTCTCGTTTCGTCACATTCATCACAATCACTTTCGGGAAATGCCGAATCAGCATCCCTCCAATCTCCTTCTCCATCTCTCTCGTCGTGTCTGTCCCTTCCTTCCCTCCTCTCTCTCTGATCATCCCACACAGCTCACACAGTGTCTCCTGAATCAAGTCCAGAGCTGCCTTGCACCGTGAAATGATTGAAAATCGACTTTCTTCTTCTTTCTTCACTTTTCTGCTCGTCGTCTCCTTTTCCATCTGGACTGCTTGTTGTTTGTTCACAAACGAGACCAATCCAGTGCAGAGTGAGTCAAGCACTTTGAGTCGTTCCACTCCGCTTGCTGTCTCGTTCACACCTTCCTTGCATTGCCTGCAGATTGCTTCAACTGTTCCCGAATTGAGCACGCCTTCCACGTCTTGTGAGGAGAGCGACAGACGACAGAGGGTTCTGAGAAGAAAGATTGTGGAAAATGGGGAAGGGAAGGAAGGAGGAGAGAGAGACGAACCCAATTGTGCGTGTGGAGGCGAGTGAAATTTGGCCTGTCGTTTTCTGGGTGTTGAGGAGGATTAAATGAAAATGAAAGGAAGGAGGTGAGAGAGGAAGACAAACTGTGCTGAGGCCAACAAGAGAGGGAAGAAGAGAACTCACATGTCCGCGAGATGGAAGATCTGTCCCACACACAATCAGAGATACAACACTCGACAACACCACCTGAGGATGAGAAAAAAGAGAGAAAATGAGGTCCAAAACAGCATACAAAAAGATGCTCCGAACATGAGCTCGTTAAAGTCTCACAAAACCTCTCCAACAGCCCTGAAGACACAGCAGTTCCAGATGCATTGGCAATGTCACCAGAATCTAATATATTGGGGTAAAATAAAACACATATATGGGAAAGAGAGAGAAACGAGAAGATATTGCTGAATGGACAGAGAGGGCGATCTTGACTTTCGTTGTGTCATCCGCCTCGTCGAATTGTCGAATGCAATCCCGAAAAAATGATGTCTTTCCAAAGAAATGGACCGATTATGTTGAATTCAGGAATGAAGACGATGGTTAAGGCATGGGAAATCGGTGTGAGAGAGATGAACGTTGGAGGGAGAAAATGATAGAAGAAGGTGATCATGAAAGAAAAGAAGGAGCAAACAAGATCGGTGCCAACAGAAGGGGAGATTCTATTGTCGAATATTTGACCAAGAGATTGTTGAGGTAACATTTTTCAAAAGTATGGGTGATCCTTCACACGATGCCTAATCAATGAAGCCGTACATCTCTGTTCAAACCCCTCACATCAACTCTTGAATGATGTTATTTTGTCGAATGTTGCTTAAAGGACGAGCGCGATGAAATGGGGAGGAATTGAAGAAGGCTGTAAGAAAACTCCATCTACTCAAATTTTTTAAAGAATTCATGAGCAACCTCATTCACATCCTCAATTGTCGCTCTCTCGTCAGGATCCTGATGAAGATGACCGAGAAGAGAAGACAGCAGACCTTACGTAACATCCACATAATCAAATTCTTCCACTCGTCACTCACTGGAGCTGTGATTTCTGGGACATCACCATACTTGATAGCTTTGTTGAGGTCGTCTTCACTAGTCTGTGGGAAAGGATATTGCTGTTCTGTAAGCAAGTAGAGAGTAACTCCCAATGACCACACATCACATCGAATATCGTATCTAGCAAGAAAGAAAACTATAAGACAGAGAATAATACGATTTTCCCATTACAATTTCCGGCGCTTTGAACCGTCTAGAGAGAGAGAAGTGAATAGTGAATCTGAGTTGAGGAGAACAGCATACGGTGTGCCACGTCCAATGTATGTTGGATCCAACGTACTCGTTTTTTGGCTGGAGAGTCCCATGTCGCCTAAAGTGTTGAGGTGAAGCTCGACACAAACCTAATTTGAGTTTATCGTCATTCCCAATGAAGATATTTTCCGGTTTGATGTCTTTGTGAATGATTCTTTTTTGCTTCAAGACAACCAAAGAATCACTCAATTCGCAGGCAAAGTCCCAGAGAGTCTGAAAAGATCTTTTGAGAGAGAAAGAACAGACTTTCTCTGGAAAACTAGTCTGATTCTGAATCATTTCTTCTAAGAGCTTTTCGAGGGTTCCATTTTCACAGAGCTCCATCACAAGGTAGTAATGGTTCCCGAGCTCGAAGCATTCATAGAAATGGACACATCCGTCAAAACCGTCAGGGTTGGTCTCTGACTTTTGGAAAGTCACCATGTTTTGGATTTCTTTGACGACTTGATCATAATTATCTTGCTCACGAGGAATTCGCTTCAGTGCGAACAGTTTGTCATCTTTTTTGGCTTTGAAGACGATACCAAAACTGCCACATCCGATTTGTTCAATGATTGTATCTATTCAGATGTGATGATGAAGAGAGAAATACAGTCTTTAATTGTTGACATCGATGATTCAGATCAAACCGCAACAAAAGTGTGACATGGAAAAGTTCAAAACCAAGCACTTCAATTTATGATAATCTGACAACAACAAACGACCAGACTGTTAATGGAATCACAATTTTGGTCCTTCTCGCTTCCTCATTCTTGTTCTTTTGTTGTTGGTTGTTTCTGTTGATCGGCCCTCTTTTCCATGGTGGATCGAGGTCTCCCTGTAAAGGTGAAATATATTGAAATTGGAAAGGGATAGGTAGCATCGTCAAGTTTCTGTCCATCACAAATGATCATTATACGGAAAAAAGTGTCGCATCGTCCCATTCAGAAAAGCAGGGCTTACAGATTGTCACAGACGGAGAATAAACAAAAGAAACAAGTAAGGTTAGTCGCTTAGAAAGTCCAGCAAATTGACAAGGATTGGATGTTGGGTTCTCTGACTCCGTTGCTCGTAGCTTCTCCGCGTGTCTGACTTGGCTTCCTCCAGCTGCCCAGCAAGTTGATTCACTTTCTGTCGGAGCTCGTTGGTCTCTCTCTGACTTCTTGCTAATTGTGTGCTGAGTTCAGTGTTCTTCTCCCTTTGGATGCCTAGAGCTCGCTGTGTGTCGTTGAGCGTGCGCTCTGTTTCGGTGTGTTGATCACGATGTGTCATCAGCTGTTTCCGGCTCTGTGAGAGTTCTTTCTCAAGTTTTTCTATTTTCGCGTCGTTCATTCGGCCTTGTTCCATCAGCATTGCGATTGTGTCTTTGCTTGCGTCTTCCTTCGTCGAGCGTTCTTGTCGGAGTTGGTCGTGAAGTTTTGAGTTCTGGCTTTCAAGAACAGCAATCTTCTCGTCTTGTTTGGCGATAGTGACGTCGTTGATCTTGCACTGTTCCATCAGCATCTTCACTTCCTCAAGATGAGAATCATTTGCTTCGGTAGATTTCTGGCTTAGCTCCCGTTTCAATCGAGTGACCTCCTTCTTCAGGGAGGATATTTCCTTTTCTCGGGTTTGGAGTTTGCTCTGCAATTGTGCGTTCTCCTTGACGAGATGATGGCCCATCGACGAGCTCAAACCAAGCAAGCAAGTCAATCGTCCCGAATCAGCAAGGTCCTTCGCGCTAATCCGCTGTGATGGATCCTGCAAGGATGATTGAGGAAGAAAAAGAAACGCGATCGAGAAGGAGTCCAAGGAGTGTGGATTGGTCAGCTGAGAGGTCTGTTGTGGCTACCTTCAAATTCAACGATAAAATGTTGTCTCTGATGCGGTGCATTTCGTTCCCGTTGATCCAAACAGTGTTGGTGAGAAGTTCAAGGAGAATGATGCCAAACGCCCACATGTCCGACTTGAACGATGGGACAGCGTTTGTTTCAAACATTTCAGGTGACCAATACTTTATTGTTCCCATTTCTGCTGGGACGAATGTTTTGGTTCCGGACATTTCACGAACGCCACCAAAGTCGCCTTAAAGATGACAGAAGACGAATTTGAGTGAAAAATGGGGAAAACCGAGCTTGGCTATCCCGGACTCGCTTAAAAGAATGTTTGCAGGCTTCAGATCCCCATAAACGAGCCGTTTGTCGTGAAGATGGACGATCGCCTGAAGGATGCCGTTCATCATCTTGTAAACATCCTGAAGGATATGAATAGAATGTCGATAAATGTGACAGACATCCAATGATAGACATCCGCCTGATTTGCGTGCTTCATCGATTTTTTCCTGAAGCGACATGGGACAGTATTCCATGATAAGGAGCGTCGAGGTATTATCGTCAAAGGAATTCACAAATTTGACGATGTGTTGGTGTTGATTAGTCTTTAATTTATTGATTTCTTCATCGTTCTTTGCATCCAGGCGCGATGAGCGTTGTAAAACCTTGATTGCGACTTTTTCTTTAGAGCTTCCAGTGGATTTTGCGAGATATACAGTCCCAGAGTTTCCTTCTCCCAGTTCTTTGAGGCATTCATCTAGATTAATCAAAGAATCGAAATGAAGAGATGTAAACATGAATGAGAAATGATACATCCTTCAAACGTGGGGAGACGTTTAACTCGTGCCTTTGGTCGAGGCTGACTCATAATGACGTGAAAAAAACAAGAAACACAGGAGTGCGAAGTGAGTACCCATAATTCCAATTTGTTGACGTTCTCACAAAAGATGGAAAGAAATCAAGCATAAATTCAAAACATGAAAACAACAGCGAATAAAAACCACAAATAAGATGAAATTATGATGATGGGATTGTCTCTTTCCACCTGAACTTGGTTCTGGTGAATCTCTCTCCTCCAACGCATCGTTCAAGCCCCTCCTTCTTCTGAAACTCAAACACACTCCAATCAAGTGCCTTGACAAAGCTTCGATTTCGGCTCACCATCCCATATCGCCTGAGCCGCTCTTTCATCCGTCCTGGATCCGGACAATAAGAAACGAAGATGAACTCTTCCGGGCCTTGCCCCGCCTCCAAATCAGCAACAAGCCTTGTAACATCATCCTTATAGTCGTAATTCTTTTCTGCTGCTGGCTTTTGTTGTGGATGAAATTTGAAGGCTGAGCTGGGCATTGTTGGGACTGATCTGGATGGTCCAGCCGACTGGTGGGACGAAAAAGACGAAGAAAAGGAAGAGGAGATAGAATCACTCATCGAAACATCATCTCTCATCTGCTGTAGAATGGAAGGCACAGATGTTGTTTTCGATGTCCAAGTGGGCGTTGTGGACGTTGTTGTCGACCCATCACTCGAAGCACCGAGAGCCGCCAGATGGGCTGGGATTCCGATCATCGGATTGGGGGTTGGAGCTTTGGTTGGAGTTCCAGTGGCAGGGTTGATCTGCATCGACGTCGTTCGCGACGATAAGAGCTGTGCCATGGCCTTCGCCTTTGTATTGGCTGAGAGTTCACTTGAGGTGGTGTCAGATAGAGATGAGGAACTTGGGGCGGGAACTGTCGAGTAATTGATGACGTGAGTGTATGACGGTTTGGTGGTTGATAAGGGTGGTGTGAAGGTTGAGAGTGAGGGCGAAGAGTCTGGTATCGTTGTTGGAATAGAAAGGTGCGTGCTGGTGTGGAGTGAGGTTGTGGATGGATCGGTTTTCGAAGTTGAAGTTTTGGACAGTGAAAGAGTGGTTGAGGGAGTCTTTGATAAAGAAAGAAGGTGTGACGTTGAAGTTTCGTCTGTTCTTCGAGAGTGTGGAGTTGATCCTGTCGAATTGGACGTCAATTGGAAAGTGGATGACCCGGTTGGAGTTTTGGAGCTTCGGAAATCACTTTGAGACGATGATTGGAGTCCAGTAAGGGTCGAGTCGGTGATGGCAGTTGGAGTGGTGAGAGAAGAGGGTATTGATGAGCCAAATGATGATGTGTTGTTTTGAGAAGTTTTAGACAACGAAAACGCGGATGATGGGCCTGATTTTGAGAAGCTCGATGAGAGAGGATCATCTGAGGATGATGAATGAGTTTTAGAGAGGATAAAAGATGACGAAAGGCCCGTCGAGCTGAGTGGGCCGAAGGATCTCGAAAAAGTGAGAGATGTTCCTTCCGTCTGGTCCATATCAGTACTGGCTGTTAAAGAAGAATAAAGCGATGAACTGAAAGACGAAAAATCCGGAGAGATAAAACTGCCCGCTGACTCCGACAGGTAATACGTTGTGTTGGAAGTGCTCTTCTTTGACGAGGACGTACGTGTCTTCCCAGACCCTGATTTTGTGTGGTGACGTGATGAATGCTTTTTGGAATGTTTTTTCCCTTTTTTTCGAGTGACACGGTCAGTAGTGTCTGTTTCGAGGGATGTTTGGGAGAACGATAAGGAGAACGAGATAGAGTCGTGTCTGTGAGAAGTATCTCGAGATCCCTTTGATGATGATTGTGATGTGGACGAACGAAGTGTTGTGCTTCTCAATTTCTTGAGAGATGAGAGTTGAGAGAGTTGGGGGGCGACTGGGGTTGCACTATCGTCTGGAGAGCATTGGATGACGGTGGAATGGGTACGGACACCATACCCTTTCAGGTACAGTCTTCCGAGATTCTGAACCGACAATTGCGATGTTGGTTTGAACGTGATCGAAAAGACGAGATTGCCAGTGGCGGGGATAGTTCCAGATGTTGTAGAAATGGTCACATCAGAATGGAGATCATGGGCATCGACGACGAATGGAAATTCGATGTCGTACTTTGATTTAAACGTGAAATCGCGGGTGTAGCTGGATGAGATGATGAAAGCGAGAAAATCAGACGTGCGACCAACCTGAAAACTTCCAAAATCCACAAACGGAGGCAGAAGAACTTGCGGATAGTACGGGGAGATGTCGATCGGGATTTCCACGAACTTGAAGTGGATGAAGTGCAAAAGCAGGAGATCAAACCTCATAACGTGTTTTTATTTTTATAACATCGTGTAAAGGCGTAAATGAATCAGGCCGGTAGACTGAATTGTATTGTTGGAAAACACCGGGATGTAGTCCAATCTTAAGGATGAAAGACGTGTGATGTTGGGAGAGGAGGACATACTCTCTTTGAAACAAAGAGTTGGAAATGAAAAAGCGTTGGAGGAGTGACTTGGACAGGGAGATGGTCTTTCGAGATGTTGATGATTGTGAATGGGCACGGATGATTGACACCAACATCTGTGAAAAAAGACACGATATGTCGAGGTCTCACCTCCATAAAAGGTGTAACAAGACTCATAGAAATGAGAGGTCCCCTTTGGGAAACAACTAAATCAGATTACGATGAGTGTGGTGATTGAATTGATTTGTGAAGGGTTGATCCTCAAATCTCTCCCTATTTGTTGTATTTTCCCTTCTTTATCGTCGTGAGAGGATCCATATGAATAAAATAGCATCATCATGTGTGCATATCGACCGAATTTCTTCCTCTCCCAAACATTTGGCCAATGTCCACATCATCCAGAAATTGATGTTTGGAATGCAATTGAATTTTGTGTGTCCATTTCTATCATCATTATTTACGTCATTGTCCGTTTGTGGTTTTGTATCTCCATTTTTCAACGACTTATCAGACTCCGCAACCTCTCCATTGTCATTCGTGCCAACGAAGTTATAATGGACTGTACATCTGTCTTGATTGTGTATTTATTGGTTGTCATAATGCATGTGCTCATCAGCACTTCCACCAAACGAGCCATCATCTCTTCATTTCTGCATCATCTGGATCACTCGCCTGTTTTCAATGTCGAGCTCTCGGAAATTGCTCAATTGTTCCGGCACTACCATTTGATCGATGCAGTCAGTACACTCTCGTTCCTTGGTCGCTTCCAGCGTCATTCCTTTCTCTCCACACAAGACCTTCACCAAAAAATCTTCTTATCCGCGGAATTCGAGGCCTTCTCAATCTTGGAAAGACGAGCTATGCTAATTCTGTGCTTCAATGCCTTGTCCAGTCCCCAATTCTCTCACGCCTTCTTCTCGGATCCACAGGCGCTGTCCATATCCCCCGACATCAACTGACCACTTCTCCCTGCTCTATCTGTGAGTTTGAGCGCATTCTCAGTGAATTTTCCACCAAAACTGATCGGATCGAATCAGATAAGCCTGATCTGTCCTCATCTTATCCAACAATCAACCCATCAAGATTTGTCTACACTGTCTGGACACAACCTGGAAGTCATTTCACCCCTGGACAGGAGCATGATCCTTACGAGTATCTGTTGGCAGTCATGAAACTTTTGCACTCTCATATCCACTTCGTCCAGGACAACACAGAAACTGAATCAACAAAGAAGGACGCTCATCAGCCGAGACCAAACGCTCTCTTTCGAGCCCTTTATCCGCAAGAGACTCCCCATGAGATTCCGAAAGAGGAATTGCCTCCACAAAAAGATTGTTCTTGCTTTATTCACCGAATCTTTGGAATCAAGACCCTCAAATCAACTCTCTGCACCCATTGCAACACATTAAACACGTCCACTTCATCCCAACTGACACTCTCATTGAGTCTTCCCTCTCTTTTGTCTGATCTCTCCCCGTCAACACACTCAAAACTCGTCCACCAAGATTCATTGCTCTTCACCAACACATCTGCTCAACCATCCCGCTCCCATTCCCCAAAAGCTTTTTTCCACCCAACATCAACGCGATTATCTAATTGGACACCGGCTACGCCAACAGCCTCGTCAACGTCCATCACTCGCCCTCAACAAACTAAAGGGAAAGGGTATCTCGTTCTTTCTTTTATCTCATCAATAATATTATGTATAGAAGTGACTCTGGGCATCATCATGATTCACAACTCTCTCGCGTGGATAAAGTCAAGCTTCAAACAAAGTCGCAGGAAAGCACGTATGAACTCTTCTGTTTAACCCGTTTCTTGTTCCTCTACAGCTCTCCATCATTATTTGTCGAAGCTGACAGTGATATGCCGTATCGCGAGAAGGATTCCGACAATGAATTCGATAAGTCGTCTGACCCACTCTTTTTCGACATTGTTACTTCTTTTTTTGATAGAATTAACAAAATAAAGCGAAAAAAGTCAATACAACCAACAAAGCCGGTTCCTTCGCCGCAATACTCGCTTCAATCATCGTTCTATCCGAACCAACTTGATCCTGCCCGTTCGCTTTCCCCATCTGCATACCCTGCGACAAACATCAACAGACAATCGTCTCTTTCCCCAACTTCCACAAATTTCATCGAATTTACCCCCCGCGACACTCCAGGAACCGCCCCCACCTTCTTCCCTTCTTCAAACACCACATCGCCCTCGTCTGGGTTCGTCGCATCAACTCTGTCCGATCTCCCAACATCTCCTTCATCTCGTCCGTCTTTTCAATACCTCGTCCCTTCCCATCCTCCTCTCTCCCCGTCGGACAAGGAATCACATCCCCAACAACACTCGACGATTCGGAGTGGGTTCCCAACATCTCCTTCCCAACCACTCATCAATCTCCCTTTCTCACCATCTTCAGAACCATCGTTGACCAACTTCTCGCCCATAGCTGGACTCTCTGGACTCCATCTCTCCCAAATCCGACTCCCCCCATCAGTCAATCAGAAGGGGAGCATTCCCACAACATCAGTTCTTCCACATCTTCCCACTGTAACAGGATCTTCACTGTCGACGCAAACACCACAACGCCATCTGAGTCTGACGTATTCACCATCGTCGCTTCCAATCTCCTCACTCTCCCAACAGGCGACTCCAGACCTGCACAACATCCTCACACCACGTGCGAAGACCGACACTTCAACCTTCTCACTCGACTCGCCGCAGATCGAGATTGGGGAAGACGAAATGAGAGATGAGGACGGACAGTGGGTTCCACAGGCAGGTGGGCTCGCTGGAGGCAACCCACAGTTCGATGAAGATGCTGGAGCGAGTGAGAGTGGGCAAGAGAGTGATGGAAGCTCGGATTCTGTTGAGTCGGAGCAGCTGGACGGATCAGCCGCTTCAGACGATTCGAATTCAGATGCTGACGTGAGCGAGGCAGGCGGGGAGAGCAGTGACGAGGCTGAGAACGATCAAGATGAACAGGAATCAGCCTCATCGTCCTCAACCAACACGAGCAATGCTGAGAGTGACGAAGATGAGGAGGGGATGCAGAAAGACGAACCAGAATCGTCCGAAGAGTCGTCCATTCGACGCAAACCTCGAAAATCAAAGAAAGACACGGAAGAACAGACCAGTCTGGAGTCTCCCTCGCCCACAATCCCAACAGCTCCCACTCCTCTCACCACGACAGGCATGCAGCTCGACCTGATTCCATACAGCACGGACAGTCCGAGTTTGAAGGGGGACGAAGGAAAGGGTCTGTTTGTTGATCAGCCGGACGAGGAATTTCGAATGATGGATGGTTTGTGTTTTTTTGATTGTTCTTGTTTTCAGATGAGGAGGCGTTCACAATGTTGCATCAACAGCAATCATCACTTTTGGAGAAGTTCCAGTTCGAGACGTTCAGCTCGTTCTTCAATGCATTCTTCAAGCAATCACAGGAAGTGTTCGGTGTGTCCTTCATCTTCTTCATTCTCTCTCCTCTCCATCGTCTGCAGACAAAGAAAAACAGCGACATCCACTGCTTCCCCCGACCTTCCTCACTCCATCCACCTCCTCCTCTCCATCTTCCAACACCCTCACACTCGAAACTCTCCTTGCCCACTTCTTCTCAATCAAGACAAGCGATGCAGCGTGTCCAAACTGCCACCAAACAGGACAGGTAACCTCTCAACGTCTTCTCTCGCAAATTCCACACACGCTCGTCATCAACATCGATCGAACGGGGAAACAGAAAGGTGAGGAGCAGGCGGAGGAGAGAGATGTGAAGGCGGAAGAATCTGCAATCAAGAAAGAGCCAGCGAAGGTGGAACAAACAGCTGAACAGGCAGCCTCAAGCAATACCTCCCCACACACTTCAAACCATCACTCGTCACAATCACATGTCCTCACCCTCCCCTCGTTCCTCTCCATCCCAGCTCCCATCTCAGCAGACCCTTCCGTGCCATCTCCTGTCTCTCTCATCGACGACAGCTTCTTCGTTGCCACATCCAACAACACCACTCCCTCCCTCCCCACACTCACATCGGTCACTCCCCCCTCCACCCACACTTCAATCTCCCCACACTCCAAAGATTATTCGTCTGTGGCTGTGTCTTTCCCGTCGTCCTCTCTCTCCCTCCTTCCGTTCGTCGCCTGCACAAAAGATGCGGCAGCGATGTGGGCAGAGTGTCTGCAGCGGGCGGAGATGGAGACAGTTCTTGAAGAGAGGGAAGGGCTGTTTGATCCGTCGCAACATGGTCTGTTCTTCTTGTCGTCGTTTCTTGTTTTTGCTCAGATCGCGTGGAGTACATCACAAGAGTCGCCAACAATCACTTCTCGTCTCGCTTTCTCTTCGATTTGGGGGCAGTTGTGTGTCAACTGGAGGAGACAGCTGTGGATGATGTCCGAGTGTGTTCATCTCTCCTTTTTCATCTCCCTCTCTTCTTCTCAAGTACGTCACGTTCCTCCGTCTGGACATCGACACCTCCCATCTTCCCCCCGCCCCATCATCTGACCCAACCCCTCCCACAACTCTCGTCCCAATCCCTCCCGCCATCACATCAGAATTCCTCGCCTCACTTGTTCCCCTCTTCTCGCCCTCGTCAACCACAGGGGTGTCGACAATCTGGATCAGGGCACTGGACGAATCGCTCTCGTTCTGTTCATTCGATGCTATCGATCAGAAAGATGCTCTTCTTCTTTTTTATCAAAAACGGTGTGCTCCTGCCTTGATCTCATCTGTCTCGATCTCCCCATTTCTCTTTCTCTCTCCAGCAATTTGGAGGTCGTTCCTATGGCCGATCCAAATCCTGTTCCAGTCTCGAAAAGTGTGTCGTCGTCCATTTTTATCTTTGTGGGATACTTTCTTCTCTTCAGGCACTCTTGATTCACTCTTCCTCTGTTCGCAGCTTTCACAAGTTGTTGATATTCAATCTGTCTTCTTTCCTCCTCCAATGGATGCCATGCCTGGTCGTGATGAGATCCAGCTCGAAGTGGAGCAATGAAAGGGATCTCGTGGGATGGTCACCCATAACAAAACCAAATGAACACCTCACTTCGCTTTGAATGAACTCTTATTTCGTTATTGTTCGAGCTCGAAAAGAAAGTGAAATGAAGAGGAACTGGCGGATTATGTGAGCATGTCTCACTCAAAGTGAACAACGAAAATACAATTTTGGGACAGTTCGTTCATAAACGAAGAATTAAAGACGACAGAGACGAATACACAAAAATAAAGCTACTATACAGAAGAGATACTGTCATCCACTTCACTGGGGGTCTTGGAGTGTCGTTGGCTGACTGGATCCGCGGCTGGGTCGCTGCAGATTTTTCCTTCGTCGATGACAGCGACGCTTTGGTGGTCTTCTTGCGGATCTGACAACGTGGACAACTTGAGTCCTGTCATCTCCTCGTTCTCCCTTTGCTCTTCCTCCTCTCTCACCTCCTCCCACACTTTTCCATCCTCATTTCCCTCTTCCTGGTTGAGGGGAAAGAGCCCTGCGAGGTAATTCGCGTGTTCGAGCCAGAACTCCTTCACCACACCCGCCCTCTCACTCACCCTTCGCTGCTTGCTGTGCTTCTCCCACGGGAACTCCGCTCCAGTGAACGATTGATGATCGATTGGCAGCACGGGAGGGCAGAAGTATTCTTCTCTCCATCTCGCGCTGAGCACCCCCACACGGCCGTCATTCGGTCCGTCTGTTGGAAGGATGGCAAGGTGTGATTTGGCATATCGACCGCGAGGACGAGGAGCACGGGTTCTTTCGGTGGTGGAGGAGAGCAAGGGGGTTGGGGAGGGGTAGGGTGTGTGGGCGACGATTGAGAACGGGACATCAGCTGAAAGTGCTGGTGGGATTGGAGGCGACTCGAATCTTGGCGAAGGAGGGATTGGCGGAAGTTTGATGATGGGAGGAGCCGAAATAGGAGGCGGGAAGACCCCCTCCTCTTCTTCTTCCTCTTCCACGTCTTCCTGCGCACTCTCGGGCATCGGCCAGTCCATTCCCATATCTCCCGCAAACGTCATGAACTTGATTGGGAGAGCTTTCTCAAATTGCCTGACTTGCATGTCAAACGCGAGGGCGTGCACAGGCAGCATATCAATCGCTCCTGTGTAGTCGATCATGAAGAACTTGGCTGGCTTGGGTGGATATGTGTTTGGATAGCGAATTCCAAACGTCGGCGACGTTGGGTCGAATACGGCTGGTTGGAGTGTGGATAAGAATGCCATTGGGGAGGGTGGGAGGGGAAGGTGGCGGATGAAGGAAGAGGGCTGTGGGGGTGTTGGTGTGGGGAGGGCGTTCTGTTGAGGCGTGTGGGCGTGCCTGTCATCGATGATGGGAGTGTTTAAGCGAGCGTTTGGGTTGACTGGTGGAAGTGGCTGAAAGCTGACTATACTCAAGAATATGTCTCTATCTTCCATAGAAACGTCTGGGAGGGGATTTGAAGGGTCCTCAGAAGGCAGCGGTGGTGTCTGGAGCTCGGCCACATTGTGGGAGATGGAAGTCTTCAATAGGGCGGATGTAGAGACGGGATTAGGGGTTGGAAGGGCGGGGATTGATGCTTCTTCGGCGTTGACGTGTGAGAAGTAATATTCAGCGAGGAAGTCGGCGGTCGGGAAGCCGAGTTCTCGGAGGGTGACTGGAGGGGAGAGTTTGGAGAGGAATTTGCGATAAGACGTGCCGGAAACGGTTTCAATTGCGTTGAGAGCGGATGTGGCTCCGAGATGAGGAGTTGCGAGGGTTGTGACAGAGGCAACATTCTTATGGGAGAGAGGAGCAGATATGATGAGTAAATAAGCAAACATCTGCGATATTTTTGTCCTGATAGTTCCAAAGCATGTGTCGAACAACAACTCCGCCAAATGAATGGCAGATGAAATGAACTTTGGGGGTTTGGTGTTTCACCAGAACATTCCGCACAAAATCGTACAAAAGCTGTGGACGTGGGGATACAGAGAAGGAGGAAGAAAAGAGACATCACATCAAGAAAATAGTGGATGGGTGGGAAGGATGATAGTCTCTCCCAAGCGACTTTTCGTTGAGAGAAAAACGAATGGGAAGGATAATCCAGAAAAAGAATGAGTAAATGTTTAAAGAAACGATGAAGAATAATATGAGTCTATCAAACTTTCGCTTGAGTATTTGCAGAGGCCGCAAAACTTAGATGTGCGATCTCAACGATGAATCCGGAGCTCCTAAGGAGTGGTCGAATTTTCATCCAATACGACGATCCATCAAAGAGAGGATGCTTATCGCTTTTGAAAAGGTGAGCAGTGAAAGCATCAAATCGAGTAACTCCATGAACAAGAACGATTGGGTACGTTTCTAGCAAGAGATGTTGAGAAAGAAAGGAAATACTTGAAGTCTGGAGAGACATAATAGGTTGACCGAATGATGAGTGAGAAGAAAGTGCCTGCTAAAGTTGGTTGACTGGCGATCTGAACCAGAATAAAGCACTTCGGATAAATCCTATTGTTTGAACGGATTATTGTATTCATTTTTACACAAAGCATCATCACATCCTCATGCTACATGTGTAAAATTGTGAAAAAGGAGTCAGATGTGTCCGCTCGATGAATAATTGAACTCCGACTAAATGAATAGGAAGTGAAAAACCCCACTGTATTAACAGTGACTACAGACTTGCCAATTGTCGTACAAAGAGTTGGAATTGTTTCCAGTTCTCGTTATTGTTGGTGAGCTCGTCAGTCAGACGAAGATACGTGACAGCATTGACCTTCGTTCCCTTCTTGCAGTTGTTGAGGATAGTGCCGTAAGCAGTGGTATCATAACGAGGAAGAGCGTTTTCAGCAGCGACCATGCATCCACTGGACTTGCAGGCCTGGAGTACAGTATAAACAATATCTTCGGGTCCACATGCAGCTGATGACGGTTGTTCTTGATTTCTCATCTCAAAACAAGTGAAATCGAAGATAACATTGAGAGACTTGAACATCTGGGCGGCAGTGAGGTAGAAATTGTTGCCATTTGTCATGTAATAACCAGTGGTGCCTTCTGCTGCGCGGGATCTGTCCCTTGCCCACCAATGGATTCCAGCAATCTTGCAGGCAACATCACATTGATTGGAACCGCTCTTGAAGACAGCATTGGCCGCAGTGAGAACAGCCTTCCCGTGCTCGAGAAGGCGGTTCTGGTACCACGACATGAAGAACTTGCCGTACTCCGAAAACTGGCCATTGTTGAAGAAGTTGGTATCGCCTGGGCGACTGTTGTATCCACCTGCATCAGTTGGAGGGCTGTCCCATTCTGGGTGTCCGGCTTTTCTTGCTGCTTCTTTGAACGAAGCGAGCATGCCAGCATCGAAGCACTGGAATGCCCCAACACCTGGGAAGCTCCAACGATCCAGTTGGTAGCCTGGATAGCGGAGTTCGCCAGCTGGCCCACAACCAACTTGAACTTCGGTGACTGAGTTACCAATGCGCGAACCCATTGCGTTCTTGAAGGCTTGCATAAAGTCTTTGTACATCTGGATGGCGTTACGGCCTCCGGCAATTGTGGTGGCGTCGGCAGAGAGTGACAGACATTCTGTGTCTTCGTGGCCCCACTGGTCTTTGTAATATACACCCGTGCGTGGGAGCCATGATGGAATTGGGATCATGCATGTGTCGCCAACATTTCCGCCGCAGCGATGGAAAGACATGACACACGCCAATTTCAGTCCGACGCGGTTGCAGGCGTCTGCGAGCTGAACGTAGGGAGCAAAGTTGTATGTTTTGGGTGAGGCCTCAACAAGACCCCACCAGACATCGACCATCACACCGTGGATGTTCGCACTCTTCAGTTGCGCAAGTTTGTTCACGACGTTTTGGTCGAGAACACCAGACGAGGAAACTGTTGTGAGTGGAAGCATCACGTCCGTATGTGTGCCGAATAGGATGGTAGTGAGATAGAATGCAATGAATCGAATCATAGTCCAATATTTGCCGTCGAGGACGATTTTTGATCGAGCCATACTTCCAATCGGAATGGAATCAGTCATTTCGTTTCATTCAAACTGAATAAGCAATCCAGATGATAAAAAGTCAAGAATTCAGAGATGACCCTCTTTAAACAATGATAATCATGAGATGAATGCCAAATGGCAAAGAAAGATTATCGATGAAATGGAGTTCACTCAGCTGGAGCTGAGGGAGCAGGTGAAACTTCATCCGGGACTTCAGCATCATCTGCCTCTTGTTTTGGGGTTTCAGCCTCATCTCTAACCTCTGTCTCATCAGATTGGACCTCAGGGACCTCTTCCTCCACGATTTCTTCCTTGTGTTCCTCAGGGGCATCCGCGACCGGAGTCGACGACTGTGATGGCCTCGGTTGACTAACTTGCGAACGGGGCCGAGAGCGAGTGCTGGCGTTTGTTTTGGGTCGTTTGGGAGGAGGGGCAACTTGTTGGGTCATGTCTGTGTGACGAATGGCATATTGCGATCGATAGCCCATGTCAAACACAGCATTAACGAAATCACTGTGAGAAATAGAGGGATAGAAGGATAGAGAGGGTAATAGAGTTATACAAACGTGTAGTTAATGACTCCATCGTTAACAACGCCTAAATCATTCAAAATGTCATCAACCTATCGGAAGAAGGATATCAAAGAAGAATGAGGGTGGATACGTCCTCGTTGGAGAGTTTCCATGTCAGTTTTGAAAAGAAAAGCCGGAATTCGTTGACTGTTAATGTTCCTGAATTATCTGTGTCAAACACCCTGAAGGATTCGATTATTGTCTCCTTTGGATCGAGTGATCCTCCCCAAAACGCTCCCATCATGTCTGCAAAATCGTCTGAGATTGGCGATGACATGATTCGTCACAAAAGAGAGAATAGCAAACCAAACGCAACGCGTCCAAGTGGTGTCTTGTTCATAGACTGAATCATGTTGTTTAACTCTTCTTTCGTTGTTTTCATTCCGAGACAATCATTCAAGAGGAGCTGACAGAAGAGAAGAGCAAAGAAATTGAAAAGAAAGAAGGAATCGCAAACACCCATTGAATCTGAAGAAATAGTCCCATCTCCATCGGAGTCAAACAGAGAAAAGGCTTCCTTGAGTTCAAGGAGTTCTGAAGGGAGAAGTCGAATATGTGGGATGATTGGACAGAAACAAATAGAAAGATATATCAAAGCACGTTCAAAGAATAGCAATGTTGCATCCTCAAAGTTCATACCTCGCTCTGTCAAGAGTTCCATCTTCACTTGCTCCCCATTATTTCTGTAATTTGGACCAATTTGATCAGAAGCAATAATTGAGGTTCACATTGGAGAAAAAATCAATAAAAACTAAGGAGGCTGTGACATGAGAAGCCCGCTCAACATAACAGGGTCTTACAGGGGATTAAAGCATCGAGTGTTCGGCTGGATTAATCCTTCTTCTTCTTGCATTTGGAGAAGGTAAACCCTCCACAAGCAATAAGAATGATGAAGAAAATGATGAGCTATGGAAAGACGAGATTACAGGGAGAAGGAAGACACACGAGAATCACGACAACGATGACCACCCACAACCACACGTTCTTCCACCACATCTTCTTTTTGAGGTCCTTTGACCCCTTATTGAATCGGACAGCGGCATTATCCAGTTCTTCCGTCTGGTCGACAAGAAGTTCCAGTTTATCCTGTCGAGCGAGCAATTTGTCTGGAGTAGGGTGGAAGAAGCGGAGGGGTTTGAAAAGAAGATTCATGTGTTAAAATGAGAAAGACAAACCGATATTGCCTTCTACCACGCCCCGGAGTTCATCCACATCGTCTTTCGCTCGGGCGATTCTGTCGACAGATTTGGTTGTGTATGTTCTCTATAGATCCAAACATCAGGAGAAAGAGGAGAAAGAAAAGTGTCGGAGATGATCAACGTGAATTGGAGAGATTCAGACCATCAATTGGTCGAGTTGAGAATTGAAGTCGCGCATGGTATTGGCTGAAGCGGAGAAAACAGAGTTGCCGTATTGTGCAATGAATCTGTCTTCAACTTCTTTCAAGTACATGAATGCAACACGTGCGTCGAATGATTTGTCAGTGAGGCAGAGATAGACAACTCGGTTGTCGATGACGTAATGAAAAGTGTAGCTAGGAAGATAACGACAGTCATGATAGGAATATTGGAGCGAGAAAAAGAGAGAATATGAATCAGATGAGAATGGAGGATGGCGTATGAGCAAAAATGAGTCCATGGACAGTACTTTTCATAGATGTATGACATTTTGCTGTTCGAGGTGGGAATCTTCTGTAAAATTGTTCTGGAGATCTGTCCGAAGTTCCCCGAACTGCTAGAATACTCCGAGAGGACAACAGATCCTCTGGCAACGAGAGAATATATGATTGGCATTTCAGTGATCCGAACCAAAATCAATGTTATTCCACAGACACGACGGACATTTGGACACAAATCAAGATTGAAATGAGAGAATTCGACTAGAATTAAGAAATATCACCAACATTTGGAAGAAGAAAGGGAGCTAGCTTTGGAAACGTCGCGATTGAGCCAGCTGATGTGGAAGATCTGATCTGTTGAGGAAAAATTGGGTTTTGAGGTGATAGTACTTGAGCAAGAGGACTTACAGAAGCAGAAACATAAGATGGTCGAGATAATGAGTGTGTTAGGAGAGGCGAGTAAGAGTGGGGCGACGACTTGGAGTGGATCGCTTGTGGGCCGATGTCTTCCACATCGACGTGCGAGAGCAGGACAGGAAACGAGTGGAGTGTGGGAGATTGAGGAGAGGAGACAAGAGGCAGTTCGGATAGTTGGTTGTTCGACTCTGGAGAGGAGAGGGCGATGCGAGGGGTGGGTGGGGAGAGGGAGTTGTTCCTTTGGATGGAGCGTCGCTTCTCTGGTTGTGACGATGATTTGATTTTTGTGACAAACTCCTTTTCTTTGTCTGACATGTCTTCGCTGTCACTGCAAAGATCAATTGTGTCTCCTCGTTTCTGTTTTCCGAATCGTTCGGCCTTCTCGATTGTGGCCCATGCCTCCTCCTCCGCAATCCTCTGGCACAGGATGGTCGACGGGAGGATCTGAACAACATCCGGCCTGTCGTCGTCGTTGTCCAGCGAGTATCTGCTCCGCTGGTGTCCCAAATTGAAGGACGGGTCGTTGGTGTTGTGGTGATAAGAAGAGTGAGGTGTGTGAGACGACATTCTCGTCTTTGTCGATGGTACCTCGTCATCCAAATCCGACTCCATCTCATCTCTTTCGAACACCTCGTTGTTCATCTCCGACGCCAACAGAATCTCCTCCGATGCCCTCGAGATGCGATAGAACGTCTGCTCCTCTTCATCCTCACCGTCCTCGTTGAAGAGTGGGAAGTTGCTGTTCCGGCGAGGAGCAAGTGGTGGGAGTGTTGTGAGTGTGGGTGCCTGGAGTTTTGGGGATGGGGTGTTGAGAGAAGTGAGGGTTGTGATGTGTCGTGTTGGTTGGAAAGGTGTGAGTGTGTGAACGTCTTCTGGTTCGAGCGGAGGTGTGTGCAATGGTGAGACACGATCCAAAATCAACTCAGCCATCTTCTTCAGCTCGTCCTCCCTCTCTTCATTCCCACTCTCGCCCTGCCAATCATCTTCGTCATCAACCTCATCCGTTGGTGGTCTTCCCATCTGCATGAACGAGTCCTGGGTCATCAGGTGTCCGTGTGGTGTGTCGTACACATCCATCAATCCGTTGTTCCCTCCCATCGAGTTCATATCGTCCAAAGAGTACACGATCGACCTCTGCTGCTGTGTCGTCCTTCTCAAGTTCTCCGCAACGTCATCTCCGAACAGGCGACCGGGCTGGGCGAGAGGAGGAGTGTGGGTGGATGGGGGAAGTTGGGTGATGGGAGCAATCACTCTTACTTCATTTTGAGAAAGTTTTGGGGATTGCGCAGTTCCAATCCGTGCCGTTTGAGCCAACTCTGGTGAGCCAAACGAATTCTGCATCAATTCGTTGATGGCATTTCTGATTTGCGGATTGCGATGGTTGGCGTTGAGTGTGCAGAACTCTTCCACCACTCGAATCATCCCTCGCTTCGACTGCGACGAGCAGATGAAGGAGAGCAAATCGAGAAGTGTGGCGCTGACAAGGTTTGTGTGTTTCTGTTCGGCGAGTGCTTTGAAGATGTGGAGGATGAGCCCGCTGTTCACAAGGTCGGCCTCTTCCTCCGCGTGGGAGTGGAGAAGGAAGGAGTGGAAGAAGTGGCAGGTGGAGATGGTCAGTTGTTTGTTTTGGTTGTGGATGAGTTGGTGGATCGCGAACGGAATTGAACTTTGCAAGAAGAAAGGATACGCACGCGTCGGATGTGCTCGCAGCAGAAACCCTCCAAAATCACACAGCGAAGCCAGAAGAGCTGAATGATGCGTCTGTTCTGGTGCCTTCGGAGGTGATTTTGGTGAAATGGACAATTTGAGTAACTGTTTAAACGGAATGTCTTTCGGAGACGAAGTATGGATGGGTTGAGAAGGAAGTGATGTGATTGGGGGGATCGCTGAGAGTGGTCTGAACATTTGCGAACATAAGCTTTGGTCGGTTGGCGGTTTTCGATCAAAGAACAGACCTGCCAGCTTCCCCGCATCTGAACACGATGGAAGAAGGAAAGAGGACAATTGGCGGAGCAGATGAGTTCGAAGTGAGGGACTTTTCTCACCTTCAATCAATTTCACAAAATTTGAGAAAAAGTGAGATCTTGCAGGGATGTTCGCTGTTGCTCCTTCGTCCGCCAACAGCGTTGTTCTGAACAAAAAGGGGTCGGCATCGAATGCGACGTGCAGGATGTCCGAAGCGATCACGCGCACCTGCTCGACGGGATGGGCGAGGTTGACAAGAATAACAGAGAGGAGGGAAGGAGAAGAGGGACTTTGAGAGTTGTTTGGGAATCTGACGATGTCGATTGTGTTTAGCATCTGCTGCTCGTATTCCCGAATCACCTCGTCCCGTTCCTCCAGCGAGAGGAAGTCAGGCAAAGAGAATGTCGGCATGAAGCTTGTTCGGGATACAGCAACCGGGACAGCGAGGAGGAACGACAGGACGGAGAACTGTTCCGACGATTTCGCGACTCGCAGGATTCGACAGATTTCGAGGAGCGAGAGGAGCGCACCGAGTCTCTCGGACGATGTCGGAAATGTGTCGGGAAGAGTGAAAGCGGTCAATCTGTCCGTCTGCGGCGGTTTAACAACTTTGATTGTGTGCTTGTCGACTTTATCCTTCGTCGGCGAGAGGAGAAAGATGTCGTCGTCAACAGGAACAGTTTCTGAGACATCGCCGGCTTCTTCCACGCTTTCCAGAAAGATGGGACGATATTGGCTGCCTTCCCGTTCTTCGATGGTGGTCAGCCATTCCGCCTGTCGCAGTGCACGAAAGGAATCGCCAGTTCGGAGTCTGAATAGCATGTCTGGGGATTCCGAGCTGGTTTGGGTGTCGAATGACGAGGTTGTTGCTGATTTTGTGATTTTGGGTTGGATTTTCGGTTTGGTTTGTTGTTGTTTCTGTTCGGCGGTTTCCAAAAGGTGGATCTCTTTCCATTCGACCAACTCCTCGTCCTTGACAGGGTTGCATCCAGTTGACATCAAACCCGACAACACTTCTTTGTGTGAAACAAAATGGGTCAGGAGAGACTGGACATTAGCCTCAATCACAGAGTTGATCCGCTCACAAGAAGCCTCGTCCAGTTGAAGCGGCAGAATCGTGTCCCTGATGTAGCAAGCACGGTAGTTCTCGATGACCAGCGTGGCAATGCTGGGGTCGGTGAGGGAGCTTGGAAGGTGGAGGTGAGGCTGTGTGGCGAGGAATTCTTGATGGCGCATGTGCCGATGGAAGTCTGGGTCAAACTCGAGACAATGAACAACCCGAAGGCAGTACTTGTCACTTAAAAGCATGTGCAGGACGTCCAGTGTCAGAGTGAAGAAGGAGACGGTGATTCGGAAGATGTAGTGAAATGTGGGGATGTTCTTCGGGTCTGTGTCATCTAACGACTTCCGAAGATTGGTCAGTTGATCCAAAAAGGACGATGTTAACAGAAAATAGGACAGAGAATTAAGGTTGTCGATGTGGTATCTGCAGCTGATGATGTTCTCATAGATCACTTTCAATCGGCCGGGTGTGGGATCTGGGAGTGTAAACTCTGGTAGTGTCTCAAGAACATCGAGGATTTGTTGGTAGATTGTCGTAAGACCTTCTTCAGAGCTGAAACTGAGGGATATTTGTTGTTGTTTTGCCGGATCTGTCCAAATAAGGATATTTTCTGAAATATTGTAAAAAAAGTTAATAAAAATGATGAGAAGTTCATGATAGTGATAAACAAATGATGATTGGACAACGTGGCCTCCAAATAAATGATGCAAACGGTTCTCGATTTCAAGCTGAAAATCTGCATGTGTAAACAACATCATGTATCCTTTGTCAGGATCTCCACTGTCAGGGTCAAAACGAAGAATCCTTTGCTGGAAAAAAGTCACTTCTGAAAGAGAAGGAACAAACCTCGTGATCGACTTCGACGGTTCCCCGACCGGAATCATTCCAGGCATCTCCCTGCTGGACATAGAGAGTTGCCCGAGTGAGCATATATTCCAACTGTGAGTCTAGATACCAGGTTTATGATTGAATCTGTTCCGATGTGATCGGACCAGAATAAAAGTTGGGGATGTACTTCAGAATCTGAGTGGATATTTGGGATTTTGTACCGAACAACAGAATGAAGAAAAACTTGTATTCATATTCCGCTTGGAAATTCACTTTTTTTCCGGAGTTCAAACAGTGCCAAACCACTGAAAGCCAAATTGAGGAGAGTGTCCATGTTGTCTGGACGTGTTGAAGATTGCGACGATGTCAAGTTGGACAATGGATCAAAAAACTTCGAAGAACCGAGTGAACGTGCCTGTTTGGCTGTAATTTGGTACAGAGTGATCCTTTCACTGTCATTTTGGTTCTTCCAGTCTGTATTCTTCACCTTGGTTTCAATCACAATCCAATTTATTCAGACCATTCTGAAGGATCTGAATAAAAGTTACGTGGACTTCCTGAATCAAGTAGAATTATCGAACCCTGACATTCAAAGTCAACAAAAATGGTTCTGTTCCATGATCGTGTCTATTTTCAACAGAAAAACACCCTTTAATGCATTCTTCGACGATCAGAAGGAATAATTACATTCCAAACAAAAACTCACAGTGAACGAGAAAAGGAAATGAAATAATAGAAAAGCACACTATTCTTGCTAAAGAACAAAAATGAGAAATAAATGATGACCAAAATCTGAGAAAGTTTCACACACCAGTGCACGGAAAGGACACATAGGTATCGAGACTTTTTGAGATTGTTTTTTTTTCCACAACTCGACGTCCGTTTTGGACCATACTAAATGCTTTTTTGTCGTAGAGAGAAAATCTTTGTTCGCATCACAACTTATGCCCACATTGATCTCCTGTTGTGATTCCGCGTTCTTTTTCATTCTGTTTGCTTGCCATTTTTGTTTTTCAGACAAAACCCCTGTATGAATCGAACACAGATTTATCAGACCACACTCTCAAGGATGTCCTTTTTTCATTTTCAATCTTTCAAGTCACACAACATTCGTCTCCACACCGAAATACAACATCCGTTCTTATTCACTTTATTCAACACAATCAATCAACTATCCAGTTTTTTTGTTTGATCAATCGCCTGGTGTTGCTTCACAGATCTTTAATCAAAAAATGATACCCTTGCGATCCCAAATTTCTTTCTTCTTTTTCCTCGTCTAAGTCGTACCAAGATCAATTTAACGCTTTTCTGATATTGTCAACATCTGTAAACAAGGTGGGTAATTTTGTTGACATCATTCAGGAGATCGAGTTCATCCATTCAAAATCATTTTTTTCTCGAATTGGCTTCTGACTTGATTGAACAGCTTTTCTGACCATGGTTATCGTGTTGTCATAAAAGCGCAGACATTCATTAAGCCGTCATAAAACGAGGTTTTCCCAGAAAATGATGATGGTGGTCAAACTCTTAAAAAAGGAAAATTTGGAAAAAAATCTCCTGCAACTCATTGAGAAAACCACCTTGAACTTGAAAAGAGCCACTTTTTACATTTCATTTTGGCAATATCTCAACGACCAGTGAATCAATTGTCTTGAACGTTTTATCCAGATACTTTTTTAATGATCCGAACTTTTTCCATTAAATCTTGCACAAAATTATGGGTGTCAAAAAAAAAGTTGAAAACCCCATATTTTCTCGAAAACACTCACAGAGGCACAATTTTTCATCTTTTTTCTTACATATCGTTTTTTGAGGTATTTTCTAATAGAATGTGCTTTCTGTGGTTGAAAACGGATGATTGCTTGTGGATATACGACGTCGAGAAGTTCTTGTTGTTTTGTGCGTTTTGCTGTATGAGGCTTCTGGGCTCAATATTGGGTCTTCTGCTCCAAAGTTGTGTCAGAATTATTTGCTCACGAAAACAAAATTTCCAAGAAAAAATCTGAATCTATGGTGGTGAACTGAATTTCGGTGCCGTTGTGATAGCACAGAAAAAAACTGTGTTTTCTTAAAATCGTTGAAACACAAAAATTGGACACTTTTCAGAAGAAAGGGTTTTACGGAGAAAACAGCGTTTTCCCCTGTCAACAACAATATCAACTTTTTTCTCATTAATTTGGCAAAATGCTCCGATATTCGAAAGAATGAATGTGAGAACAATGTCATCTGAATCAATTTATTAGTTGTGAAAAGGGTATTTTCAGACATTTTCGTTTGCTTTATGTTTCTTAAAGCCACTTGAATATATTTTTCGTTCTTCAATTTTCTTCCTGTTCGTGTCAACAATTGACAAATTGTCAAACCAGAATTGTTCCACAGAGAATGACACATCGAGGAATCTAAAGCATGACAATTTGTCGAAATTGAAAAAGAAGGAGATAATTAAGAGTTTCGTGACATAATGCTGATTGGTTGCTGTTTGGAGTTCTTTTCATGAGGGGCTGACAATCAAGCTGTTTCGTTGGAATCGGTCACGCTCTCAATAGCAATAAAGACATAAATTTTCTTGCAGAAGGGATTCTTGAAAATAGTAAATTCGATTTGGCAAATTTAATTAATCATATCAGAATAACTTGAGAAAAAACTAGATCCGCCCATGCAATTATTCACAATGTCAAAACTCGCTGACCTCCTTGTCACAGCAGATCACAAACGCAAGAAGGTTAGCATTCTTTGCGATATGCCCGGTGTTCCTGCTCATTTGGTCAATTTTCAACCTGGTAAACATCGGTTCCACCTTGATACAGTCAAATCTGATTTTCCAATTAATGTCAACCTCGCGTATCCAGAAGATGCTGTTTGTGATCCATCTTCGGCAATATCCGAATTCTACATGGGAAGGATGCACGTTATCCTTCCAGTCATCCGATTTCCACACAAAACAAAGCACAGTTTGACTTCGACAATTTATTCTGTGGGTTTAACTTTATACTTGTTATCATTTGTTTCACTTGCGGCTATATCTTCATTTCTTGCACTTCTCGTAATGATATCCCAGAAAAGACCGGGCAACATCAGGCAAAATCACTCCTCGCCCATCGACAAGCCCTCCTTCTCACATCACCCGAATCTACTTCAAAACGCGGCTCCCATTCACGACAGACAATTGACTCCAATTTTGGATTTCCACACGATGAAGATGAGGAAAATGACAATCATTTTGACGATGAACACGAACCGACCAACTTCTCTTATACCGCTGACAATGATGGCATGAACCACGACTTGGACGAAAATTTTCCATTTATGTTTGAAAACAAGCCTCAACACCATCATGTTGAACTCACAGATGATGAATGTCTTGTTGATCAACTGATCCCAACAAATTCTTTACACCACACGCCACCTGGGCAGAGTATCCATCTCAAACTCCAACCCATGTCAGAGAGTCCAGAGGAAGTCACTCCATTTATCTCACCGGTGTCCCTCTTCTTCCAGCCAACTAATGACTCGAATGTTGAAGAGCCTGAAACCGCTCTCACCACTCCCACTCGTGTGAGCCGGAGGGCACACATACGGTTCACATCGAATAGTGTGAGTGATAGGAATACTATGCCTCATACACCTGAATCCACGCCTATCTCACCTGAACATAATTCTTATCGAAATTCACCTCAACGAACACCTGTTTCAGGTTCAAATATTCTCGCCTCTCCAACCCCGCACATTTTGTCATCTCCTACACCCCTTCTGCGCTCGGCTCTCAAAACAGACCGATCTGCCAAGAAGAAACACAAAGTCAGCTTTAGCGAACATATGGAGATTCTCGCCGAAGAAAATCAACATACCCCGCTCATTAACGTGACATTAGAAGACGATATGAGGAGAGAACACGACGAAGAGATGAACGCGCTGGCACTTCGACTCGCTGCTCTGAAAGAGGCAGCAGAACTGGAACAAGAAATACAAAAGAAACCAAAGGTCACTCTTAAACTAGTTGATGATATGAACGATAAGGATGCGAACGAGCATGTGGATAAGAAGGAGGACAAACCAAAACAACGAAAACCGAGAATTGTGTTCAAGTTTGACTCTGACGAAGAACAACCAACACTCACACCGACTAAACCAATGAAGAGGCAGAAATCAACGCCCATTCCGTCAAAGTCTGCACAACTGCATCAGCACGAGTAATTCACTTCATCCATGATAACTTTTGATTTGTGTTCTTCCTGGAAGGTGGATCTCCGACACCCAGCATAACTGTTCGTATCCTATGATGGGAGTTATTTCTATTTCCACATAAAATCCCAACTTTGTCGGTGGATTGGATCCGCCCGTAGACAGATCGCAAACACACATCACACTGTGAACTCCTCTCATCCTTTCCCCAAATCCCAACATGTCGACAAAGGAGGTCATTCATCTCAGTTCAGACCCAAACGACACCATTGTTGTCCGTCACACAATGGGGAAGGGAGGATTTGGCATCGTATCCAAATGCCTTTGGAAGGGGAAAGAATTGGCAATAAAAAGAGAAAAACGGCAAACACATTATTCTTCTCTGAAATTTGAAGCAATTGTTCTTTCAGAGTGTAGTGGTATGTCAATCTCGTCGCACATCTTCCATCTTCTCCGTTTTCCACTCTATGTCCTTTCTTCTTTCTCCTGTCATTCCTGAATTCTTCTTTTTCTTATTTTAGATCTTCCACACATTCCTCGTCTGTATCACTCTGGAATCGCTGGCGACTCATACTTTTTAACAATGGAGCTCCTCGGAAAAAATCTGCGGTATGTATCTGCGGTTCTATGAATTCTTTTTAGATCATTGGCACGTCGGACATCGACAGGTACACTCTCAGCTGCAACGTGTGCATACATCGCTGTTCAATGTCTCGATGCCCTACAAATGCTTCATTCAAGAGGATTCGTCCATAGAGATGTCACACCTGTTTGTTCTCAATATCTTCTGCATTTTTCTCATTTTTCGGTCACACCATCTCCCAATCCCCAATCTTGACTTTCTCAGCGAAATCTCGTTATTGGAACAGGAAACCAAAGAAATCATGTCTATTTAATCGATTTCGGTCTCTCAAAACGCTGCAATCCATTTATTATTTCAAAACACGTTTGCCATCTCATTTTCATTTCACTTCTTCTCACCACAATCCCAACTCTATATCAGCGGACATCCGGTCATCCTTTTCGTGGAACTCTTCGATATGCATCTGTTGCCGCCCATCGAGGATGGGTCTGTTTTCCATTTGTCGTGTTTTATGTTTTTTGTCTTTTCCACGCAGGAACTCACCCCCTACGATGATATATGGGGATTGGTGTATTCCCTCATCCAACTCAACACAGGCTCTCTCCCCTGGAACAATATAACGAATCAGGTTCGCATCTCCTCCTTCTAATGACGTCATCATTCTCCTTTCTACACTGTGCTCTCACAGAAACAGATTTTCTTGTCTAAATTGGCCCATCAATCACCCTCCCTGTTTAATTTCTTTCCACCACCCTTTTCTGAGTTCCTGACGTCACTCATCAACACACCTCACAATCAGATCCTCCCGTACGACCTCTGGAAGGGAATCTTTGGAAAAGTTCTGTTTCCACTCGAAGCCCACTTTTCCTATCTCAAGGGAACCGATATCTTGACCGATGATGAGGGGTCGTCACAAGACAGCCGTGTCAAAGAAAATTTTGCAAATCACCCATCATTCGAAATTTTGGCCAATCTCAAGGAAAAAGAAGATGGGGAACCCACAGTTAACAAAGCGGGCCTTTCAGAGTCCGGGAGACACGGTGAAACAGGAAAATCAAACAAGGAAGACTCGACCTCCGACAGAACCAGAAAGAGAAAGACAAACGAGGAAACATGCGAAGAAGAAGGAGAAGAAATGAGAAAAAGTAACGATGACCCTGACGGAGAGATCCAGAAGCTCGTTGAACCCAATTCAGAACCTCAAATTCCACTCGTCCCATCCTTCCCAAGTTCAACAGGAGTTGTGTGGATGGAGTGGCTGGACTCAGCCATTTCGTTGAGTGGGACCTTTATGAGGAATCAGGAAGTGACAGATTATGCGCAGAAAAATTGGGAAGATCTGAGAAAAAAAGCAGCTCGGAGAAAGGAGATTAAGAAAGAAGAAAGGGCCAAAAGGAGAGAAAGAAGAAGAGAAGAAACGAGGAAAGAGTTGGAAAGTGGCGAAAAATCAAAAGAACGCCCAAGGAAGAAGAAACAGAATAGTGAATGGCTCATTGAAGTCAACCGACGAAGAGAACAAAGAAAGCGAAAAGACGAACAAGAAACCGAGAAAAAACGCCAATCAGCCCACAAATCGCCCACCGATGACAATAGAGCCGATTCTGGACATAAACAACCCAAACAGCCGAAATCCTCCACACTCACTCGCCACAGCCACAAATCAAAGACGAACGCAAAGGAAGAACACAGCAAAGAAACTCTTGAAGACGAAAAAGAAGAAGAACAACATGACCTCTTCCCAGTCTTCGTCTTCACAACACATGAAGGGACAGCGGAAGAGACGAAAGTGAACGAATATCTTCCAAGTTTGGATGAGGACGATTCGAGCACAGACGACAGGGAAGACATTCCAATCAACGCCGATCCGTTCTCACAACCCCAATCGGAGGTTCAGTGCCCAACATCCCCGATCACCAATCCCACCACTCCACTCTCACACTCGACCACTCCACTTCTCGTCCCGACGACACCACTCGCAATTCCTGTGACGTCGAATCCGTTCCCAACACCGCCGCTCATCCGTGTGACTCCGACACTGCGAATGCTCCCAATTGAAGAAGAATCACACCGAGCAAGCGTGCACAACCACGAAGATCCCACTCCGACAACGAACCGCGACCAGGCACAGCCAACATCCATGTTTGACCCCTCGCAGTCCCACAACGACTCTCCCGACGAGCTCCTTCTGCCAAACATACATTTCAACCCCCATTTTTCCATTTTGCCGCCTGAAAACTGTCCCCACGCACCATCACCTTCTCCCCTGGCTTCTGATTTCACCATTTTTCGGTGTTTTGATTCTCAAGTTCCGTTTCCACATGAAGAAGGACGACTCAAGTTGAACGTGGAGCAGAGCTACCCACAATCAGCCTCTCTCCAACGGCCCATTCTCACACTCACCAGCCAACCACCCCAACACGCCTCGTCGCCATCTTCTCCCAACCATACTTCGCTTCTTGATTCAACAGATCGGGAGCAGATCCATCCATCTCGCATTCCCTCTCCCCCACTATCCATTAGCTTCCATTCCCATCACTCGCCTCCCCTCCCCACTCGCCCGTCCTCTTCCCTCCTCACAATGCAAGAACTGTCAATCGCTTGCCATTCTCCCACGCCCCCTCCGACTCTCCCTCTCCTTGTTGAGAACACCAGAAAGTCGGTCGGCACTCTCTCAGACGCGCCTGTGGGCTTTGTGAGAAGGAAGGAGAGTCGAGATTGCTCTTGTTTGTTGTTTTAATTCTTTCGTTTGCACCGACGTGCCCTTCGGCGATCAAGCCACAGCCAGGTCGGAAGTGTCCGTTGTATTTTTAACGTTCTGGATGCTTATTGATCTCCGGCTTATATAATTATCCTCCTCACTCATTCCCTCGCGACACCAGCTGGGACCCATTTTTTCGCTTTTCTTGTGATCAAAGAACAATTTATGGGGAAATTAATACTTTGACAGAAGAGACAGAAAATCGTAACCATCATCTCGAGTGAATGAAATAAAGCTATTTGATGACTGCATAATATACCTGTGTGACAGAGTTTTTTGGGATGTCAAAATGTCAATAATTTCGGTCTATGGGATTTGATCACAACATGATCTTGTCAAGCTCTCGGATTGTGCTCTAGGTAGTTTGAAACATGTTGAA
This sequence comes from Blattamonas nauphoetae, assembly GCA_033064195.1. Classification (NCBI taxonomy): domain Eukaryota; phylum Preaxostyla; order Oxymonadida; genus Blattamonas; species Blattamonas nauphoetae. The sequence continues at coordinate 231,918 of JARBJD010000048.1, forward strand.
ATCTCATTTTCCTTCGATTTGGAAAGCCATTCCGGTAGAGACTGATGCGGTAGTGCTTGATGAAAAATTCAAAACAACAATGGAATGATGATGAAATGTGATTTTAAAATTCCTGTATTGGAACATACAATGTCAAAAAAGACAGAATAAGACTGTTTGTTGAGATGTATCTCAAAGATGATGCGAAAAAGTTGGTTGGTAATGGGATCGTGTGACAGACGGATCAAGACTGTAGAGACAAGAGAGATGGTTTGATTGGATCACAACTATCGCTTTTTTCATCATTGAAGAGTCGAGGTCGGTTCACTGAACCATTTGAATGAAAATCAACGTTGTCACGGTGAGGAGGAGAGATGTGCACTCTAATCAAGATGAATGATGAAAGAATGCGATATACCACTGAAAAAGCAGGAACATGGTTTGAATCCCTCTTCTCTTGCAGATATCACCGGATTTTGTGGCAATGTAGAGAGACTCGCTGTTCTGTGATAGAACAGGCTGATCAACGGGAAAATAATAAAGAAAAGTAGTCAAGAGAGCATACAGATCATGAGAATGTCGGTTGAATGAACATTCAGACGAATTAACGAGCGAATTCAAGAATCGAGGATGATGTTTTGACAGAGGCACATGTGGAATGGGGATTGAACAAATCTAGGTCTGCTTGTATAAAAGAAGGATGTCGATTTGATGTGTATTTGTGAAAAAAGCAAATTTGTGTCTCGTGGTTGTGTTCTTTGCAGGTCAATGACAGCTTTCAGATGACTTGGAGACGACTTGTGATCGGTGTGAGTGTGATGACCAAAATCTGGAAAACTACCATAATGATGCTGTGAACAGGTAAAAGTCATACAGAATCGTTCCAATCTTGTCGTAAAGACACGGAAAGTCATCAAGAAATAGACTGTCGCCACCAGGATGAGATTGTGTTAAGTTCCTAATCAGAATGCACTGATGGACAACGGATTATCGAAGAAATCCGATAGAAGAGCAGAAATAGCCTGTTCAGCATGTGGCTCACGATCATCCCATGATTCACATAATAATGTGATACAGTCCTTTCCAAAAAGTTGATCAGGTGTTTCAAAAAGATGGTTGATCGAGTTGATACCCTCGCCCACAATACTGATTTTCCTCTCCTAACCACTTTCCACCCCTGACTCAACTCTCGTTTTAGAATACCTAGATGGACAGATAGTGACAAAAAAGATGGTCTGTCTTATTTTTCGCAAAACATGTGCACATTTTGTCGAGATTTTCTGACCACTTTTTTCATTCCAGATTTTGCTCTCATTATTCATCTTTCTCTCCAGCAGAACAAAATTCTTAATTAACACACAATATTATTCGGTGCCCCGCATTTTCCCCACTGCCACAGTTGTATTCTCTGACCTGTCGATCACAATCATTCAGGGTCGACAATTTGACGTGTATGCGAGTTTATGGATTTTTCACGTCATTCATTATCTCAATATCAGTCTATAGATCCTGGTACGAAAAACTATCTGGTAGTAGAAGGGACTATCAGCTCAAAATCAATCACGAAACCCTCGATCTGATTGTGTCTCTCCACTGGATAGTAATCTGACTCTCACGAGTGTTCAATCTTACTCTTATCATATTCGGCATTTATCTCAACTTGTTCCTGCAAATTGATCAGTTGTTCACAACTTCAAGATCGGAGCTGTTCACACCATCAGAACACTGCCAATATCTCTCTGTAGACTCGATCACATCTTCTATGCATTTATCCTCTTCTCGAATTCTCTCATCTCGCTTTGTGTCGATGTTTCAATCCGTAGTGATGTCACAACATCCATTTCGTCAATCTCAGATGTTATGTCAGACAAAACAACTGTGGCAGTGGGGAAAATGCGGGGCACCGAATAATATTGTGTGTTAAACGTACTCGATTTAACCCGCAACTCCGGATAAACCCACACCCTAGATCTTCAGCCCAAAATTCGGACATTTCCCGAGTTTCATCACTGTTTCGCAGTTATTTTATCAATGGCTGCTCTAGAGAACGCTGAAACTCATGAAATGAATTAAAAGGACGGAATATCAAGTTCATCCCACTCTTTCCTGGTCTTCTCACTCGTCCCACGCCTTCCTCGTCTTCTCACTCGTCCCACGCCTTCCTCGTCTTCTCACTCGTCCCACGCCTTCCTCGTCTTCTCACTCGTCCCACGCCTTCCTCGTCTTCTCACTCGTCCCACGCCTTCCTCGTCTTCTCACTCGTCCCACGCCTTCCTCGTCTTCTCACTCGTCCCACGCCTTCCTCGTCTTCTCGCTCTGATCCCGCATTGCCCGTTTCATGTTCCGTCCACTCGGCCCCACCTTCCTCCTTTCAGCATCTCGTTCAGCGTCTGTTCAGCCGTGTCGGATATGTGTGTGATGTTTCAGACAGGATGGCTGGAAGTATCTGAGTCAATTTGTCCTTCTCACCAGCTTCTCTCGTCTTTCTCCCTTTTCGCTCGTTCCTCCTCTTCTTTCCTCGGTCTCTCCTTCTCTTCCGCTTTCTCTTTTGTGGTTCGTGTTTCTTCCGCCCTCATCCACAGCTTCCTGAATACCTGTACATTCTCTCGCATGCAACTTCCTCATCTCCACTTTCCTCCTCTTCTCTGTCGGCTCGATCTTCGGTCCACGTTTCTGGTATTCTTTACGCTGACGAGCGAAGTCGACAAGGTTGGTTTGGGTCGCATTCTGCGTCTTTCCGAAGCGAATTTCTATTTTGTGCTTTTTTTCCCTCGAAACCTGTCACGTTCTGATGGGCTAGTTTCGTTTCTTTGAGAGAATATTCGTGGAGGGGATCTGGATTGTCACGTGGGCGGGAATAAAACAACAATGATACAGAAAATTGTTTAAGAGGCGAAAAAAGATAGAAAAAACAAAATTAAAGCACGGAAGTGCATCGGCTGTTCGAGTCCGAGTTCTGGCGTACCTTTTTAGGATCCTCTTCGTCTGCATTCTCCAACCCAGAGTAGAGAAGCTAAAACAGAGTCAGGAGAGAAAATATCACACTTTTGTGATGGCGTGATCTTCCTCCGCAATTGCGATCAGCTGATGCGTGAACATGTTGTCGATCTGTTCGGTTGTCTGTGCCTTCCACTTGTCGAACTTCTTTTCTCTTCTATCCACCTTTTCTTTCATTTCGGAGGCGAGAAGAGACGGAGCGGCTTGTGATCCGTTTCATACTGCGTTTCCCAGTTCATGGCCTGAAGAAGAGAGATCAATCACAAAAACGATAAAGGATGAGGAAAGATAGCAGGATCATGAAACGAAAATGAAAAGATCAAACCTGTGGATGCTCAGACGAAGGATCGGTGGCGCCCTTGGGAGCCTGGTCGAAGAGGTGGTTCTCCTTGTAGACGACGAATGGAGGAGCGGGAAACCTCGGAACACATGCGAATTGTGGTGATACTTGTGCTGGAAAGAGGCGAGGAGAGTCCGACAGTTACGATGGACTGCGCATTGGAGACAAGTCTTTCGATGTGATGTGTGATTGTGTCTGAGGCGTCTTCGTTGGCGATTGAGGCGGAATAACGGAGATGTTGGTTCGTGAAGACATATTTGAGAGCATCTGGTCGATTTCTTCTTGCCTCAGCTGCTTCAGCGGTGATGAATTTCGAAACAACTCGTGAGTGGGTGATTGACTGCAGAATGGCGGCACTTTCGTGGGGGACTAATAAAACACCGCAATTTCTCGCCGACGAATCGTCCTCGACGAGATCGGGGAAGGAGATCCCGAATGAGTGTGTTTGGTCGTGATCAAATGATCGGTGTCGATTCTGAGGATTCCATCAGCATTTGACTTGTTTCAAAGAGGAGAGGGGGATGTGAAACGAGATGGCGATGGGAAAGCGGAAGACAGTCACTGAGATCCAGAGAGTATGTCAGTCACTAGGGCTTCGAAAGTGTGGCGTTTGTCTGAAGAAATGACGATAAAACAGGTGATAGAAAAGATAAAATACTTCAGAGTAGAAGAAATTGGAACGACAGGGGATGATTATTCGAGCATACCGTCTCGTTTCCTCATCGAAACATCAAGATGTTGAAATGTCGAAATCAAATTTACATCAATTAGTGTAAGTTGTGAGGTGGATGGAGAGGGGGTGGAAGGGAGTGGATGGGAATGGAAGCTGAGGGCTGGGAGGGGATAGGAGAAAAGATGATCTGCGACAAAAACAAATCGTGAAAAAGATTGAAAGACAACAACGAAAGGCAACGAGTTGCGAAATAAAAATCCGAATACCCGTTCTAATTGCGAATCCGTGGTGTCGAATCTTCGGTTCCCATTCTCCTTCCGCGATTTCCTGCGTGCATGCTGGACGGAATTCAACTGAATGGCGAGAAAGGGTCGAGGATAGACGAAAGGTGGGGTACTCAGTGATTAGAGGAAGGAATGTTTGGAGGCGACTTGTCACGTGGAGTAACGTCCCAACCTGGTTGATGCATTTTCTTTTTTAAAATCATCCCACAATGAGAATGATCGAAACGAAGAAAACAAAATTTAGAGGAAATCTTGCGGATTTTGGATTCAATAAAGGTCTACAGTGGATACAGAAGAGATGAACACTTGAGGTGACTTCGGTTGTTCAAAAGTGGAGTTGTGGGTTTTCCCGAAGTTGCGTGTTTATCCGATGATGTTAATTAAGAATTTTGTTCTGCTGGAGAGAAAGATGAATAATGAGAGCAAAATCTGGAATGAAAAAAGTGGTCAGAAAATCTCGACAAAATGTGCACATGTTTTGCGAAAAATAAGACAGACCATCTTTTTTGTCACTATCTGTCCATCTAGGTATTCTAAAACGAGAGTTGAGTCAGGGGTGGAAAGTGGTTAGGAGAGGAAAATCAGTATTGTGGGCGAGGGTATCAACTCGATCAACCATCTTTTTGAAACACCTGATCAACTTTTTGGAAAGGACTGTAATTTGACCGAGAAGGCAGTAAATTACAACACTTGCCACATCAAACTGGACTAAAGTCACAATAATGTCTGGTGGGTTTCGAATTGACTTGATTATCATCTTATTCAAGGAAAAGTGAAAAGATCTCCGACCCATAATTAAAAACCTTCATGTCATGACATGTCAACGATTTTGCGAAAAATAGGTCTGTCATGTCATGTCAGACAGGTATACTGCATAATAAAAAAAGAATCAGCATCAAGTTGTTAATCAACATCTCACACTATGTTGCTGTTAGCTGACAAAGCGAGAGAGGCCGTTGATGTTGAACGATGAGAGGAGTTATCGTCCCACGGGTCGTAGTGACGAGGGGACTCAGAAGAGTCCATCCGGTTGAATGAACTTCGGTATGGAGAGGGTGACTGAGTGGATGAGCGAGAAGATGCCAAAGAATATGAGAATGAAGATCCAACTTGAGAGAAGGAATGATGATCCAGCAACAAGTCTGTATTATCCCGTGATTGTTCGTCATCTGGAATTTGGGTGACGTCAAACCCTTCCTGGACTTCCACGCGAGAGGAGCTTGTCTCCTGCTCGTCAAAAGGAAGGCCGGAATTCTGCGAGAGGGAATATCCGACGAGGATGTCTGGACTTCCTTGTGAAGATGGAAGGTGATGTGATGAGTGATGAAAGAAAGTGGATGAGCGAGAGGATTCCAAAGTAGATCTCAAGGATGATGAATCGTCTTTTGATTGATATTCACTCAGGGCGTCGTTGAAGTCAAACACGTCATCTCTCTGAAAGGTAGATGAGTCCATCGTTTCATGGCCAGATGGGAGGAGAGGTGGAGGCATTGATTGATTGTTGTGAGGTGATTGGGCAGGTGCCGGAGAAGGTGGTTGCGTCAGAGCCAAATCACCAGCTTTTGGGAGAGAAGGCAGCAATGATGGGGTGTCGTGAAGCGATATGGAAGCCGTGTGGGGCTCGCGTTGAGTGGGTGTCGGAGCGAGATGTGTTGAATCTGGTTTTGGAAAGCCCTCAGCGAAGATGGAATAGTCTTGGCAGTGCGGATTTATATTAAATTTTGGGACAAATGGGGTGGCATTCGGGTTTAACCCATGCGATGGTTGCGGAGATGGTTGTGGTGGTTGTTGTGATGGTCGTTGTTGTCGCTGATGTGGGGGTGATTGAGATAATTGTGATGGTTGTGAATGTGGTCGGGATTGTTGCCTGTTTGGGTAGAGTCGACATTCCAGACGCAGAGTCCGATTCCGTCCTCCTTCTCCTCCTCCGGGAATGTTAACTGTGAAGACAGGTGAATATTGTTGTTCCAAACACTTCTTTGCTTGTGAGATGCCTTCTGGCGATTGGTCGAAGAAAATGGAGGCTGACGTCTTCAGATATCTTCCAGTCGTCCTGAGTTCAACACGAGTTGCTTTCCAAGTGTTAACAAAGATACCAGTCATTGCTCTGTGTAAATCATTGAGCGTTTGTAGGTCGATTGGAATGGGTTTTGCATTGGTTGTTTTCGAGAACGAACAAAATATTATAATGGGGAGTGTTTTGTTGTCCTCTTCTGATTGCAAATTAAGCCAGTCCTGCTTGAGTTTATTCTGTCCGAAGTCGGGAGACAACCTCTTCCGGAGAGTTTCTGCAGCTGTTCGTGATTTACAGAAAATGAGGCAAGTGTTCTGGTTTCGCCCAAAAATATGATGACTATCTTCGTGAATAACCGATTGAAATTCATGGAGAATGGTTTGGAGTTTTTCTATATCTCCTTTCTCATCAAACTCGCATAGTTTTGACAATCGAAAAACACGACTTTTGTCAGCTCTGTGAACCCCAACAAAGCAGGACTGATCGGACTGACCGGACTGACCCTCAATCTGAATCTCATAAAACGGGTTCTGAGCAATTTGGCTGACAGTTTCGGTCTTCGCGAATTTGAGGAACACGAACGCAATCTCGTTGGACTGATCGGCTTTTGTCTGTATCCAATCGAATTTCGGTTCATCATTACCGAATATGGGGCGAAATGTCTGTATGAGAGCGTTTTCTATGGCCAGTCTGGGTTTGTTCTGTGGAAGATTATAGACTCGGAGACTGTCTAAAATGAAGAAGAAAAGAGATGAAAGTCGTCAAACAATCATCATCAACTGATAAAAGAAATGAAGACGAATAAAACAGACGTAAATGGAGTGACATCTTCAAATACTGTCTTTCTGGGGACTGATGATTATTTCACAATCGTGAGCAAACAAGACTTCGGTAGAAGGCTTGACAAATGAAGAAATGTGTATGGAGAATCGTTTCAAGAAACCAACAATAAAAGTTTGTGGACCAGATCAGAAAAACCTGAAGACGAAATTTGAGATTTCTGAGCTCTAGTTGTCAAATAAAGAAGCATATCACAACAATATTCATTCAATAAAATCAAAATTAAAATGATTTCGGCTTTACAGTCAGAGAAAATCGTTTGAACGTAATCTCCGACGAGTTTCTGGGTCCCTGGAGGAGAGAAAGAAGGAAATCAAGGACATTTGAATCATTCGAGTCGTCAGAGTGAATAAGGCGAACGAGTGCATCGGTGAGAAACATGTCATGCACAATCTGATGCTGGATGGGGTGAGATGTTGGGGTAAAGTCGATCAACTCTTTTGGCCACAATTCGAACAACTCCCATTCATAGACAATCAAATGCCGAAATTTGACCGAAACATTTGGGTTTGTCTGCAGCCAAGCCAAAACTGATGAATAACTCTGATTGAGCAGATCTGTGAGCGCCATCTTCATCTTGGTGTTGTGCATATCCACAAGAAGAGTTGCGAGAAGGCTGAGACAGACAATAAACAGACTCAGAGCATAGTCTCTCTCCGATGCTGTCACAGCATTACAAACACAAGCCTTCCACATCGCGTTGAGAAGGAACTTTGGTTGTGCCATGTCGACCGTCCCGTCTTGAGGAAAGTTGCTGACTTCGACGAAAAGTGTGGTTGCGATGAGTGAGAGATGTGCACGATAGATCTGTCCGTATGGCCGAGTGCTGATCATGAAGGAATCAGGATCGTCGTCCTTCATTTTCCAGACACGGAGCTGGTTGTGGTATTCTCCCCATCGTTTGATGAGGAAGAGAACGAGGCTGAAAAGTGTGGTCGGTGGGGGGCCTTGAACGATTTCATTAATCATCAAAGTGAGTCCTTGCGTGAGATCTTTGATGGTGTCGAACACAGCCCAGACTTGTTGGAGGTTGTGATTGAAAAGTGGAGGGTGAGGCTCGGGTGGAGGTAGTGTGAAGTGTGTTGATGTCGACAGTGGATGGCCAGGTGATACGGGTGGAGGAATGAAAACAGTTGGGGTGTTGATTGGAGGCGGCAGTGGTTGGGTGCGTGGCTGTGTCTGGAAATTGCTCTGTTGGAGAAGGGAGGGATGAACAATGGTTGTGGCAGCGAATGGTGGAGTTGGTGGACAAACAGATCTATTCGGAGGGTCAGCATAGAATCGAGTGACGTCAGGAGTTTGAGGAGGGAGGGTGAAGTGTGAGTGGTGAGGGGAGATTCCAGTGGCTGATGGAGACAGAAGTTGCGTGGGGACGGTCTGGGGAGGAGGGAATCTGATGAGGTTGGGGGGTGTTTGGTGTTGTTGGTGTGGTTGTGGGAGATGCGTGCTGATGATGTGGAAGACACAGAGGAGACACTCGGTGCTCAGTGTGGCCGCAGCAGGCGAATCTTGGGTGAGAATGACTTTGAGAACAGTTGCGAGACTTCTTGGTGAGTTAATGAGAGTGGCTGAAATGGGGCTGGGAGATACGGAGACAGATGAACATGAAAAAGTGAGGGGATTTGGAGATTAATCATAATAATCAAATTGTATTTATGAAATCAGCGCATACAAATGTAAATCAAGGTTATTTTGGAACACATCCCGTTTTTCCTGTTCCACCGAAGTTTCACCCAGACAATCCACCACAAGCGCTTTCAACGGCTTTGTTAGAGTGTCAAGAAGGAAATTGCGCTGTTTGACATGTGCTTTCACGTGGGAGACGAGATGTTCGGGTGGGGACGTGTAAGAATGACAATCACGCATTGCATCCATGCATAGTTGGAATAAAGCCGAGAAAATGTCCTTTATAGGGTGTTCATGATTAGTGCTGTTGATTGCGCTCTTTATGATCGTCAGGAAGAGGAGTCTGGCGAAAGAGGACAGATGTGGTCGCAGAGAGACAGTAGCATCGAGGTCGAACGGTCGAACGGCGTATGAAGTTGATTCTGATGACTGGCTGTCGGAACTTTTGATCGTTTGGTCCAAAGATTGTGCTATCTGCCAACTGAAAGCAACGAGGACGTGCTCCGGGAGCACTGTGATGAATTTGAACAAAAGGGAAGGTTCAAGATGTGGATAGGTTGTTTGTTTGAGCAGATAATCGAGAGGATCTCTGATAATCCCCAAAAGCAGTGTTGATTGCTGACACAGCCAATCGTACCCATTGATCACAGAAAAGGCGAGATAGATCGACAAAATCTTTGCTGAAAAGGCCAACGGGAGGCGCACATCATTCATTCGATTCAGTGCCTGTGTTTGGGAGAGCCATTGGTCCAGGATCTCCACTGGGATCTCCTCAAAGGAAAGCGGCGGGGCTGTGACTTCTGATGCGGAGTTCTTAACCAAACATCTGACGATTTCGTTCGGAAAACGTTTTTTCACGATGGTAAAGGTCAATGAATGGATGATATTGATCCCAAACTCCTGAAACAGGAAATGTGGGGATTTCAGCGAATTGATTCCAACTGAGATCATACTCTGGAGTGTCTGGGGAATATAAACCTGAACATGTCCATTAATCTGTGGTGGGTACAATTTTTTGTTGATGTAGTACGACATTTTGATGAGTTTCGAGACAGTTTTCTGGCGTGATTCGTTCAGGTTTCCTACGTTCATTAGAACAAGGATTGTCTCCCAAAGAACTGAAATAGGTTGAAAAGCTGCGAGATAGCATGTTGAGAAGTAGAATAGCTGGCGGAGGTGAAAAAAAGATGAATGATGATCAAAAGCAGACAGAAAATATTGGCTTGACCAAAGAAGCAATTGGGGTAATGTTCACATATTGCAGAAAGTTTGGATCGGAGTACTGTGCCAATATTTTGACGATTTGGTTGAGATAGTTGGTTTCATATGCTTTGAACAGGAAGAAGAGTCGGACAGGATAAACACGAGCTAATTGAATGTCGATTTGTAGAGATTTGAGGAATCTGTGAAAATTGGGATTGTCAAATGTGCATTCGTTGATATTTGAAGGATTGAGGGAGAATTTTACTTTCTTGATGGTGGAAGCGTGTGATGAGTCGAAATCGATGAAAGGAAAGAATTGCCCAGCTGTTGTTAAAGTTTCAACCTTCATAGGATGTGTCACAGCTATCTCAAAGACAGACGAACAGAACGTGAAGAGAAATTGACAGCATGTGTCCCATTCCGCAAGATGCTGAGGCGAAGACATTTTTCTGATGAAAACTAAAAGCATGAAAAGTAGGACCAGACTCAACATCGTGAATGAACGGAAATGCAGTCTGGATGGCTGCACAGAATCGGAGAGCGAGACTGTCGTCGCGTGTTTCTTTCCATTGCCTCAACAACGAATTGAGAATACTGTTGGGATTGAGTTGTTCCCTGAGTGTTTCCACTGAGAAGAGATCGGATGTGAATTGGATGGTTTTGTCAAACCGTTGTTAATTCTCTCATACAGATCCGTTAAAGCTTCTAAAGAGTCACTCAGGAATGACGGGGGATTTGGCGAAGAGTGTGATTCAAACAACGTTGATTCACCCCTTCTTGAGTTCATCACTGGTTTGGGGGCTGATCAAGGAGTACTCCGCAAATCCCGTTTGAAACGGGAAAATTTTCGGGAATTTGGATAGTAAAAGGATATAGGAATGCAATGAAATGATAAATCTTTCTGTTAAAGAGCAGCGTGACGTTGTTGATTCTGTTTCGCTTAAGACGTTTCAGGACCTGATAGGGGATGAGATTGGTAGTAAACTGGCGCAAAAACGAAAATATCCCAGAAAAATGTCAGAAAAATCAAGAAAATTGCATACGTGATATCAGTTTCTGCTGCTCCACATTTTCTCGAATATCAGCCAGTGCAATCGAGTTGAAAGTGAGTGGTGACACCCCATGGCGCTTTATAAAATCAGCAAGATCATCGAACTCATAATAAACTTTTGGATGCGACGGGAGGAAGGAAACGTGTGTCATCACCTTCCCCGTCAAGTTGCAGAGAAATCCAGCTTTATGTTGTTCGACAATCGAGAGAGATTCAATTGGTGAGTATATTGATGATTGAGACGATATACTGGGTACGGGGGACGGAGATGGGGATATAGAGCGAGGTTGAGTTGAATCCATCAGAGGGATTGGATCAGGCGATAAATGATGAGATGACGCTGGTGAGACGTTGTGATAGCCATGAAGATCTAGTGGTTCGTCGGCGGTCGATTGTTCGTAAGGTTCCACGTCAATCACGACGGGTGGGGTGTAACTCGTCGGAAGACAGCGCAGAATGCCCACAAGTCGGAAAATATGATAACTGCCCGAATTGTCTTTCGGTTGGACGAGAATTTCGAGGTGCTTTCCAACTGAGTCGTTCACTTGGAAGAGTGTGCGTTCTGACCCTTTTGCGACTTCTAACCGAACCGGATCGTTTTCATTATCGTGGAACGGTTCGACGACAGAGAAATCAAAGCAAGCAATTGCGTCATCGGGAAGCTGTGGAATTGATACACAGGGTGATGCGACTCCAATCACAGAAAAAGAGACAGTCTTCCAAAAGACATTGAATAACCGCTCCTCCATGACAGTGAAGCGTGGCCCAATATTTTCGTAGAGTTTTTGAAGGGAAATAAATGAGTGTTTGAGATTTTGTTGTCGATGTTCCAAGACTACAGTAACGATTCCAGTGGCGATGTCTATGGCAGTAATTTGAGAAAGAGGAGATGTATGATAGAATAGTGAACGCAAACCAAACGACTCCAAACGGCCAAAGAACCAGGATGAACTTCCGACTGTGAATGGATCGATCTTTTTTGACGTTCGACCTGGAATGATTAGTCGGACGTTGGGAGTCTTACTCAGAGGGAAGACTGGAACGATAAACATTGCTTCTGTTTTATCTAACGATGAACATAGTCCTGTCCAAAAGACGTGACGTCCTTTGAAAGAGAGTTCAAATTTTGTTTCTTGTAGAGCAATAGAATGAAGGGGGCATTGCTTAATATATTCAGTGAAGTCTTGTGAAGGTAATGAGCGAAAAAATGACATTCATTCTAACAAGATTGATAGAGTCCAAAATAGGACCTTCGATAACTCCTCGATTCAACCGACATCCAGGAATATTCACTGTGCTACGCACAGAAAGACGTCGCCCCCTCATTATTGATGGCAGTCCACAATGGTTTTTCTCAACAAGAGGTTTGTTAATCATTAAATTAGACGACAAATTGATTTCTTCATCTCGAAAAATGTGTTGTGGGCATTCAAGTAAGTCGAGGATTCTTGCAGTTCGAAACAGTGCCATTCGTATGGTGAATCTGGATATGAATAATTGAATTCAAGTATTCCGATTGAGTGACGGCCTGTCCATAAATGGGTCATGGTTTGATCAGACTGAAATGCTTCTCTACTATTTAATTTCAATTGTTTTCCCGTGTACAAATCTGATCGTCACAAAAGGTGCCTCAAAAGAAGGCTATAATACGTATCTCCTTTTTCTTTCTCCATTTCACGCATCATCACCAATCATAGCATTTCTTATGCTGCCGACTCTTTTGCAACAGTATCTTCATCCTTTCCCTCTTTATTCTATCCCGTCCTTTCCATTGTCAGTATGGAGAGTTTAAAGTTCAAGACGCTGCTGACCATCCAGCGGGAACAATGCGCAAAATCTATGAATGGGTATGTGATCGCTTTTGGCCCACCTCACACCGTTCTTGACCTTAGGATTCTGGTGAATACCTTGGAGAGATTCCTGAAGTCGCCCATACATTCCAAGTGACAGGAAACATGAATGAAAAAGGACTCGTGATCGGTGAAACGACATGGACAGGAAAAGATCGATGCCAAAACAAGGGTGCAATTATGGACTATGGAAGGTCTCAACCTTCTTATTCTAATCCTCTTCAGCCTCATCTACACCACCCTCTCTCGCTGCTCAAAGGCTGAGGAGGCTTGGAGAACGATGGTGCAACTCACCGACGACTACGGATACGCCTCCACAGGAGAGACCTTCACAATTGCCGACAACGACGAAATCTGGCTCCTTGACATGATCGGAAGGGGGAATGATGTCGACGGAAAAGGTTCGCTATGGGTCGCTATTCTCATCCCTGACGGATATGTCTGTGCTCACGCCAACTTCCCTCGCACCCAAAACCTCGCTGAATTGAAGAAATTCACCAAAGTTTACCACTCACCAGATCTCCTCGAGAGAAGTAAGGAATTGAATCTGATTCATGAGTCTGTGACCATGGATACATTCGACTGGTCAGTGGCCACAAACGGTATTAACCCTCCAAACATTCGTTATGGTGATGGCAGAGTAATCTCGTTCTACGCTGAGGTTGTCGATCACGCCGATCTTGAACCAGATATGTACAAGGCATACCTTCTCGGAGATTACACCCAAACTCGCCCCAAGCAATTCTACAAACCAAAAGAGAAAGTATCGTTGGAGACAGTGATGAAAATGATGGGCAACCATCACGAAGACATTTCCATCAATTTCTCGAACGATGTCGGTGCTGGACCGTATCATGCTCCGTATCGAAACCGTCCACTGACATGGAAATCAAACGGTGTGGAGAGACTGAACGAGCGTTCGATTGGAACGCCACAGACCGCTTGGATTTTCATTTCTCAATGCCGCCCTGATCTCCCAGAGGGGCTCGGAGGGATGTTCTGGATGGGACAGGATGACGGTGCGATGACTGTGTATGTCCCACACTTCTCAGCTGTCCGTCGTGTTCACAAAACGTATCTTCAGAACGACGACCATAATATTAACAAATTCTCGTTTGACAGCCTCTTCTGGATCCACAATTTGGTGTCAAATCTCTGCTACTCCAATTATGCCAACATTTACCCTGAAGTCCAAGCCAAACAACAGCAGCTTCACAAATACTACAAATCTGAGCTCCGAAAGGCTGAAAAAGTGGCCATCTCCATTGTTCAACGCGATGTGATGGTCGCTCAGGAGTATATCACCACGAAATGCGAGCAATGGGCGGAAAAATTGCTTGTGGACTGGCACGACTTCTTCAGGTACCTCTTCCTTCGCTACAACGATCAAACACGCAAGCACGTCCCCACTGGCCAGATCAATCCCATTGTTGAGTTCCTTCCTTATCAGAACAACTGGTACAAGCGCATCACCGAGGACCATGGCGAGCATTATCTTGTTGGGGACACTAACACCATAACAGAAGAGGATCGGAGCTATTTGAAGACTTTGTAGTGCGCGACTGAGTTCAGTCATGTCAATACCTGTTAATTCTCTTTGTTTTACTCTCTTCAACAATTCAGACGAAATGTCTCGATAATGGTCAAGATCACTAATTAAACTCGATGGCTACCGCGGTATCGCAGAAGAGAAGTGAGGCACAACCAGAAATACCAACTATTGACTGTATACTATCTTATTATCATGTTACTTTCCTGCTATAGCAAAGATTATCGATGAGTACATGTCATTCATGCAGCGAGTAGCAGAACTCCAAAAAAGCGTCAGTAAAGACTTCACCAAACTTGAACATGCTGCATTCCCCAAACTTGCTCCTCTTCTGAAACAGCGTGCAGAACATACATCACACATAAAGGATTTCTGGTTGGAAGTTCTCAGATCCCAAGACGTGCTTGGAATCCTCCTCGAAGACGAACAAACTGTCGATGCAATGTCATATTTGACAGATATCTCAACAACATTAGCTCCAGAATCGTCCAAATACACAATAACATTTGTATCCACACTTTCTCTCTCAATCATGCATCTCCGCCCATTTATCGACATCTTTTTCCCCAGCATTTCAAGTCTAACCCATTTTTCACAAATCAAACCCTGTTCTTGACGTGCGAACCGGACCAGGAGACAGTTGTCGTCAAAGACAAGAGTCCAATTCGTTGGATGACAGGAAAGGTTTCTTGTTCACACTCTTTTTTTCAGATTCACTTTCTTTGAATAGAGCATCGTGAAGTCCCTCGCAAAGAAGAATGAAGAGATGATGAAACAAGACCCTGAATACCCTCCAATGGGAACGATATTCGAGGTTTGATTTGTTTACCAAACAAATTTCGTGTTCCAACAGCTCTGGGAGAATACTGATCTGAATGTTGGTCTTCTGTGTGATGTTATTCGAGAGCTTGTCGACAATTGCCTGGACCACTACGAAAGCGCTGTATGATCTTGATTTCCGTCACCCTCTTCAGGTCTTTGCTTAGTTTCGAATACTGAATTTCACATCTCACAAAGGATTCCTATTATCTATTTTTCTTTGGAAGAGTGACGTTCGACGTCAAAATCATTTTATTGAAACCCGTTGACTCGAAAAATTGTGGAAGGGATCGGATTTCGAGAAACAAGGGAGTTTTCGGAGGAATTTGACAAGACTGAGATCTCCAGTCAGATCTTCCCAACATGAATATTATCCTCGAGTCGTTCAATTCCAGCTCCTCCTCCAGCATTTTCTGCCCCCGATTTCGTCTTCTTGGATCAATATGCAGTCATTCTCGCGGAATCATTCGTACAAAACATTTCCGTCCTTTCCAGATGATTCACAAGTGAATGGATCTCTTTCGGACCTTCCTCCCACCGAAGTGTTATCCCACCCGAAAAAATCCGACAGATTTCGGCAGAGATTGCGCAGATTTGCTGGACGAGTGACAGATGTAGTCGACAGAATCGATGCAAAAGTCGATGAGAAAGTCAGAGGATGGAAGAAGATAAGAAAGGAGGATGATGAGATGAGCGACTTCTTGTTAGATGATTTTTAATTCATTCAGTTGTATATCCGTTTATTTCATCCACAAATATCTCAATCGCGAAAACCGACACTCAGAACGATCATTCTGGAGCAGATTCAAGCCGAACTGCAAGACGAGAAGGAAGAAAAAGAGAAATTATTGCGAGAACTTCGAAAAATTCGACGTGATGAGAACATATCCAGCAAGCAGAACGAGCAATCGGAAAAGGACAACGAAGAGTTAAGAAGAACACTGACCAGACTTAAACTAGAAAAGGAAACAATAGAAAAGAAAATGGAGACTATGATTGTGGAAATGAGTATCTTGAAAGAGCAGAAGGACCTTCGCGAGAAAGAAGCTCGAATTGATCGTCGAAAGAAGGAGACCGAAATTCAAGCGTTGGAAGCCACTTTGGAACGGAGATCAAATGAAATGGGGCTGAGCCAGGTAGGAACTGGATTGCATACTGCTGACCGGGGCGAGAAATACAACACATTCCAATCTCGAGCTCAGACGCTTAGAACGTTCATTGAAACATTTAACAGGCTTTTTGAGCCGGAAATTGATGCAAGAGAGAGATTTGTTGACAACAGAGTTGGAACAGGACGAAGAAGTGGACAGAGTTCAACGCCCAGCGAGATTCCGCGTGTTCGAGCAGGAACAATGCTCGGGACTGTTCGGATGATCCAACCGATGCAAAGTGCGGTGGTGACCCCATCCGTGCTGACACACACGACGCCTCGGCGATGGGGAGTCGGTGAGCATCGGACAACTCCACACCGAAAAGTGGTGTTTGAGAGGGGCACAGATTTTTGGACACTTTTGATCGAATTCACCGAATTTTGGACACCTGCCATTTTCACCGAAAAATGGACACCTAAATTGGTTTTCAAAACCGAGATTTGGACACCACCGATCAATTGACACCTCCGGGCCCGGAGGTGTCAATTGATCGGTTTAGGGAACAACAGAAAAAGGTACGAGCAAATAGAGAAATGACAAAATTCTACGCAAAAAGAGGGCACAAGATGAATTTCGATTAGATTGCGAGGGGAAGACGATGTTTAACGTAACAAATGAGATCGTCAATAAGTCGAGAATTTATGGTCTAAAACGAGGAGAGATGGTAAAAACAAGAGGAAATTCATACCAGAGTGTCAAGAGCCGGTTCAGAGTCGAGGCAACTTCCTCATCGTCCCTTCTGCAACAACCCAAATGAGATCGTCAATAAGTCGAGAAGTTATGGTCTAAAACGAGGACAGACGGCATAATGATGGGGACATACACTCCCCTCAGCCGTTCCATAATCGCGAACTGTTTGTCATAGTAACTTGCTCCATTTTTCTCATTTGATCATCCCCATAACTCGCGATCAGATCGAACTGTCATCCATCATCTGTCTCATTCTTGAATATTTTAACCTCCCTCACTCTTCCTCCCAATCTCTCCCTGCTCATCATCCTCATAATCTGTATCATATTCCAAATTTTCACCAAAATCAGTCATGGATGATTCTCATTCGTTCCAATCTAACTAATTTGCGAACATTAGGGAGTTCCGAATTCTTATGGTGCTGTCGCGTCTATTGAATGGTGATTTTCCGGCAGCCCACCAACACACTCAGAATTCATTCAACTACGCGCCCCTCGCAACAACTAAGTAAGAACGCGACAATATCCCGAATCCGAAGACAGGTATTTTTTTCTGTCCTCTCATTATCCACATCAGATCCTCCTTTTGCCTTCTGCGCTCGAACAATGCGGTCACAAAATGTGGAATTCGCTGAGTTGTTAACCATCTTAATGGAGACAGACACAAATGATTTAGGGACTTTCGAGTGGTGGTTTTCTCTGATTGTGGATACCGTTCTGTTTCATACTGTTGATCGACCCTACCCACTCCTCAAGGGCAAACGTTTGTCTAGTTGTTGGATTCATCTCTTCTCCCTCCCAGCCACCACTTCGATGGCTGTTTTTGTTGATCACAACCTTCATTCTGTCATCATGGCATTAGCCCCCACTTGTTCAAAGTGAATCTCCAAATCTACGCTCTTTCCGTTTCTATTATCAAATGACTACCGAGTGGAGGTATATATTCTGAATAACACGCTCATTTAGTCTTTTTCATTGAATAGACCGTGATTAACCTCGCCATTCTCATTATCACTAATTTCCCACTCGAAGTACAAAAGCCTTTTTTCGTTTTTCTCGGCCGAAATATCGCCAAGACGATGTACAATATGAATACTCATTATATGGTATGCCATTTTTCATTTCAGTTTGCGTAATCTTCCTTAAAGCCACTCTCTCGTCTAAATCTGCTCCAACTTAGGATCTCCACTTCCAACGCTCTCGGACACTCTTTACGTCCCTGATTGACTGCCCTCACAAACTAACAGCGTCAAGCAAGACCGAACTGTTCAAGTATTGGTTCACGAGTCTCGAGGCCCTCAACTCCACACTCTCACCACCATATTCGCTCAAGCGCTTATCCTCCCAACTTCCCAGCAGTCTCCTTCACTGCAGATGAATGTGCTCTTATATTTGAGGCCTTCCTCCGATCTTTTGTGAAGCGTCTGGAAAATACCAAAATGCCACTACACCCTCCAAATGGGACTGACCATTGATCCCCTTTTTTCTTCGCCATCTTCTGAAGAACTGTCAGTAAAATGGACCAGAATACTCTCCATGTTCTATACACTTGAATATTTCAGTACTGAAAGCCACAAAATCTAAATGATCTGCCTGGCGACGATCACCCCCCAACTCCTCAGCAATCCAGTTTCAGAACTCTTATTGATGTCCTGATCAGTTCCATGCATGAATTTCCTCTTGTTTTTACCATCTCTCCTCGTTTTAGACCATAAATTCTCGACTTATTGACGATCTCATTTGTTACGTTAAACATCGTCTTCCCCTCGCAATCTAATCGAAATTCATCTTGTGCCCTCTTTTTGCGTAGAATTTTGTCATTTCTCTATTTGCTCGTACCTTTTTCTGTTGTTCCCTAAACCGATCAATTGACACCTCCGGGCCCGGAGGTGTCAATTGATCGGTGGTGTCCAAATCTCGGTTTTGAAAACCAATTTAGGTGTCCATTTTTCGGTGAAAATGGCAGGTGTCCAAAATTCGGTGAATTCGATCAAAAGTGTCCATATGGGTACTTTTTTATGAGGTGTCCACAAACTTGTTTTAAGGGTTGATCATTCTTCCATCAATCTTTCCCTCTTTGACTAAAACACACATTTATCATTTCGTTGAAGACATTGATTGAATTGTTGTTTCTTTAACCTCTAATTACTGTTCAACATCGACTATTGAAACGAAGACATGGTCGACGATGACAAGCTCTAGGACGAAAAACCGAAAATTATTTCCCTCCATCTCACTTAAAATCTATTTTTAATGCAATTTTTCTAAAAATCAATGTTTGAGAGGTATTTCGTCCCAATTGGACATATCATAGAAAATCTCCCATATTTGGGCGATTCTAAATGAAAGGTCGCCTCCGTTTTATCTCCATCCCCACTCTATATATCGTAAAGAAAACAGCAGAGTTCACATAAACATCCTCTCTCTCCCCGTTTAAGGTTTGAATTACCAGATTTTCCCATTTTCACTCACTTTTTTCCAGATTCCAAGTTCAGGTGACTCCTTCTTCATCACACGGTATTCATTTGTCAGATTCGTGATTGAACCGACCTAATACCGTGCATTACATGTGATTCTCCTGGTTTGTGTCATATATTTCGTTCACACTGACAGACACTCAGCACTTTTTTGAGGCGAGACAGATTGTTTCTCACAGCCAGAAGACAGTCTGTACACTTGCACTGTGTGATATTTTCTCCAGTTTTCACTCGCGATCGGAACTTTTTTCACAAATTTCTCGTCTTATAGATCACAAACGGGCACTGACTCTTTGTTCGCCCTACTCTTCCTCTAATTCCCATCAAATACCGTTTTGAATCAAGAGATACCTCAAAGCACCTCTGTTAGACATGTTCCGCCAATCTTGAAGACTAAATTCATCATGATTGTTGATTTTGCCATTCAGAACTTTTCGTGTCTTTTTCTACAATAGATGTCTTTGTGTTGGTTCTCTCACACAGAATGAGCGTTTTATGTAGTTTTCCATCGTTTCTCTGTTTTCGAACAGATTCTGTGACAAAAAGTGTGCACTATTGTCTTCAACAAAAAAGGACGATATCGAACGCGATCGAACTTAAAATTCAATAATTTCCCTATTTCTTGTCTACTGAAATAAAGAACGGTAATTGGGCAAAAAATGAATTTTTGGGACGCACATTAGTGTTTTGCGACCTTTCAAAGAGAATCGCCCATTTCTGCGCATCTCGGTGTTTGATGTCAACCAAGAAACAGGTGCTGATGAAGGAGAGATCAACGAGGCGATGAAAAGGCTGCAGTCGAAAGTGCTGATGAGCTCAACAAAGCACAATAAATGACAATTAAGCAAACGCTTCTTGTCTGTTTTTTCTCTGTATTCCTGATTATGTTGTGCATTTCAAGAAAAGATCAGCTCCACATTCAAATGGTCAACGGCATGAACATAAAATTGGGGGAAATAGTGGGGAGATGAAAGAGTTGTGGAAGAAGTCCTTCTTGGGAGTGTGAAACACAATGCAGGAGAAAGAGAACTCACCAATCAAAAAAGGAAAGAGGAATGGGAACACCCATAGAGAAGAATGGATGAGCAGAATGGCAAATGTTTACTACTGCAAGAGAGTGAAAGAAGGAGAGATGAAAGTTGGAAGAAGAAGAACGAAAAAGATGAAGAAGGAATATTCTCCTGTGGTGAGCTCTGCCCAAACGAAAGTGCAGCGCAACGAGTTCACATAGAGCTGAATCTTGGGCGAACTCAAGAACGATCACTCGAAATGACAATTCGGTGTTCAAGCGCATTCCCCCGACGAACATCGTTCAAAGACGAAAAACTTTGAAGTTGGACATACAATTCATCTATCTTCTCAGATTGTGGACGTGACGTTCATCAGTGGGGCTGAAATTCAATGAATGAATCGATCATTTCCCATATTTCACAGATTGAACTCCACACCTGAGAATAGACAGATCTTTCTTGTTCGTCTTTCTGTGTTGGATACCGAATTAACGAAAAGGAGTTTCGACAACATTTGTCAGCTTTTTCTCGACTTTTGAAAGTGACTGACCCCATAAGAAAACGATCTCAGAATCTTCACAAGAAACAAGGTGTAAATGTCAGCACAAAACGACTCCTCTGAATATGATCAGTCTGGTATACTGTTTTGTTGCTTATGAATCGTTTTAGACAGATCAGAGTTCCTCAATTGGGATGACAGTCAAGTCGACTCTCCTGCGAAGATTTGTCCGCTTTTCCTCTCACTGGTAGAAGTGATGAAGGACAATGATTCCGTTGATGAGACGTTGGAGAAGAAAGCAGTTCGCTTTCTTCGAATGATCAGACGTCTGTCCGACGAATCAATTTCACGCTTCGTTCTCAGTCTTGCCCCCACCTCGTCTGACGAATCACTGCTCACATTTGTTGAGTGTGTGGCTGTTCTCCTTTCCTCCTCCAGACACTCACTCATCGCAGCCACGATGGAGATCCTCGATGATCTGTTTGGGACATATTCGGCCAAGCTCCATTTCGCCCTTCTCAACGCAGAGCTGATCCCTCACATCATCACATCTCTCAGCCCTTCCCTTCTCCCATTCGCAGATTGCCAAGACATTCACACTCATCTCATCTCTTTCATCGAATCGTCACTCTGGATTGCCACTTCGCCTGGACTGAAAACACTCCAAATCGAAGATTCAATTGAATCGAAAAGTGTGAATGAGACAATCCTCAAACACATTCTCGTTCCGTCTGAGGGATACATCCACCATTTGTGTGCCAACAGGTGGTCGATTGTCGATGATGACCAACTGTACAAGTTTATGCGCCTTTTGGCTCGAATCATCGGAATCTGTCCGCAAGATCAACCAACAATGGATTTTGTTCTGAAACTGCCCGTCATCACAGCCATCACGAGCGCCATCACGTTTTGTGAGTTTGACCTCATAATTTGGAGATTTCTCGACGAAACTGACAAATCACAGCGAGAATGGAACAAACACAGTCACAGCATTGGTCAATCAGTGAAGATCGTTCGTCGACATCTGAAAATGGAGGGTTTCGATGAAGTGATTGAACAAAGGCAACAGAACGACAAAAATAGAGATTGGGGAAGGCATGCGGTGTCAATTTCGATTGGATTGAACAACTTACATGGAATGAATGCCCCTAAAAGAGAATAGAGCAGAAAAGCCAGCGAGAGCAAAGTCTAAACAGACACCGTTCCATCACCACGACAGACGCTCTTCAACCCCTCTCCTCCAGTCCTGTCACGCCTCTGCCCACTCCCGTCGACCCTCGCAGTCGCACGCACAGCCAGGCGAGCACGACCAAGCCCCTCATCATCGCCTCGCCAGGCACGCCCGTCCCGTTTCTGGGGCTCTCGCTGGCGCAGCTGATCGTGGCCTGCAACAAGTCGACGAGGCTCACATCACCCGACGTCAACTCAACCAACAAACAGGGATGGAGTTACGCTTTACATCGTCCCTACGCTGGTAGTCATCGGGTTGATAGTGATGATTCTGTTGCTTGTTCTCTTGTGAATAAATGATTCAACCACACCCATCCTCTTAAATCCCGGCGCGGTCTGTGTTATTAACACATCCATCCTTCTTATTGTGTCACTATGTTGATTTGATTTCTTGCTGTTTGTTTCTTTTACAGAATTAAAAATTTGTGAGTGATAGTATGGGTGTTGATCATCACTAGAAATTATCTCTTCCAGATTTTCCGAGAGCGCCATGGAATCAAGTTGCCCCCAACCCAGTCCTGCTGCCAGTGATTTCTCTCTCGACGACCTTTTCCAACTCATGGAGAAACTCAAAGGATATGATCCCGAAAACGGAGAGAGAAACGAACAATTGGATGAAGACAGAAAGCGATTGGATGAAATGTTCCATCGACTACAGCACGACAAAGCAAAGCATGATCAGATATTCAAGGAGTTGGATGAGAGAAACAGGCAATTGGATGAGAAAAAGAAACAAAGGCAGCGAGAAAGAGCGTATGAACGAAACAGAAATATCAATACGTGCATCGATGATTCTCAATCCCACACGGTCACATTGATAAAATCGATATTGCGAAAGTACTCCCCAAATTGGACTGCTCGCCTCAACAACCCGAACAGCACTTTTTCGTTGCTCGCAGATGGCCATATCCTGTTTTCCAAGAATACCCTCAAGAATCGTCAACAAATCCTTTCCACTCCGCTCCTCTTCCGTCCCGTGTTCAATGCCATCCTCTGCCCTCTGTTGAAGCTGATCCTCCAAAACTTCGCCACGAAGCAACGCCCCTCCCATCCCGGCGCCTTATTCTTTATTTCTGGAGACCATGGAGTCGGAAAAACTTCGCTGATGTTTATTCTGATGAGTATCTTGTCCGACCTGTCCATCGGGTTCGACTATCGTATTGTCAACACATACGGCCGTACCGAACACTTTGAAATCAAGATTGGAACCGACGGAGAAGTCACATTCTCCCCAGTACTCGGAGGCTATTCACATCATCAGGATGTCTACATCCACATCCACGATGACAGCCATCCCGAATACTTCGAATATAACAGCCTCTATCTCATCTTCACCTCACCAGATCAGAAGCGACTGCAGCGTCCTCAGCCTCCATCGAACAGCCGCTATTACCCCTACCGACACCAACGTCATGAAATTTCTCCGAACCACCTCTGCTACACCTTCCGCCTGCCCACGTTTTCACTGGCGGAGGATGCAGCTGTGATGGTGGGGTGCACTCCCACTGTGCCGTTCGCTCTGCTCTCCCCTGAGGACATGGAACTTCGAAAAGAAGAACAGCAGATTCTCCTTTCCATCGAGAAAGACAAAGTGGAGAGAGCAGGGAAAGTACCATTCTTAAGAACCGATGTCCCCGTCACATCGCAACAAGAATCCGCGAAAACGCTTCTGAAGGCAATTGCGAAATACAGAGGAGATTTCATGTTCGGATTGAATGCGTTTTTGTTCAACTTTATGAAAGACGTAGTGACAGTGACAGAACACAATCCGAACAACGGCTGCATGACATTGTTCTTGAATGATGTTGTTCAGATGCACACCGTGTCCGATGCATCAACCGAGAACGACACTCCCACATCCAAACCCCATCGCCTGAATTGGGGAACAGCGATGCAAATGCTGCGAGACAACTTGCAACCCGTGGACGATGGACTTGGGAATGTGACAACACCAAACTTCTCAGAAATGACGAACACATCTGAATCAATTGTATCTCTGATCAAATGGCATGTTGGACGTGAGACAGACATCGACGCGTTCCACATGTCACTCTGTCGAACGATCTTGGAATCTCGGAATCTTCGGACTGAGCAAGAACGCATCTGCGTGATTGTGGACTGGTTGATCGACCAACTTGATGTGCACTCCGAGAGTGGCGATGGTCAAACTTCGTTCGTGAAATACCTGCTCCACGAAGTTGTTCTCTCTGAATGGAATGGTCCACCGAGACAAAGCAAGAGTTACTGGAAAGTGAGCAGCAAGCGAAGGCGTTCGTTGAAATTGAACACAGCGAAAACGGCATCACTTTTCAGCCTTGCAAAGACTGCGGAACCACTCCATTTCAATATCCGCTCTGAAATACAACGACTCTCAGCCTCGATCAGGAAAGCGAACCTGACTGGTCCGCCTTCCACCCCAGCCTCATCCACATCAACTGACTCGCCCATTTCACAAATTGTGAGGGTGAAGAAGCACTTCACAGAACCAAACCTCCATGAGGTTGCTCTTTGTCGAAAAG
This sequence comes from Blattamonas nauphoetae, assembly GCA_033064195.1. Classification (NCBI taxonomy): domain Eukaryota; phylum Preaxostyla; order Oxymonadida; genus Blattamonas; species Blattamonas nauphoetae. The sequence goes on from JARBJD010000048.1 coordinate 256,718, forward strand.
TGCGGGAGGAAGCGAATGACATCTGGAAGAAACAAGGTCTGCCTTCCAAAGAACTGAGACGCCGTCTGATGGACGCTTTGATTGACAATCTTGTCACTCCTCGTTCGTACGATTCTCACCAACACACTCTGCCGTCTCTCTTCGTCCAATCAGATTCGCTCGATTGCACCAGCACCAAACTCCGAAACTGCCTCGCCTGTCTTCTCACCAAATCGAACGAGAAAGCATCAAGCGAAGCCCAGTTGCAGTTCATTGTGGACGAGCTTTTGCTCTATCTCCTCTATTCACAATCGTACGAAAGCTGTCCGATCTCAGCGACATCCAATTGGAACTTCGACGAAAGTGAGATGGCACGTCTTGCGTGTGATCTGCTGACAACGATTGTGGATCTTCAACACGAATCAGTTGAGGCGAGACTCGAGTCAGTGAAGAAGGAGATCGAAGATGTTCGAGATAGACTCTCGTTCATGTTTCTTATGGATCACTTCTGCTTCATTGCTCAAGACATGAATATTCTTGTGACTCCTCACTCGATCCTGAAGGGTCTGTCCGAACGACCAGAGCGACCTCCTGCGCTGGGACTGACTGAAGAGTCGATGGGAGTGTTTTACCGAAATGTGAGAGACGCTGGGTTGAGTGTCTGGGTGCAAACAGCAACTGAGACACTCCTTGAACTGATCGACACACCCGAGACAGATTGTGTGAAAGATACCGAAGAGTCACCGACGAAGAAGATGCAACTTGAAGAAAGGGTGGTGGACACAGTGACATCATCGATCCTGAAGAATGTGAATGGAGTCATCAAGGAATTCTTCGCTGCTCATGAAAATGGACACAATCCTGTTGAAAACACAAAATGGCTGGCGATTGTTCGTTCGATGATGAACACGCTTTTGTTTCTGATCGACGCTGGAATGTCTCGACGTGAAATTATGTCTCGCTGCGAAAGACTTGGAGAGCTGTTGGAAGCAGTGTACGAAGGACACAAGACTCATCTGTCGAGTGTGGCTGAATACTCAATGCATCGTGCTGATCGTGCTGTTCTTCATGTTCTTGATGACGAAGGTGATGACGTTGAGAATGCAGCCGATTATGTGAATGACTTGACCATCTTCTCAACCCATTTCAGCGCAAATGAATGTCGACCAACCGACGGAAAGAACAGCGAAGGGGCGAAGCCAGACTTTGATGTGGAGTCTCTGAGAACTCTTGAACTCCCTCGAACACTCCAAATCGGATCCACGTCTCAGATTCGCCTGGAACGAATGTCGATTGCTCTCTTCGCTCGAAACGTGCTCTGGTTCCTCGAAATGGAGGAAGATCTTCCTTTTGACGATGAATGCTACGTCAGACAGTTCTTCACAGCATTTCTGCAAAATCTCAATCCTGGAGATGTTGTTCATCGCTCGTTTGTGGACTTCATGAACATGACTAGTCTGCTCTCACTGCGGAATTTCGGACTGAAGCGAGAAGAGTTTCTTTGGAGACTGACGAACGAAGAAGCCGCCTTGGAAAGTGGGACTTTCACACTTCAGAAGATGAGAGAGTCGCTGTCTCTGCTCTCCACAAATGACTTTGTGACTTTCTCAACTCGTGATGATTTGTTGATGTCTACAGATCTCCTGGCCAAGTATCACCAACTTGAAGTCAAAAACCAGCCATTCTTATCACTCATGACCAGACAGTTTGGTGTTTCTATTCTGCTGTGGGCATCGACGGAACTGTTGTTCAAAGCTGCGAAAGATACAGCATCCCATGATTCAGAAACTGAGAAAACAGCAAGTTCTCTGAACGTTGCTCGTGCGTCGATCTTTGGGCCATCGCCTCGATGGCTGACATCGACAGACTCTCGGACGAACAGAGGGCTGTCGTTCTTGTGGGATGGAGTTCTGAAAAGCGAAGACTACTATGCATTGATGCAGTCGCCCGACTCGACCCACAGCCAAATGATGAGCTTTAATACTGAACGGATATTGTTCGAAATCACTCTGAACGCCGCTTGGGACGACATGACCGCACTTGTTCCAGTTCTCCCAGATTGGAAGAAAGAGAATGGACCACACCCACATCTCAATGCAGTTTATTCTTTGATGGGAATTAAAACGAAAGCTGCGATGGAAAAGGTAAAGTCACAAATCTCTTTTGTGGGTGTGTCACCCTTCGTGGAGCTGATCATGCAATCGGAAGTGATCTCCGGAATCGCAAGAATGACGATAAGAGCACAATACAACCAGTTCCGCGAGGTCCAAACAGCCAAACACCGCTACAACTTGCCAGACTGTTTGGAAGTGCCGCAAGTTTTCATTTCGTTCCTTCTGAACTTCCCGACGCCGATCAAATTGAAGTCATGGAGCACATCCTTTCATCGCGAACTCGTTCACAGCAACGAAGAGAAACATTTCTCGAGCTACTCCCCAGTTCTCGCAACATACTCAAAGACAATCGGATCAATGCCGATGCTCGCCTTCCCCAAACTGTCAAACCGAAGTGTGCATGGCACACCATTTCCACAGGCACTCTCTGAAACGAAGCGAGGAGAGGCAGATTTTTATTTTGCCGACGTTCTTCAGAAAACGAGATTTGGATCATCGTCAGGGTTTGATGGACTGATTGTGTGGCGAGGGAGTGATAGAACATATGAAACGATCTTCATGCCGATTCAGGCGACAAAATCGATTGATCGCTCAGAAATGGAAGATGGGATGATACTGATCCAAAAGCTGCTGTTCCAAGTGATGTGTCATTTGGAGCCATCGGAAAGGATTGTGGCGTTGTTCAATTCGCCTACAAAACCGAAATTACGACACTTTCTGATTGATGAGGAAACAACACTCCCTTGGCAGACAGGGATACTGGGCTTCCACATGGTGTCGTCCTTCCTTAAGTTCGAAGAGAACGCTCTGAAACACATGCCGAGCATCCTCCGCCATCGCGATCATCCACTCGTGTCGACACGAACTTCGTCACACTCGACGATGACAACACAAGACATCACAGACACCCTCCTCGCGAATGTCGGACACTATCCGACATTCTCGACCGAATTCGACCCGTGGACGACAACGCTTTCTTCAGTGAACGATCTGACTGATCGCTACCTCACTCTGCCTTTTCGGTGGAAAGGATTGTACGACCTCTTTTGGAAACCATCAACTGATGGATCCACTTGTGAAACCAATCCCTCTCAAATCACAGAAGATGAGAAAGACGCGAAGGATTGGCTTGATCGAATGGTTCGCGTCACGATGCAGGAACTGAATCGAATCGGAGTCAGTCCCGCTGACCTGGGAGGGACAGAGGCCGAGAGAGTCAACGCATTCTCAAGCTTCGTCCTCAGCACATCCATCTCGTGTCGAAGAAACGAACTCTTGGATCCGACCTCGATGTCCACCACAAGTGCAATTGAGACGAGATTCGTCAAGCTTATTCAATCAATCGTTGGACCACTCGACTCTGAAACTCTCAAATGCCTTCCAACATCAATCACTGATCAGGAATCACCCTCAATTGATACCGTCCGTGAGGCGCGTCTGAGAGCATTGGACAAGCTGTGCAGACATCCATGCATCGAAGAAAGACTGCACACTGTTACTTGCGTCATGTCGAACCATGCGATGAAGCGAATCAGGAATCCTGCACAGGAATGTCTCTCCGTGCTTCAGAGTGAGAAAGATGGAGGAATGTTCCGAGTTCCAGCCCGAAACAACCTTTCATCGATTCTGCACTGTGGAACAGTTCTTCTGGACAACATCACTCCCCTCCCACACATCGACACCTCACAAACATTGAATCGTGATTTGCCACAGTGCGATCCTCGTTCCGTCACTCTCAGCCCTTCAGCGGACCAACTTTCCACTCCTCCCCCACACTCCCCAATCGCCTCCGAACCTCCACCGCGTTCCAAAACACTTCGAATTCCTCTGCATTCGTTCGTTCTGGCGAAATATGGCTTCTCTGATTCGATTCCTGCTCTGTGCGAGCTCACACAGGGTCAATTGAGACAGCATGTGACGAATGTGACACCAGCACCACTGAGTCGATGGCACCCGCGTCGAGTTGTGATTGATCCGTCGCTCTTCCCTCAACACATTCCGCAAGTTGAGTCGTTGTCATTGTACACCTCTTTCGTCCATCGCCTGTTCGACAATGCCTTCATTGCTGTGACGACATCTCTCTCAACAGAGATTGCAGACCTTCCACTTGACGAACCGTTCCTTCTGTCTCAAATTCGGACAGCCGAACCCGTCCAACCAAATCCAACACTCTTCTTTGTGAAATCTGGGAGTGATTTCTTCACTTCGCCGAACACGTTTTGTTTGGATGGTGTGGACACGACGACAAAATCTGGCGCCTTCCCGATTGCGTTCAGCACAGGATACAAAGAAACGGATCTGCGAGAAGAAATGAAGCAAGTGTTCGAACCATTGACACGCCTTCTGCCTGATCACTTCCCGACAAGGCGTCCATCACTCGTGCATGTTGACACTGAAGGAAAGCAGGAACTTCGGAAGACTTCATCTTCGAAGAAAGAAACAGAAGACAGAGCTCGAGGAATTGTGGACTCAGCGATTCTGAGAATGGGAGCGACATCGACGACACCTCTCTTCGTGTTTGTTGTTGAAGAGGATCTGGGTGACCACTTGAGTCTGCCGATATCACTTCTTTCGTCGGACGGGAGTGTTGGCTGTGGGATGATGCGACAACGAGGCCTTGCAGAAGTTCTGTGGATCCTGTTTCTGACTCGAATCTCGCGCGAAGTGATGGCTCTCCAGCTCAACATTTCTATCGGATCTTCTGATTTCTCAAACTCTGTCATCCCATTCCTGTACAACTCTCTTGTCGATGCAGAACTCCTCAAACACGGTTTCTATGCATCCTCTGTTCCTTCCGTCATCAACTCTCTCATTATTCAGATAGCCAATCAACATCTGGAAGATCCCAACAAAATCCCGTCTGTTGGCCTTGAACTTCTCGTCTCTGCATTCCCGCACCTGAAGGACGAAACAGACATCCTTCTTCTTTCGCATCTTTTGATGGTTTGCCCGTCTGGTCGGAAAGGCAAATCGCAATTAGATGTTCTCGTCGATCATCCATCACCCAAAATCGGACTCGTCGCTCTGATTCGCTGGTTCCAACTTCTGTCTTCGTTCGCAAAGAACTCAACACTCGAAGATGCAATTGAAAGCAATTGTTTCACCCTCGCAAAGGTTGAAACGCTCCTGCTGCGTGCATTCTATCAGATCATCGAACTTGATGGTCCAGATGACCTCATCACCCAGCTGTACGAAGCGATCGATTTGATCATGACACTTGAAGGAGAACCGTTGTTCTTCAAGACAGCACAGCAACAAACACTTGACGAACTCAAACTTGTGGCTGACACACGCTGCGAGACTCACGCAAAGGACAGCCCTCGCGGGAAGGTTCTCTTTGACGTTGCTCAGTGGATTGCTCGGCATCTGCATTTGCCCCCACCAACCGAATAGCTGCCTTGAGTGGAATGAGGGAAATGCGATAAACTGCTCCCAGCATATCTGTAATTGTCACTTCACAGCAATAACCTTATGATTTTGTCCATTCTGTTTCGAAGAATCAGAAACTGTCGAATCTTCCAAATGAAAGTGAACGAGAACCAGTGATGGAGAATTGCTGCGGCATTCATTCATTCGAAAGAATAATCAAAATAAAACACTAAATCATAAAAAAATGCAATATTCTTTATTCACTCACACGTAAAACCGGTTCTGAAGAAAACAGGAGCCTCGTGAACTCCTCTCTTCTCATCCGAGCTGGGTCCCTCACATTCCATCCCCTCTGCCCACCATCCACACCAAAATCATCCGCCCTCTTCAGAGCTGGTCGGAACATGCTCCGAAGTTGGGCGAGGTGAGGCTGTGATGCGACTTTCGCCAGAGCGGCAAAGACCAGAAGACAGCTTTCGTTGGTCATGAACTGGGGGAACTGTGCGGAACAGGAAGCGAGGGAGGATAGAAATGATGATAGAAATGAATATTGGGACTGGAGAGAGGCAGAAGTCGAGAGGAGCAAGCACAAGACGGAGGAGGAGACGTGGTGGGTCATTAGCGATGATAAGTGCGGGAGGAACGACATCGCAAAGGCTGTGTGCAGAGATGGACTAAATGGAAGACAAGGGGAGCATAGAATGAGAAAATAAGAAAATATGGTCAAAATGATGGAAGGGATGTGAACTAAACGAGAAAGCATACTTAATCCCTGACCAATCCATCGAAATCAGTTCCTTCACCAAATAATTCGCGTTTGGATGCTTCGAAAGAACTGCGATCTGCGGGATCGAATTCTCCACAATCTTCTGCGCCTCCCTCCCACGACATCCCCGCACGATCCGCTGCAACATTGGATAGAATGGATGGCCATGCTCGTCCGATCCCGGAACAGGGCTCATGAAGACTAGCTGTTCCGCAACCGGCAGAGTGTCTTGAACAGGAAAAGACGAAAGAAGAGAATGGAGTGCATGGATTCCCACAGCATCCGAAGCAATGCTCGTTAAATAAGGAAGAACCAGTCCCATAATGTGTTGGCGAAGAGCAGGTTGATCAGCAGAGAGATTGACAACTCGCTGGACAAAACGCAGTCCATGCTTGTCACAGCACAGTCGATTGAACGACAACGGGTTCAACGCACTCAGCATGATCCTCCGCTGGTCCACAGTTGCGTGTTGGAACAGACGTTGTGTGGCATAGTTCCCGAATTGGTCTGTGCTGAGATCGACGATATATGGGGACAGCTCGACCACACACTGCCCAATATCGTCTTCAAATTGAGATTCTCTTTGACGATTAAGCGCGGAATTGTCTGTTTGGCGTGGTTTCATTTGGTCGAGGACAGATTGGAAGAATCGGCAGCCTTCCTGCGTTGATAAGAGTTGCCGAAGCTGCCCATAGATTGACCGAAGAGATGTGGCGGGATTGTGCGGGTCGATGTCATTTCGTGTGCGGAGTGAGTTGTATCTGTTCTGTTTCTCGTTGGTGGCTGGTGGATGAACGATAAGCTGGTTGCGAGGTGGAACAATCATCGTCGACGCATTGGCAGGTGTGAAAGTGATGATTTTTTGGGTTTTGGATTGATGGTTTTGAGGCTGAGTGACGACTGGGTGGAATGTGATTGGAGCGAAGTTCTGCTGTGCGTGCGAGACAAGGTTGTTCGAGACAGTCACAGAATTCACTGTGTTCATCGGAAGAGTGATGCCCTGATTGGATATTGGACGGTAGTCAGATGTGTTGAACGATTGTGGATCGATCATCGTCGGTTGGAACTGGGGCTTTGCAGCCGATGTAACAAGTGATTGCCATCCGTCGAGATGTGGGGGTTGATAAAGAAGATTATTTCCTTGTGGGACGGTTGGATTCTGAAGTAGATAGTTGGTTGAGTTGGTGGTGGTTGGGGTGGTTGTTGAGTGACCCTGGACAGGCAATGCCAGGCGAGGTTCATATTTAGGAAGGGGAGAATTTGCCTGAAGGATGGTAGAGGAGATTATTGAGACATAAAGATGAAAATAATAAATTAAAACGTCGACAAACTTGGAGTGATTCAACTGATGATGTCGTGGCATGTATGTTAGTCCGTGATGCCGACGGAGATATTGTTGTTTGTACCGATGTCTGTGGTGACGATCGAGACCTTCGTTCACTGCTCAACGAATACACTGTGTTGTCGGTCTGTGCGGTCGAAATGCCGATATCGTTGCCCTCCCTCCTCTCCGGGATGATGTCTGCCGAATATAAATTGTGCTCAGACAGGTTAGATTCCGGCGTCATAGTCTGAAAATCAAAAACGGTATCGAATGGTCTGAGGGAGGACATTCTGGAGTGATTGACGTTGGAAGAGGCTGAAGGAAAACCGCTGAGTTCGTGAAAGATGTCGGAGTTGTCACGGTCAAGATCATGGACCGAACTTGGGGTGTGTCCAGCGGTTCCTGGTGATGCGAAGTCCACACTCGAAAGACCGCGAATGTGGGTGGAACTGGCACGAAGGGAGGATGGCAGGATCGCGGCAGAGTTGAAACGAGGACGTGTAAAGTCGTAATCGTCGAAATTGCGGCTATTGGAGTCGTCGATGGAAATGAAGTCAGAAGCGGCGAAAGGATCGTTGAAGGACAATCTTCCACCCTCCTGTGGGTCAGAAAACGAAGAATGAACATCGGAAGTCATGGTTCTATGAACTGAATCCGAAAGTGAAAAGTAATCAGCACTAATGTCTGCTGGGTTGTCAAAGACTGACAAGCTCGTGTGAGACCGCACGGTTGGTGCGTTGTCGCCTGTTTCAGGCTGTAATTGAATTGACGAAGTGTCCGAAGGAAAAGCGATGGTGGAGGATCGGATCCGGTTGGTGGAAACTAAACCAGCATTATGGTCCAAATCATTGTCTGGGAAGTTGTCGAAGGGTGTGAACAAAACGTCGGATAGAGGTGTACCGTATGGTAGGTCGGGAAGGAGAGAAGATGTAAGAGGGAATGATGTGATGGTTTGACGGTGATTGCTGGATATCAAATAATGAAAATAGAGAAAAAAGAGATACATGTCTTGAAAAATACCGAAAAAAGGTTCACAATGGCGATACAAGCCAGAAATCAGAGGGTTTCGAGAATGGTGAACAAGATGAGAAAGACACCTGGTTGGTCCCGGTCGAAAAAATCTACAGTATGATCAAGAGAGGAACGAGTCATATCAGGTGCTTTTGCCGAATACGACATTGCATTCCTAGGGGAGACGATTAGATTTGATCTTCCCTTCATTTGTTCTTTTCCCATCTCAACTCCTCCGATAATAATCACGTGATTGCGTCCAAACAGATTAATACTAACTCTATATGAACAAATAATGACATAACACTTCCTCGCAAGAGGGAGAATGCAGTTATGGAAATCGTGTCATTTCCTGAGCACTCTGGTTATCACCTTCACTGCCAATGGAAACTAAATCGTCATCATCATCGTAGGATCCAGTGAAGGAGTGTTCGTCTCTTGTTCTCTCATCAAAATGAAGAAAACATGCCATCCCTAAGTGTTCAATAGGAAAGAGAATAGTCACTAAAGAGAGGTCCTGCATACCATAAGGGTTCTTGAGAACAGAGGGATGGTTTGCTAGTTGTCCATTTAGATCGTCGAGATCATTTTTAAGCTTTCGGAGTTCTTGCTCATTTCGAACGAGAAAACCCAAACACATAGATGGATCAACGTTAGTGAGCTTCACAGAATGAACATTGGAGAGTTTGACAGTCCCTGATGTGCAGCCTGCTTGCGACATTACCGATTGGGGGCGAAACGACAGGATATTCGCAGCTGAGACAGGATCGGCGTTAGACATTGAGAAAACGGTCGAGGAAGACATATCAGCAGATTCTGAACGAGTTTGTGAGATTTGTGAATTTTGTGAGAGATCATCTCGGGCATCTTCTTCAGCTGCTCCTTGTTCTCCATCGTTGGCCCTCTTTTCGTCCAGGAAGGTTGCTTCAACATCATCCATTGTGACATCAACAGAAGCTCGTGTGGTGTGAGGATCTAAATAAAACAATCGGCCATTCTGAGCAGCAAAAAAGAAGTGTCCAGATTTTGGATGGCCGCCAGCGATTCCACAAAAATTTGGGACGCCAAACAGTCTTTCGAGAAAAGGAAGATGCTCCTCTTGAATCCGATTCATCCCAAGCCTTGTGGGGACGAGAATTAGGACGGGTTTGGGAGCGTCATGAGATGTTTCATGGTCGCCGTTGAATGTGTGGCACATGCAGGTGGGGTTGTAGCATTGGGGGAGAGGGGGGACATATTTGTCGGTTGTGGGAAGTTTTTTGGGTGCCTCACGTCTGGAGAAGAGCGAGATAACATCAGGCTGAGTGAAGATGAAGAAAACCTGAAAGAAGCAGAAATTCACACGATATGAATGGTATTTAACCCCTGTTCACAGATATAAACTGAAACAGCTTGATTCATCGGTAAATACGACATTAGTAAATCTTGATACACTTTTGCGATGGTTCCAGGAGCAAACCATGTGCCTGAAGTGGAGAACGAATAAAGAAAGAGATAATGACAAAATACCTTGTCTCTTGCCATACTGGGCGCCCAGTTCCATCAAATGTTGAATGGAGAAAGGGTGGAGATGTCGCGTATTCTTTTGCATCTCCTCGGAGAAGAGTGAAGTGAGCCACTTCAATCTAGTGCAGGAGGATACATAAGCCGCATCTAGCCGAAATGATTCACCAAAGTAAATGGACTGGAGAGCCGTCGCAACGAGCATCGAACCAGATCTGATCATACCTGAGTTAAATCGAGAAGAACAAAAAATTCAGACATCCGAATCCAGAATCACTTGTAAATGATTGAGATGTTGGATTGAAATGATTTCGGAAGGTGAGATACACAAGAGAGTTCACCGAGCTCGAGAATTGTTCTGGATCAGTATACACTGTTCCTAACATCGAAATGGGTGCCTCAACACGATATTTTGCACGAGATGTATTATTTGACACTTTGATCATCGGCCATATAATACTATCGACGCAACTACATGACATCCGGAAAAAGAGAGTGGGTTGATGTGACTCAATACGCGGTTATGGATAGAAAATTTAATAGAAACGACATGAACTTACATTCTTCATTGCGGAGTGAAAACTACTGGACAAAACTAGTCGAATTCAATCTCAAATTTGTCTGCATCATCGAGAGCAGGAAAATGATCACGATAAGACCGTAGCTGATCAAGATCAAGAATTGTTGTGACAACGTCTTCTTGGTTCTCTGCAGCTTCAACGATAATTTGGCCTTTATAATCAACAGCCATTGTTCCGCCTGAATAGCTGCATTTTGGATCTGTTCCCACTCGATTCACTCCAAGCACATAACAAACATTCTCAATTGCACGAGCTTGGAGCAGTGTTCGACATGCAGAGAGCCGTGGGGTTGGCCAATTTGAAACGTAGATGATTACATCGTAATCATGTTTATTTCGGGCAAAAACGGGAAATCGGAGATCATAGCATATCTGAAGAAGGAAACGGACACCCTCCCAGACTGTTATCACACGTTTGTTGCCGGCAGTGAATCTGTGCTGTTCTCCACCATACGTAAAGAGATGACGTTTATCATATGAATCAAAAGATCGGTCAGGTCGAACAAAAAAGAATCGATTAAAGTATTGATCTTTGGTTTTCCAGACAACACTCCCAGCGAGGGCGATCGAAAATTGAGCTGCTACATCTTGCATGAAAGGGAGAGCTGATCCATCCTCTTGTGGTTCAACGGTTAAATCTACTGCAAATCCAGTTGAAAACATTTCTGGAAGGATAAACAGAGTTGGGACGTGATGGTCAGCATTTTTGGTGAAATAGTCTGTGATGAACGATGTGATGTGTTCTTTGTTATGCTGAGGGTTCTGCCAGACAATATTCATTTGAATCAGTACAACACGCATTGCAGACCGTTAAAATGTTTCGATGAAGAGCGATGAAAATATCTGTTTGGAAAACTTGTGGATCGATCAAACGACTATGTCGTCAGAACGACTTTTCAGGATAGTCAGAAGAGTAACCCATCTGCAGATGGCACCACAAGGTGGATTGAAAGCAAAAATGTTATGATTGAGTCCAGATTCACTGTGGAAGAGACCATCTTTGGGTTTAGTGGGCCCTTAAACTGTCCGATTTGAGTTGATCAAGAAAATACCGATTTGCCTACGTTTTTACCAAAAAATGTTCTGCCTTTTTGCTGCAGCATTCGCTACCTCAATTGTTGAGATCGTCAACAGCGACCCAAGCTCCACCTGGGTTGCCATCGACTACCCAGCCTCAGTCATGAACCGTGCCAAGTTCATCGCCCGCCTTGGAGCATACGTTCGTGGCTCCACAGGCAACACCTTCGTCCCCCGCAACGACCACCCAACCGAATTCAACTGCCGTGACAGATGGGGTGACAAGATCATGCCAGTTCGTGACCAAGCTTCCTGCGGATCATGCTGGGCTTTCTCAGTTGCTGAAGTTGTTGAGGATCGTCTGAACATCATCGGCTGCGGCCGTGGACACATGTCCGCTCAGGATCTCGTTTCCTGCGACACCACCAACTATGCCTGCAACGGAGGCTACATGGACCATGCCTGGGACTGGATCAAGAGCAAGGGTATCACCAACGAAGCCTGCATGTCCTACAAGTCTGGTGGAGGACGTGTTCCAGCTTGCCCAAGCACCTGCGACGATGGCTCCGCTATTGTCCGCACCAAGGCCAAGAGCTGGAAATACATCTCTGCTGATGAGATGATGGATGAGATGATGAACAACGGTCCTCTCTCTGTCGCCTTCACCGTCTACTCTGACTTCATGTCCTACAAGAGCGGTGTCTACATCCACAAGACTGGTGGTGTTGCTGGTGGCCACGCTGTCATCGCTGTTGGATGGGGTGTTGAAGACTCAACTCCATACTGGCTGTGCCAAAACTCCTGGGGCAAATCCTGGGGTGAGGCCGGACATTTCAAGATCCTCCGTGGACAAGATCACTGTGGAATCGAAAGTGAAGTTACTGTCGGACACTTCGATTGCTAATTTTCTTGTTTTCGGTCTTGTGAGCGTTCTCTCGTCTTTTTCTTCTCCTTGCTAAGATTCTTTGTTCAAATTGGATAATGCTCAACAAGTTGATGAATACAAATCAAAATTACTGAAGAGAAAAGATGAAATAGTTTTGGCTGGAATTAAAATGAAGGCTTTGATCCGTCAGGATGGTTTCTTTGGACTCATGACACGCTTGGATGTTGGACTTGTCTTTGTACTGCTTTTTGGAGGAAGACGATGAGAGGTTGGTGTGAGTGGCTGACGGTTTGGGACTGGGAGTGGCGAGAACTGTAATGTGAGTGGAGGAAGAGTCGGAGGCATGTTTCGCATCGCAGATCGTTGGGGATCCTCTTTTAGTGGTGAATCTTTCCGTAATTTCTTCTCTTCTTCTCGTTGTGCAATTTTCTTCTTCGTCCCCAGGTCCAAAGACGATCTGCGAGTTGATGACTTTGAACTGCCTTTCTGATGACCAGGAGGAGAAAGTGGAAGTGCGAGCGAGTGTTTTGGGGAAGAAAAGCTGTTTCTGAAGGAGCAGAAGAAGAAAAAAATGATCTCGATTTCGACAAGATGAAAGACACAACAAGCTCAATGAAACAGGTCGTTGAAGATTCGAAAACCATAGAATACACAATGTGAATGAAGAGGGATGCACCGTTGTCAAAAACATACATAGAAGTGTTCAATCCAATCACTTTTGTCGACTCAGGAGATCCTGTCATTGATGGGCTATGAAATTGGGAAATTGGATTTGTGTAAAGCGACGGTAAGTTGTTCATCGATTTGTGTCGCTGAAAAGTCGCACGCTTCGACTTTGGCCGAAGTGCGATGTGAGGAGTTGATTTGGACCTGAAATGCACAAATTGGAGATAAACGAACGAATAAACGGATCAAAATCAAACAAAAAAGAACACGACATCAGAAATAGAAGAATAGCAGACCCTGGCGGAACAACAGCTGCTGTCCCCTCCATTTTGTGGAGTGGAGGGATATCCCCGCTCTGAGACTGAGCCAAAGTGCGTTTGTGCAATCCTGAAACACCGAGTCTGTGATTCGGTGGTGGAGAAGGCGATGCTCTCGAATGGTTGAGTGTTGACGACGAGTGAGATGAATGAGGGGATTGGGGGAGCCGAGGCGGGTCTGGCGAGCGTGCGTTGTGGAAAAGCGGACGATGAGAAGAGAGGATGTGTGGAGCAGATGGTCCAATCGTTGGAAGTTTGGTTTGTGATACAGGCGGTGAATTGAATGAGGAAGAAGAAGAGAGAGGGAAGGTTGACGGAGACGATGGATGAGAGATGGAGCGAGTGGAGGTAGGGATGGTCGATGGAGGGACAGAGATGATTGGAGTGGGGGATTGAAGCGAACCTTCTGGTTTGTCTTCAATGTGAACTGTGACAGTTCGTTCAGAGAGTGGTTGTGTCGGGTTTGAGAAGGATGAATTGAACGAAGACGAGACATCGTCAGACGAGGAAGGGGAGAGAGGAGGCGCGTTGTTGAGTGATGGGTGGAGAGACGAGAGCATGGATGTGATTCGTGTTCCGTCTGAGAGAGTGATTGTGCCTTCCGTCTTCTTCCCTCCCTTCAAGATCGATGGTCTCGACGAGGAGAGAGAGAACGACGAGAGCAGAGCTGACCTTGTCGGTTCAGTGTCGGCTTCTTTCGAAGTGTCATCTTTTCCTTCTTTCGATTCCACTTTGTTGTCTTCCTTCTCCTTCTCTTTGTCTTTTCCTTCTTTCCCCACTTTTATTTCTTTCACAACCTTCTCCCGTTCTGGTTCTGGCGATGGCGGGACGAAAGAAGAGTGAACAATCTCGACTGTCGATTTGCATGTTGAGACGAACGAGGAGAACACGCTCGACATCACGCGAGTCAGGTCCAACTCCTTCAATTCCCGGTCTTCCCTTTCTTTCTTATCCTTCGTTTTCTCATCGTTCTCGTTCATCTCCATCTCGTCCTCCTCATTCTGCAATCTTGCATCGACAGCTGCTGGGAAGCCGACGAAAAGTGTCGCCGAGATCGCAGGGTCCAAAGTAGGCACCAGAACGTCATGTTTCGAGTTTGTTCTGGAAAAAGATTTCTGTTCTTCTTTTTCCGGCTTTTTGACAGTTTTCGAAGATGGAGGGAGGGATGGCTGACTGGGGATGGTTGAGAGTGGCGGGGTGGAGGAGGCGAGGAGCGGAAGGAAGTTCTGGTCTTGCGGGAGAACGAGCATGGTTCGGATGATGGGAAGGAACAGGCGGGCGCGGTTGGCAACTGATCGGTTTGTGTCTGAAGAGAAAGAAAAGAAGAGACGAGAAATGAAAGATGAGAGGAGATCAAGAGAAACAAGAAGAGAGAGAATGAGAGGAGACAAAGAAGAACGAGAAGTGATTCGAGAAAGTGAGGAACACTGAAAGTCGAACAAACCACCCAACAGCTCTCCAAGACTCTGCAGCAACGCCACTTTGCACCAGCGTTTCGAGAAGCACAAAAAGAAGGAAGCAGCGAGCGTCAGAAACGTGTGTTTGTGTTTTGGAGATGAAGAGTGGGCGAGTGAGTGAATGAGCGACGAAACAATCTGAGTCCGGAATCGCTTTTGGCGAACACTTCGCAATGTTCGGGCAAAACAGAAGGCAGAAGAGAGAGCGAGGTTGGAAGGCGCTGTGTGCGTGAACGACAGGAAGAACGGGAGAAGAGAAGAAAGAAGGTGGAATTGGCTGAAAAGTGGGAGCAGATGGATCAGCGAGAGATTGAGAAGGACACTTGATCGCCACGACTGCACAATGCCCATCTGTGAATTGGAGCCCACACTCTGACTTGGGGACACAGAGAGAGATGGGGAGAGAGAAGAGTGTTGGGATGGTGTGGTTGATGTTGCTGAAGTTGTGTTTGGAAGTGTTGGCGGAGTCAGACGAGTGAGAGGCTGATTTCGAGACACTCGTGAAGTGACAGAGACCAGAGCAGACGCTATTGTTGAGTGTTGATCAGCTGTCAAATGACACTTCCCGACCATCGCAGGAAGGAGCGAGACAAAAGAAGAAAGGAGATTCCCTGTCGGCTGATTCGACGCAACAACCAACAACTTCTCCACAATTCGTACAACCATTGAACCCAATCGGTCAGCTTCCTTTTCCCGCTCTTTCGACGACACTTGTTGGACAGACGCGAGGAGACGACGACGAAGAGCGACGGGACAGCCATCCAAGCGACTGAAGGGGAATTTCGTGTCCGACGTGAGAAAGGCATCAAGAGACTTATCATCCTTCCTTTTCTCCTTCTCTGCCAGCTCAAGTTTCCTGTCCTTGTCTTTCTCTTCCTTCTCCATCAGAAGTCCTTGGTGTGAAAGGATGAACGGAAGTGAGACAGCCAATTGACGAATCACATCCTCCTTCTCGCACCCCAAAATGGAGAGAATGAGCGTGTGCAGGAACGGCGAGGTCGAGTTCAGGAGTGCTGGTGATGGAAGCATGTGTGTTGGGAGAGACGAAGAGAAGGCGTTCGTTTGAGGAGCGAGGCAGGAAGGAAGTAGACAGGAATATCTCAAGAACGATCCAAATCGAACCATTGTGGGGAGAGCATAGACACAATCGGAGAGGAGAGAGTATGTTGTGGTTGCTGTGAGGGGGTTTTGGGGCAGCAGGGCGAAGAGGGAGGTGATGAGAGGGGAGGAAGATGGCGATGACGGGAATCGAAGAGCGATGGTCACAGTCTGCCTGAAGAAGGTGAGAAAAGTGTGGATTGTAGTGAGTGTGGCCTCCTTCTCTTCTCGGTCTCTCTTGGTCTCAGTTTCTTTGCCTTTGGATCCCTTCGTCTTCTTCATGACTGGTGGATGTTCGAACCCGTAAAATGACATCAGAAAGTGGCCGAGTGGACGGACAAGAACGAACCCGGTGATCCAGTCGTCTCTGCTTTGGTCGTCTTCGTCCCTTTTTCGTGGCTGTTCATCGTCTTTCGCTTCTTCTTTCCGTTTTTCGTCGTCTTTCTTGTCGTTGGAAACTGTGCTGGATATCCTTTTAATTAACATCTGAAGAACTCGGTCTCGATCATCTTTCCTCAAACAACAGCAAATTCGAGCCAGACAGAGAGTGGCTGTTCTTTGGAGAAGGATCATGATCGCGTTTTGTCCAACGTTTGGAAAATCTTCGGTTTTAGTGTCTTCTCTTTCCCCTCGTTCGCCTTTGTCATCTTTTGAACGTGTTGTTGTGGTTGATTTCGGTTGAAATGAATTGATTATGGTGATCAGACGGGGGACGATCGACTTGGCGGTCCACTCGGAACCAGCCACCCAACACGCGATATCAACAACGCAAGTAGAATGAGAAAGTGAGAAAGGTGTTGGAGCTCCGTTTTGATTCGTTATTTGAGAGTATAAAGAAGAAAAAGATGCGAGGGCTGGATCAGTCGGCGGCGAGTGGGAGAGAACTGAAAGAATGACACTCGGATCAGGATCGGAGAGAAGAGTCACAACCCGTGCCAACAACGAGGTTATTAGTGAATGAGTCTGAGTTGAGGGCTGGCTGGTGGATTTTGAGTTTGAATGAAGTTGAGCCGACTGATGGAGTGATGGAATGCACAGTGCTGTAAACGGAAGCAAAAGACCGGGGGATGTGTTGAGGTTTGGTGATAAATTAGCGAATGAGGAATGTTCCAGACACCTATTCACGTGAGGTTCTGGATTGTTCTTCCTCAGAACAGAATTATCTGAGATATCAGGAAATTGTGTTGAACCAAAGAAGGATGGCAAGGACATGGGCTCGTTCAGCAGGGGCGAGGATGGTGACAACGAAACAAAGTTTGGGAGAGGCAAATAAGATGCAGGCTGTTGAAGAATCGAAATAGACCCTGAAGGCTGAGTGATTACTGAAGAGGAAGGTCGGGACTGCTCTTTATCTGAGGAGGCAGACACAGAGAGTCTGTAAAGGGGAGGGAGTGTGTGATGGTTGGGGTAAAACATGGATTGTGTGTTGTCTGACTCAAAAGAAGGAAAACTGAGAATTAATTCCTCGAAATGTGGGGCAACAGCATCCCCGTCAGGTCTGTCGCGGGAATCCTTTGAATTGCTTGTTGACTGCCCGTCTTTTCCAGATTCTGAAGATTCGAGAGCTTTGTCAAGTTCTCGATCAATCGAAAACTCTTTCTCAAAGGCAAGATCTTTATGTTTTGGATATAAATCCATTTTCGCTGCGATAAAACGCAACAGCGAAGCACAGAGACGAGATGTCGCAATTTTGATTGGAGACGACTCAAATACTTCTGATTTCTGGAGAATCAGATCGACAATCTGAAAAGATGAAAAGCAGGAAGGTAATGAATAGGGGAGAAGAGCACACATCTCCAATGTGGATATCACCCTCAGGGTCGAGATCGAGAATCTGTGACATCAGATCCATCCATGCAAGCGACGCACCTTCATCAGACGACAGAAGCACAGACGAGACAATGGAGAGAAGAGATGGAAGGTGTTGCTTTGGAATGGACGGAGCAGATGTTGTTTGATCGTTCGCTGCCGATTTACGAACAAGCAGTCCCGCAAATGACGATGCAACTGAAATATGACATCCTGCGGAGACAATCGGGATTGATTCCTGACGGAAAGTGCAGAGTCGATGGATGAAGAGTTGAAAAAAAGGACGAACGATGATTGGAGGCCAAAGGTTCTCGGAAATGATATCGTCTTCACATTCAGCAACCCATCGAGAGAGGGTCAAGAGAACTCTCTCCTTTTCTTGGTTCGACAACACTTGCGCATCCACTTTCCCGTCTTTGTTCGATTTTGGTTTGTGTTTGTCTCCTCGACCAATCTTTCTGAACACCCAGTTCAGATGAGCAACAGGAGGCACAGTATCATCGGTTGTGAGAGCATCAATTTCCTCTTGGGACTGAATGAAACGAATGGACGAAAAGTAGGAATCGATTCAAAATGAGAGGCGAAATAGGGACAACAAACATGTGTTTGGGATGCCACTGTCTCAAGAGCATCGAATGTCATGGACATTCGTCCGAGAACGATTCAATGGTGTTCAGGGCTCGTGACAATTGTTATGACAGTGGGTCCGAGATCCGATTCCCTCCAGTAGAGAAGCGCCAGGATTACCACTCTCTGGAATAATGAATATTGCATTTTTTTCTGATTTAGTGTTTTATTTTGATTATTCTTTCGAATGAATGAATGCCGCAGCAATTCTCCATCACTGGTTCTCGTTCACTTTCATTTGGAAGATTCGACAGTTTCTGATTCTTCGAAACAGAATGGACAAAATCATAAGGTTATTGCTGTGAAGTGACAATTACAGATATGCTGGGAGCAGTTTATCGCATTTCCCTCATTCCACTCAAGGCAGCTATTCGGTTGGTGGGGGCAAATGCAGATGCCGAGCAATCCACTGAGCAACGTCAAAGAGAACCTTCCCGCGAGGGCTGTCCTTTGCGTGAGTCTCGCAGCGTGTGTCAGCCACAAGTTTGAGTTCGTCAAGTGTTTGTTGCTGTGCTGTCTTGAAGAACAACGGTTCTCCTTCAAGTGTCATGATCGAGTTGATCGCTTCGTACAGCTGAGTGATGAGGTCATCTGGACCATCATGTTCGACGATCTGATAGAAGGCACGCAGCAGGAGCGTTTCAACCTTTGTGAGGGTGAAGCCATTGCTTTCAATTGCATCTTCGAGTTTTGTTGTCTTTGCGAACGAAGACAGAAGCTGGAACCAGCGAATCAGAGCGACGAGTCCGATTTTGGGTGATGGATGATCGACGAGAACATCCAATCGCGATTTGCCTTTCCGACCAGACGGGCAAACCATCAAAAGACGCGAAAGAAGAAGGATGTCGGTTTCGTCCTTCAGGTGTGGGTATGCTGAGACAAGAAGTTCAAGACCGACAGACGGGATCCTGTTGGGGTCATTGAGATGTTGAGTGACCGTCTGAGAAATGAGAGTGCTGAGGACGGAATGAACAGAGGATGAAAAGTAACTGGGTTCGAGGAGTTCCGCATCGACAAGAGAATTGTATAGGAAAGGGATGACAGAGTTTGAGAAAGCAGAAGATCCGATGGAAGTGTTGAGTGGGAGAGCCATCACTTCGCGCGAGATTCGAGTCAGAAACAGATCCACAGAACATCTGCAAGGCTTCGTTGTCGCATCATCCCACAACCAATACTCCCGTCCGACGAAAGAAGTGACATCGGCAGACTCGAGTGGTCAGCCAGATCCTCATCAACAACAAACACGAAGAGAGGTGTCGTCGATGTCGCTCCCATTCTCAGAATCGCTGAGTCCACAATTCCTCGAGCTCTGTCTTCCGCTTCTTTCGTCGAAGATGAAGTCTTCCGAAGTTCCTGCTTTCCTCCTTTGTCAACATGGACGAGTGATGGACGCCTTGTCGGGAAGTGATCAGGCAGAAGGCGTGTCAATGGTTCGAAGACATCTTTCATTTCTTCTCGCAGATCTGTTTCTTTGTATCCTGTGCTGAACGCAATCGGGAAGTGGCGAGATTCTGTCGTCGTGTCCACACCATCTATGCAAAACGTGTTTGGTGAAGTGAAGAAATCACTCCCAGATTTCACAAACAAAAGGGTTGGTTGAGGTCTGACAGACTCGATTGATTCGATGGCTGCAAGCAGGAGCTTCACTTGACCAGATGATAGTGGTTTTGGGTTCGGAGTGGATTGATCCTGTGGGAGAGGATCTCGCCTGAGAGATGATCGGATTGTGGGGAGGAGGGAGAAAATGGTGGATGCTTGTGCCGAAGTTTGAATGGATGAGAGTTGAGAGACAAGACCCCGAAGTCGGTCGTGCTTCTCGAGATTGATTGAGCGGATGATGTCTTCGATCTTCCGAATTTGAGACAGAATTAACTTCTCCTCAAGTGGAAAGGCTGCAACCTCTGTTGAGAAAGATGTCGTCACGGGAATGAAAGTATTGTCGAAGAGGCGATGGATGAAAGAGGTGAACAATGACAACGACTCCACTTGCGGAATGTGTTGAGGGAAGAGCGACGGATCAATCACAACTCGACGCGGGTGCCATCGACTCAGTGGCGCTGGTGTCACATTCGTCACATGCTTTCTCAATTGACCTTGTGTGAGCTCGCACAGAGCAGGAATCGAATCAGAGAAGCCGTATTTCGCCAGAACGAATGAATGCAGAGGGATTCGCAGTGTTTTCGAACGAGTTGGTGGTTCGGAGACGATTGGGGAATGTGGGAGAAGAGTGGAAAGTTGGGTCGCTGTTTGGTGTGGAGTGAGAGGAGAAGAAGGGTGAAGAAGTAAATCATGATCCAATGTTGGTGAGGTGTCGATGTCGGGGAGGGGAGTGATGTTGTCCAGAAGAACTGTTCCACAGTGCAGAATCGCTGAAAGGTTGTTTCGTGCTGGAACTCGGAACACTCCTCCATCTTTCTCACTCTGAAGCACGGAGAGATATTCCTGGGCGGGATTCCTGATTCGGTTCATCGCATGGTTCGACATGATCTGTTGAACAATGCGAAGTCTTGTTTCGATGTATGGTTGTCTGCACAGATTGTCCAAAGATCTCAGACGCGTGTCACGGATTGAATGAATTGAGGTTGATTCCTGATCAGTGATTGATGGAAGAAGGCATTTGAGAGTGTCAGAGTCGATAAGTACAGCAATTGATTGAACAAACTCTACGAATCTCGTGTCATCCACACTTCTGGTGGACATTGGGGTCGGATCCAAGAGTTCGGTTCTTCGACACGAGATGGCTGTGCTGAGGACGAAGCTTGAGAATACGTTGACTCTCTCTGTCTCTGTCTCACCCAGGTCAGCGGGACTGACTCCAATTCGATTCAGTTCCTGCATCGTTCTGCGAACCATTCGATCAAGCCAATCCTTCGCTTTCTTCTCATCTTCTGTGATTGGAGAGGGATTGGTTTCACAAGATGATCCATCAGTTGATGGTCTCCGAAAGAGGTCGTACAATCCTTTCCAGCGAAAAGGCAGAGTGAGGTAGTGATCAGTCAGATCGTTCACGGAAGAAAGCGTTGTCGTCCACGGGTCGAGCTTTGTCGAGAATGGTGGATAGTGGCCGACATTCGCGAGGAGGGTGTCTATGATGTCACGTGTTGTCATCGTGGAGTGAGGTTCAGTTCGTGTCGTCACGAGTGGATGATCGCGACGGCGGAGGATGCTCGGCATGTGTTTCAGAGTGTTCTCTTCGAACTTCAGGAAGGATGATACCATGTGGAAGCCAAGAATCCCTGTCTGCGAAGGTAGCGTCGTTTCTTCCTCACCAAACTGATAGCGTCGGCGTTTGTGTCTTGTTGGCGAATTGAACAACGCCACAATCCTTTCTGACGGCTCCAAATGACACATCACTTGGAACAGCAGCTTTTGGATCAGCACTATCCCATCATCCATTTCAGAGCGAGTGATCGATTTTGTCGCCTGAATCGGCATGAAGATCGTTTCACGTGTTCTATCACTCCCTCTCCACACAATCAGTCCATCAAACCCTGACGACGACTCAAATCTCGATTTCTGAAGAACGTCGGCAAAATAAAAATCTGCCTCTCCTCGCTTCGTTTCAGAGAGTGTCTGTGGAAATGTCGATCCATGCACGCTTCGGTTCGAGAGATTGGGGAAGGTGAGCATCGGCATTGATTTGATTGTCTTTGTTTTTGTTTCCAGAACCGGGGAGTAGCTCGACAAATGTTTCTTTCTGTTGCAGAGCACGAGTTCGCGATGAAAGTACGTGCTCGCTGAGTTCAATTTGATCGGTGTCGGAAAGTTCAGAAGGAACGAAATGAAAACTTGAGCCACTTCCAAACAGTCTGGCAAGTTGTAGCTGTGTTTGGCTGTTTGGCGCTCGCGGAACAGGTTGTACTGTGCTCTTATCGTCATTCTTGCGATTCCGGAGATCACTTCCGATTGCATGATCAGCTCCACGAAGGGTGACACACCCACAAAAGATATGTGTGACCTCATCCTTTCGATGGCAGTTTTTGACTTCCTCCCCATCAAAGAATAAACTGCACTGAGATGTGTGTGTGGTCCTTTCTCTTTCTTGTAATCTGGGAGAACTGGAACGAGCGCAGTAATGTCATCCCAAGCGGCGTTCAGAGTGTTTTCGAACAAGATGCGATCAGTATGAAAGCTCATCATTTGGCTGTGGGTTGAGTCGGGAGACCGCATCAATGCATAGTAGTCTTCGCTTTTCAGAACTCCTTTCCACAAGAATGCCATCCCTCTGTTTGTCTGAGCGGATGTCGATGTTAGCCATCGAGGTGATGGCCCGAAGATGGATGCACGAGCAACGTTCAGAGAACTCGCAGTCTTCTCAGTTTCAGAATTGTGTGACGCTGCTCCTTTCGCTGCTTTGAATAGCAGCTGTGTCGACGCCCACAGCAGAAAAGAAACACCAAACTGTCTGGTCATGAGTGACAAGAAGTGGAGAGATTGACCCACCATTTCGTCATAATGGGTCAGCGAACTGGGATGTATCAACAATTCATCACGGCGGGAGAAAGACACGACATCATTTGGTGCGAGCAGAGACAGTTCTCTCATCTTCTGCAGTGTGAAAGTCCCACTTTCCTTGGCAGCTTCTTCGTTCGTCAGTCTCGAAAGAAACTCTTCCCGCTTCAGTCCGAAATTCCGCTGCGAGAGAAGACCAGTCATGTTCATGAAGTCCACAAACGAGCGATGAACAACATCTCCAGGATTCCAATCTTGCAGGAATTCAGTGTAGAATTGTCTGGTATAACATTCATCGTCGAAAGGAAGATCTTCCTCCATTTTGAGGAACCAGAGCACGTTTCGAGCGAAGAGAGCAATCGACATTCGTTCCAGGCGAATCTGAGACGTGGATCCGATTTGGAGTGTTCGAGGGAGTTCAAGAGTTCTCAGAGACTCCACATCAAAGTCTGGCTTCGCCCCTTCGCTGTTCTTTCCGTCGGTTGGTCGACATTCATTTGCGCTGAAATGGGTTGAGAAGATGGTCAAGTCATTCACATAATCGGCTGCATTCTCAACGTCATCACCTTCGTCATCAAGAACATGAAGAACAGCACGATCAGCACGATGCATTGAGTATTCAGCCACACTCGACAGATGAGTCTTGTGTCCTTCGTACACTGCTTCCAACAGCTCCCCAAGTCTTTCGCAGCGAGACATCACTTCCTGTCGAGACATTCCAGCGTCGATCAGAAACAAAAGCGTGTTCATCATCGAACGAACAATGGCCAGCCATTTCCGATTGTCAACAGGATTGTGTCCATTTTCATGAGCAGCGAAGAATTCCTTGATGACTCCATTCACATTCTTCAGGATCGATGATGTCACAGTGTCCAACACCCTTTCTTCATTTTGCATCTTCTTCGTCGGTGACTCTTCGGTATCTTTCACACAATCAGTCTCTGGTGTGTCAATCAGATCAAGGAGTGTCTCAGTTGCTGTTTGCACCCAGACACTCAATCCAGAGTCTCGCAGATTTCGGTAAAACACTCCCATTGACTCTTTAACATGTCCCAATGTCGGTGTTGATTTCGTTCTTTGAGATAGACCCCTCAGAATCGAGTGAGGAGTCACAAGAATATTCATGTTTCGAGCAATGAAGCAGAAGTGATCCATCAGTAACACGAACGAGAGTCTATCTCGAACATCACCGATCTCTTTCTTCACTGATTCAAGTCTCGTCTCCACTGATTCGTGTTGGAGATCCACAATCATTGTCAGAAGATCACACGCAAGACGTGCCATCTCCCTTTTGTCCAAGTCCCAATTGGATTTCGCTGTGCTCGGACAGATTTCGTGCGATTGTGAGTAGAAGAGATACAGCAACAGCTCGTCCAGAATGTACTGTAACTGGGCTTCGCTTGACGCTTTCGCGCTCGATTCGACGAGAAGACACGCGAGGCTGTTTCGGAGATCGGTGTCGGCGCGCTTGACCGACTCAGATTGGACGAAGAGGGAGGGCAGAGTGTGTTGGTGAGAATCGTATGATCGAGGAGTGACAAGACTGTCAATCAAAGTGTCCATCAGACGGCGTCTCAGTTCTGTATAAGGCAG
Source organism: Blattamonas nauphoetae (assembly GCA_033064195.1). NCBI lineage: Eukaryota > Preaxostyla > Oxymonadida > Blattamonas > Blattamonas nauphoetae. Next base: position 281,286 of record JARBJD010000048.1, read on the forward strand.
ACCTTGCTTCTTCCAGATTTCATTCGCTTCCTCCCGCACTTTTCGACAAATCGCGACTTCATCGATGTCTGGTTCTTTCAAATGTTTCTTCACACTCGCAATTCGTGAAACGAGCGAGTCTGTTGATGTGTAAGAGGCTGAGGTGGAAGGCGGACCAGTCAGGTTCGCTTTCCTGATCGAGGCTGAGAGTCGTTGTATTTCAGACCGGATATTGAAATGGAGTGGTTCCGCAGTCTTTGCAAGGTTGAAGAGTGATGCCGTTTTCGCTGTGTTCAATTTCAACGAACGCCTTCGCTTGCTGCTCACTTTCCAGTAACTCCTGCTTTGTCTCGGTGGACCATTCCATTCAGAGAGAACTACTTCACGGAGCAGGTATTTCACGAACGATTGTCGTTCCTCGCCTCTTTTGGAGTGCACATCAAGTTGGTCGATCAACCAGTCCACAATCACGCAGATGCGTTCTTGCTCAGTCCGAAGATGCCGAGATTCCAAGATCGTTCGACAAAATGACATGTTGAACGCGTCGATGTCTGTCTCACGTCCAACATGCCATTTGATCAGAGCTTCAATTGATTCGAGTGTGTTCGTCAGTTCGGAAAAGTTTGGTGTTGTCACATTCCCAAGTCCATCGTCCATGGGTTGCAAGTTGTCTCGCAGCGTTTGCATCGCTGTTCCCCAATTCAGGCGATGGGGTTTGGATGTGGGAGTGTCGTTCTCGGCTGATGCATCTGAGCCTGTTTGCATTTGAACAACATCATTCAAGAACAATGTCATGCAGCCGTTGTTCGGATTGTGTTCTGTCACTGTCACAAGATCTTTCATAAAGTTGAACAAAAACGCATTCAATCCGAACATGAAATCTCCTTTGTATTTTGCAATTGCCTTCAGAAGCGTTTTCGCGGATGCTTGTTGTGATGTCACGGGGATATCGGTTCCCAAGAATGGTACTTTCCCTGCTCTCTCCACTTGGTCTTTCTCGATGGACAGGAGAATCTCCTGTTCTTCTTTTCGAAGTTCCATGTCCTCAGGGGAGAGCAGAGCGAACGGCACAGTGGGAGTGCACCCCACCATCACAGCTGCATCCTCCGCCAGCGAAAACGTGGGCAGGCGGAAGGTGTAACAGAGCTGTCCCGGCCTAAGTTGTGGAGGCTGACGTCGGAAGGTGTCATAGCGGTCGAACGATGGAGGGTGAGGACGCTGCAGTCGCTTCTGATCTGGTGAGGTGAAGATGAGATAGAGGCTGTTATATTCGAAGTATTCGGGATGGCTGTCATCCTGGATGTGGATGTAGACATCCTGATGACGTGAATAACCTCCGAGTACTTCGGAGAATTTGACTTCTCCGTCGGTTCCAATCTCGATTTCAAAGTGTTCGGTACGGCCGTATGTGTTGACAATATGATAGTCGAACCCGATGGACAGGTCGGACAAGATACTCATCAGAATAAACATCAGCGAAGTTTTTCCGACTCCATGGTCTCCAGAAATAAAGAATAAGGCGCCGGGATGGGAGGGGCGTTGCTTCGTGGCGAAGTTTTGGAGGATAAGTTTCAACAGAGGGCAGAGGATGGCATTGTACACGGGACGGAAGAGCAACGGAGTGGAAAGGATTTGAGTGGTATTCTTGAGCACATTCTTGGAAATCAGGATATGGCCATCTGCGAGTAACGAAAAAGTGCTGTTCGGGTCGTTGAGGCGAGCATTCCAGTTTAGGGAGAACTTTCGCAAGATTGACTTGATCAATGTGACCGTGTGGGATTGAGAATCCATGATACACGTATTGATATTTGCGTTTCGTTTATCCGCTCTTTCTCGCTCCCTTTCCGCTCTTTCATTCTGTTGTTGCCGGATCCTCTCATTCATCTGATGGGATATCTGAGCACTCTTTGCTTTGTCGTGCTGTAGTCGATGGAACATTTCATCCAAACGTTTTTGGTCTTCATCCAACTTTTCGTCTCTCCCTCCGTTTGTGGGATTATATCCTTGGAGTTTCTCCATGAGTTGTAAAAGGTCATCAAGAGAGAAATCACTGGGCGCAGGACTGGGTTGGGAGCAAATTATTTCCATGGCGCTCTCGGAAAATCTGGAAGAGTGAACTGTGATGGAGATCAAAACCCATACTATCATTCATCAGTTTTTCTTTCTGTTAAAGAAACAAACTGCAAGAATAGATATCAATATCGTGACACAATAAGAAGGATGAAAGTGTTCATAACACAGATCGCGCCTGTATTTAAGAGGATAGGTGTGGTCGAGTCATTTCATCACAAGAGAACAAGCAACAGAATCATCACTATCAACCCGATGACCACCAGCGTAGGGACGACGTAAAGCGTGACTTCACAGCATCGATTTCCAACGAAGATTCGATGGCAGGTGCGGCAGGGATGTGGCTTCGAAGTTGTCAGCTGAACATCTCGCGGGATGCTCTCCGGTGCAACAGCATTCTGATATGAACCGTCTGTGTCAGCTGACAACCCCGGAACAATCGGCTTCTTCATTCTTGAACGAAGCTGGGTCTTCCCCATCCCGTAATTCAGCGCGTCTTGAGGACAATGATGGAAGCACCGAGCGCATGACCAACACGCCTGCGCATTGAATATCGGGAAGCCGTCTTCGATGTCGCCGGTGATCGCAATCGCATTGTACGGGCATTCTCGGACACATCGCCCGCACTTCACACAAAGTGTTCGGTCGACAACGGGCGCCTTGATCCTCTTCGCAAACGAGGCGTGCGACTTGGTCCCGTTGTATTCGAGAGCAGCTGGAACAGCCGGAAGTGTTGTGGTCAGCCCAACAAAAATGGTGTTGAGAGAATCGCTGAAAGTGTGGATTTTGGCAACCTCTGTTTCTTGCCATGGGTCGCGAAAAGGTTTTTCCGGCTGCCAGAGAGGAGTGGAATCGGGGGTAATCAGCTTCAGAGCACCTGTAAATTGCGCCGATGTGCATTTCTTTGAAAGCGTCGTTGCCAGGATTCGGTCCATCTTCCCTCCCTTTCCACCTTGGGTGAAATACACAAAATAATACCGTGCTTTGGAAAACAGTGATTGGGGAAGGATGGTTTCGCTGAAAAGATCACCATATCCAGGTTGTGGTTTCAACATCGTCGCATACGCCCCCAGCCCAACCACGTCCGCCTCCGAGATCAGATCTCTTGCAGCCGTGAGCGCTCCACATTCTTCAATGCTTTCGGAACTGGGAAGGTCCGGATTTTGGCGGTTTCCGAGGTGGAGTTGTTTGATGAGCTCCAATCCGTCAATATGCGACACCTCATGATTGTATTTTGTTGACAAATCACTACCAATACTATGGGCTGCGTACGCAGTATTTCCCGTGGATGAGATAGTGATTAAAACAATTTTCATGAAATGACGTTGATCAAACCACCTGAAAGTGGATTCCATGTCGCTCTCGAAGACCTTTGTTTATCTGAACCACCAAATGAGGTATTCTCATTAACCGTCCTCCCACAACTTCCCTTGACAAACGAATGTTTGGAGGAATGTGCCGTTGGGAGCTGAGGTTGAGAACAACGAAAACGATGTCAACAATCCCATGGAAGTGTCTCAAGAGTGTTTGTCCCCAATCTGGCAGCACAACAAGCGTTGTCTTGTGGGTTGCTACTGAGATAGTCTGGTTTGTGGGTGAACAAAGACTGATCAACCTCATCACCAAATCCTTCCGAATTCAGCGCTCTGATGAATGTCCTGCCTTTCTGAAAGGTGCACGGGCCAGAGATCCTCCACTCGCGGAGAATTAAACGGAAATACACGAAGAAACATGAAACGAAGTCTGAGTCCAGTGATGTCGACAAACTGGTGATGGTGAGAGAGATGGGGAGCGAAACCATGAAAGTGCATGTGGATGGATGGAATGCACACATCACAATCAGACAATAAAAGAAGCACAGAAACCATCTCGTCAGCTCCGTCCCCGAAAAGGAAAAGCGGTTTGATAGTGGTCGGATAAACCCGTTAACTCCGATAAACCCGTTTCGAACATACCCCATTTCACATTGATCATCTCTTTCACACGACTCATCTGTTATGCCTGTAAGAAAAGCCTTGTGAGAATTCTGGAAGGAATTGTGACTCTTTCAGAGATTGGATCAAAGACAATGGGTCTATTCAAATGGATAAAATGCCAATGACGACACAGCGCAAGTTATTCTGACCATGAAAAGCTCAAATCGCAACACATGATCCCTCTAGTTCTCGGAAATAGATTTGTTCAATTTCGTTCAAAAAACAACGTTCACTTTTCACTTTCCATTTCACAATTATTCTTTCATGAAGAACTCTAGTTTTGAAAATAATGAGAAAAAGCATGAAAGTGAAGTGGAAGGATGATTTTGGTGAAGAGGGGAGACTGATTTGTCCCTGTGGAAGGGTTAACGGGTTTATCCGCTCTAACGGGTTTGTCCGGGTACTATGAGCAGAGAGATCGAATATATGCTTCGGAAGGAACAATAACTCGCTCAAAGAGTATGTTGTTCATCTGAGCGTGTTTAGCCGCATCAGCTGCATCGGGACATTCAGGATTCCGTCCAGTGTTGGAGAAATGGACGATAGCATTTTCAGAACATGAACGTGGAGATTGCTCGACAACGGCAGTGAGACTGTGTGCGGTTTGATGATATTCATGATGCCCGAAACCACATCACAATTCAGCATCTTCATCGTGTTGGCTGTTGAACATTTCATCAACATTGATTCCAAGAGATTTAGGGCAGACCCAACAATTCGGTGATCAGAAAAAGCAACAAGTGACCAGAGCGCTTCGATAAAGCCAATCACAGGATCGTCATGTTCAGGAACCAATCCAAACAGCAAATCATTTGCGTGAAAACGACTTTCATATGGAGAGATGGCTTTCAAGAAGTCTATTGCCTTCTCCACGAGTACGTCATCAAGGGTATCTTCCTCCTTAATGACAGTGGCGAGTGATTGAAAGATTGTTGAGGCTGTGTTCATCGAGAATCTTGAGGAGAGATTTACTTCCAAAAATAAGGCTGATAATGAAACATTGTTTGAAGCAATCAAGCGCATATGTGCTGATGTATTGATACTAGTTGGTCTGGAGCCATTCATCCTCGTTGTTAAGTGAATTGATGTTGATCGGACCATGAAGGCATCAGGTCCTAATCGTCTTATGTCAACGTATCATGGTAGTGATTCACAAACAGTCTCATTCAACTTTTTTGGTGATGTAAGTTGTTTTGCACAAATCCCTAAAAATAGAGAGATCAAACCATTGTCAGCGGTTCTTGACATTTTACGGTCCATTTTCACTCGAGCACATGATGGTGTGTCGATTCTCACTTTCATCTTTTTATTCTCTCCTCTCTGTGCCATGTGTCGTATTTTTCACGCCTCCCAGATTCTTCTCATCATTTCAATTCTTCATTGCGACACACCAGCCAGGTGTGAGTATGACGCCATTTTGGGGAACTGGACACTCTCTATTGGTAGCTATATCGACAATACTCGTCGTGACTGTCCAAACGAAGATCCGATTGAGGTGAAGGAAACAAGAGTCATCGAACTCATCAAACCCAACCTTGTTGTCGATGGGAAGGGAAAAATCCTCGGAAACTGGACACAAGTTTGCTGGGAAGGCGTGGACATCTTCATTGATGATCTACACTTCTTTACTTTTTGGAAATACGAAGAGACAGAGAAAGGTGTATTCGTGACAGATTGCACACAAACCATGCAGGGATGGGTGAGAGAGAATGTTGTCGAACCGAAACAGATGGCTTGCTTCACCGGAATGAAAGTCGGAAAAAATGCACATCAAACTGAACCAAGACTGATCAAAACCAAAATGTCAGAGTCTGGAAAACAACTCGACAGGCCCCTTCCACCCGCCCCAGTCGCATCAAATCGCGCCCACATCGCCAAGCTTGCCAAAAACCTCGACTGGAGCAACATTTCAGGGAAAAGCTACACAGATCCAGTGCTCGAACAAAATGCGTGCGGATCGTGTTATATCCACGCAACACTTGGCGCACTGGAGTCCCGTCTTTTAATCGAATCGAGTGGTGATGTCTCCGCTCTCCTTTCAGTCCAAGACGTCTTATCATGCAGTCATTATGGCCAACAGTGCAAAGGAGGGTGGCTTCCCGAAGTTGCTGGATATTTGAAGGACCACGGTGCAGTGGATGCCAAGTGTTTCCCGTACGAGAACGAGGTACTGCCAGCCTGCTCACTCAGCTGTGACACGCCAACCCGTAAGTTTTATCCTGCCTATTCCAGCTATGTTGGAGGGTTCTATGGGAACTCCAGCGAAGAGGCCATGATAGCTGCACTCCAAAGTGGGCCGATTGTGGTCAATATTTATTATTCTCTCCCGTCCCTGTTGAATTACAAGAGCGGAATTTACGTTCCGACAGAATCGCCTGAAGAACAGAATAAGACCATCGACCATTGTGTGGTGCTTGTGGGATACGGCGAGGAGAACGGTGTTCCATTTTGGAAGATAAAGAACAGTTTTGGGCAGAACTGGGGGGAGAATGGGTATGCCCGCATCTACCGCGGAAACAACACTATCCAGATTGAATCCATGGCGGAGGTGATTTATCCACTCTACACGCCCCAGAAGAAGGCAGCTACTTTTCTGAAATTGCCCGAATTCTGGATGATGATGATTAGCGCTGGCTTTGTGTTCCTGCTTCTCATTGTGGCTGTTTCGTTGGCCTGCGCGAAGAGATCACAGTCATCAACGAAGAAGGATTACCAAAAATTCTGACAGAATGAGAACATAACGAAGAGGAAGCTCCTCTTTTCTTCTTTTGTTCATTATTTCACTATTTGTTTGTTATCTGATGGTTTATGTTGAAAAGTTGGCCTGTTAAGCTGTGTCCAACAGCATGGGCATTGTCCTGTCCAGTGTCTAGTGTCCTATTGCGGAGTCGAGAGCTGTGAGCCATAATATTGTTACTCAAGTCCGAACAAAAGTTCTCCGGGGTCGATGGAAATTAAAAGTGTTGTCAATTGGCAGATGAAATGAACCAACATGTCAAGAGATTTTTCCGACTTGAATCGTCTGTTAGGCTCAATGGAATGTGAGGACAAAGATCTAACCATGATTCAAGTTTCACTTTGGGAAATCACGTTCCCCGAGTTTTCAACGAACCTGAAGACACGTCTTCGCTCATTTTTTCGGTGAGCCTGCTGTATTCCCATTTTTGTCTTCGATCTCTATTCATCCACGCAATACCAGTAAATTTGACTGGAACAACGAGAATATTCGAGATGAACCCGACAAACTTGTCATTAACGCCTGAACAATACGCGGAATTGGAGAAACAATTTCAGATGAGACTTACAGATTCTTGTGCCGAACTAATCACTCGTCGATTCTTCTTCGCCGACGATTCTTTAATCGATCCAGTTTTGCACAATCTGCAGAATATTGATTGTGTTCATACATTTGGCGAAGATATTGTGGAGAACAAATCAGCGGGATGGATTGACTTCACGTCGCAGATTCCACTCTTCTCTTTCGATTGTTCGTTTGGGCTCGACGCTTATGATCCTATTCCAAAAGTGGTGTGCATCCCTCGCTGTTGTAACTGTCTGCAGCATTTCATGTCGATGTATCTGAGTTTGTGCTTTGGAATCCAAACACTCCACGTTTGTCATGTTCCGCATGTGAAGTTGTCAGAAGAGAATATCTTCTTTGATCTTGCCTTCACCGCACATCTATGTTTGTTTGATTCGTTTTTATTCTTTTCAGTGCCAGTGAACAACTCGTCTTTCCAGAGGAGCTCCCTTACCAGTCGCTCCTCACAAACCTTCAGCTCCCACTCCATTGAGATACAGTCCGTGAAGTGGCCCATAGGTCCTTACAATCCAAATAGATTCAACAATTCCAGTTTTTTGCATCCCACCGGTGTCATATCTACTCGGTCGATTCCTCGGGAGTAAGTTCCGAGACTCCGGAAGGCTTATTTTATGAACACGAAGACAACTTAAAGACGAGTTCCATCAGCCGTTTCCTCGACGCCAACTTCAATTTTCAGTCTAATTAGCAGTACACTCAATCAATGATTCAGCAAGCATCATGAAACACCGTTTAAACGACGGAAAAAGACATCAAGCAACACAAAACAGTGATCACAAGATCAAACACAATTTCGTCAAGTTTATTCTCCTCCGATCATTAGAGAAGAATATATCAGCCTACGTCATAAAGGAGAGGATGGGATGATGCATCGAAATCTTTAAGTTACAAAACACTTCCGCATCCTCACGCAAATCAACTCTTTAGTCAACGAAGTTGAAGGCCTTGAAGAAGGCAGGATGACACCGGATAAATCATGACCCTGAGTCAAACAATTGATCACCTTGGAATATGAGGGTATTCATATGCTGTCTTCTCCGATTTCAGCACCGCCGAACATCGCATCAGGAGGCCCAAGAGGTGGTTCTCTACTGTTACAAGGAGGAACTAAGCAAGACATGATTGTTCGATCATTTCCATATTAGACAGCTCGCGTCAGTTTTGGCCATGATGAATGAAGGATAAACACCACCAAGCGAAACAAGCCAAAAGAGCAGATATCTGCACGGATGCACCATTGATTCAACGCAAACCATCACAGACGATTAGCCACGCCATTCTTTCGGTCGTCCAGGCCCCTTCGATCGACATACTAACATCATCACGCTCGAAGGAGAGTAACACGAGGTGAAGACACCTAGAAGTGGCGCTAGAGGGGTCGCGATATCCTACAGGGGGTAACATAGTTCTCAAATTTCACATGACCCCAGGAATGGCCAATACTACTTCGGCTAGTATTGGATGGAACCTGGAAATCAAGTCATGGGAGAATGCGCATCTCCATCAAGAAGAGCGTTACACAGTATGGAGGAAATGAAGTGCAGGCTCACAAAGTCCCACTTTCGCACAGATCGGGTCACATCGGGATCCCGACATTCAATGGACTCTCGCTGTACTCGGAGTTCACTATTTTATCACTTTCCTGAAGAAGTTCAACAAATGCAGCACGTATCTTGCAGACGTTCGGAAGCAATCTAACACCTCCGCCTATGCTGATCAAATGAATACTTTCTGAGCGTGAGATAGTTTGTCTTCAAATCCATGGAAGAAGCGAGACTCTCATACTCACGGAGGAGTCACTCGTATTAAGAACCAGTGTCGAATCAGTGACCCTGAGCCAGCATCTTGAAGGTCTCGACCTGTCCTTCAGGCTTCTCGCAGCTTTATCAATCCCTTCAATGTCATCAACTCACATCCACCAGTTTCCTTCTCAACATATTATCAATACTCCTAGAGGCAATTCCGCCTCATTATCCTCGGACAAACTGCCCTTGGATGTCACTAGAAGTTCATGAGATGTCTAACAACGGGGGTGAAGATCGTCAGTCACGCTGTCCGAGAAAATTGTCCTCCACAACTTTCACTATGACCAGAACCACCAATTACTCGCCATCAGCAGGGTCATGGACTGTCAGACAGGGAGTGGCGTGTGAATCTGAGAGAATGCTGAAGACCAGATTTGCTTCTCTCGAAACAAACAAATCACCTCGCGCGTGTCTCAGCTATCACTCGCATCCCGTTTAAAGGGAAAACTAACGACATGGAAGTCAGTTTATCAGACGTGTGGAGAAGACGCATCTTTGTATTGGACGTGGTGGTCAATAGCTGGTGCTCTCGAGATCACGTTGTCAATCTCCTCGAATGACCCAGTGTGCAAGACACATTTGATCGACTCTCCGATCCAGTCACCTCACCTTGTTCCAGTCAACACACCACAACCATCACAACGTCAAACTGTCAAACGAGCACGTGATGTTCACGAAGATCCCTCTCGCAGCGTTCCTTCGTCCACCGCAATCGTAGAACGAACACTCACCATTCTCGTTTTCCCCCACCGTCCACCATAAATCAGGTCCGGCTGCTGTGGTCGAGCTCGTCAAGACTTTGGTCGGCCCGCCCCTTCCTAATCCAATCACATCCTCCCCTGTTCATCACTGGAGCCGTGCATGTTCACATTTCCAGTGGCTCTCTCAAAGCAGCGGTTTGTCGCCCATCAACTCCGCTGTGAGTACGAGTCCTGTCCATACAGACAGTGTGGTGGACTGGTCCGACATTTATGTGAAGGATGAGAACAGTATCGGGATTTCCGTCAATGCCTTCAGAGTTGCGGCAACAGGCCAACGTTCGGCAATTCACCTCGTTTATGCTTTCTGGAGAAAGCCACCCGCACCAATTTAATCCCGACTCCGTGTAAGCTTTCACAGCTGTGTTAGGTATTATCAATTATACCCCCGTCTCACCGACAACTGTATCATCCCCGATGATGCATTCGTTCCTGTCACGGCATCAATCTCATCCACAGTACTCTAGCAATGAATCGAAGACTCCCCCTCCCAATTCAAAGAAAGATATCAGATTCGGGAGTCTCTTCAACCAATCGGTCGGCTACAGGTCCTCTCAAACACACATCGTCTTCTCAATCGACGCTCAGCTCTTTACAGGAGCTGGGGCAGTACATCCGATCAGTTCTCCAAGAATAGAACTAGATTTCACAGAGGGGTGGATTCAGCTTAAACATGACAGATACAAAAATAACCTCCCAAAAAAGACTTCAGACTGTTAAATGCAGGAGCAACCACGACTCATGGAAACACAGCTTGACCCCTTCGGCCTTACGGAGAAGGCGGTCGTTGGTCCAGTGACGAGGTATTCAAGATTCTACTGAGAAACAACGCATCGTCAACGAAGACTCAACAAGCAATCATGACTAAATCGGTGATGTTTCATGCAAGCTCGTTCGAATATATCATTTCGGGGACACACCTATTTTCAATTGGACAATTCCCCTCCCGTCATTTGGGTGGGCTGCGCTTTAATCGAAACTATTCGTTAGTCCTCTATCACCGTCGGTGAAGATCAAACGATGATCCACAGCCTTGGATGAGGATAGGGAAGCTGACCTGATGGCGGAGGGTCAACCCAGAACTACCAATTCTTTCACTCCTCAACGAGTACGCGAGCGGATCAGCAGACATTGACATGGAGAGTGTTTCTCTCTCCACTTAAAGAAGCCTCGATATGGTTGAGTCTGACGGATGAGTCAATTTTTAGGGAAGAGGCGATTACTGAACTTGTTCTGACGTTGATCGTTGACCACGATGTATCGCTCAGAAAGGTGGTCAACCTCTCTCTTTCCACACAACGATTTGCACAACCGCACCGTTCGAACCGAAGATGAGTGGTGCTTTCTCGTCACTCGCGAGACACAGTCGAGATGCATTCGCTGTTAGTTAGCGGCTCCATCAGCAGTATCAAGCCCAGCGCTCCCGGTAGTGGTTCATCAGCGACGAGGGGAACATGTACAGTGGAGCGAACAGTCATCCTCTCGCCTCTTGAGGAGACCCGCTGTGACATAGCATGACAAAGCGTCCATCTCAGCGAAGAAGAGACATACATTGTCAGGGAACTTTCTCCATCAAAGTCTGGTGGAGGAACAGTTCTATTAACGATAGACCAGACCACACGCTCCTAAACGAAGGCAAGTGATGCCTTCTCATCGATGAACGAACATCCAATCAGCGGGACACTATTCATGAGAGAACTTACATCAGACTAGAAAGTCGACAAACATTCACAGGATCAGACGACTCCAAATCTTCGTTACAGCCACTAAAAGTGGAGTCACGGTCCATTCTGAAGAGATATGTTGTTTTTCCTTTCCTCATCTCTGCCGTTCTTCGTCCTCAGCTAGGTTCTTTTCAACTCTCAATGGAGTGGGAGCTGAAGGTTTGTGAGGAGCGACTGGTAAGGGAGCTCCTCTTACACAAACCAAAGCTCCCACGGAGTTCAAAAGCTGTCCCAAAAATTTGACGGGTCCCAAGGGTCCCTTGCTCCCTCTCCCACCGCTTCTGCGGTAGTTTCTCGGATCATTGGCTCGCCCTGATTCGAGAAAAAGAAGTGATAAAGCTTACAAATGAATCTAATTTGGAGAATAATTATTATTGAATGCTATTTGTCTTTTACGACCTATGGGCCACTTCACGGACTGTATCTCAATGGAGTGGGAGCTTTGGTTTGTGTAAGAAACGTTGCACTTATGAACAATCGTTTGTTTTTCCTCCGCATCTCAATTGATTCAGATGTTCTCTGAGGGATGACCTCATGTCAGCCACGTCCATCTTTTCTCGACTTTCCGACCAACTCTTCGACATCGACAATGGTCCTGATTTCTCAACTCCGAATCTCGCTATTGACCCTTTCGATCATCCAGATAATTGGATCGATTTTGAAGAATACATGCTCGACATTATAGGGGGTTTACTAAGTATGTCCCCTCGAGTTTTCTCACTGTCGACCAGGTCAATTGAGTTAATTTTTTGTCAAGAGTCTTACACTGAGTCAATTCATATTTTAAGCAAAGATTTTCAATATCGTATTCATTAAGTCACTCAAATCGCACAAATCTCAAAATGATTCACTGATTTTTCATTCTATGTGAAACGATAACTGTGTCAAACTTCTAATTGGAGTGATTATCACCTTTTTCTCTTGATTTTTGCTCTAAACATGCAAAAAAGTCAGATAGATTCGCTGATCTGGTCGAAACAGTGGATTTCGTTCTGACATCACTCGAATGTTTGTTCAACTCATTTGACTCTATGAATCACCTATTTTATCCTCTTTAAAAATAGGTGAAGTTATGAATTAGAAGAAAAGGACCTTTGATCGCAGTCTCTGGCACTCTTTTTGATTTCACACGGCAAAACTCTAACCAAGAATGCAAAAAGTTACATTTGAGGAAACGTGTGAAGTTTCACGTTTTTCCAGAAATTCCATCTCATTCTTTAAACTTCAACACAGTACTATCAGAATCGAAGTCTTGTGAGAATCACTCTGGAAAGTGAACGAGATCAGATTTGAATCGACTCTCTGATGAAGAATGACAAACTTTCCTTGTTTTAACCTCACTTTTTAGAATGTATTGGACGATAGACATCTGTCATGTTGTCCTGTCATGATTGTCAAGGATCCTCCGGTTCTCTCCAACCAAGATGATATTCACACAAAGTTCGAGAATTCATGCTGAAGTCATCTCATTAAACCAGTTCTCTCATTCTTTTCATCAATCAATGAGTGAATCTGTGAAAACAAAGCAGGAGGAGACATGAAAAAGATAGATTTTCGTGAATAAAGCAATATTGAAGTAAAATTCGAACTTTAGTCTGTCCGCTGGCTCGGTGTAAGCTCCTGCCTGGTCTTGTTTTCCATCTTCACTCACTGTATATGTAGAAAACCTGAGGGGACATAATTAGTACACCCCCTATATTTCCGGAACAATTGACCCCGTTTGCCTTTTCATTTGGATGAAATTTGCAGGTCTTGTCGCCACCAGAAACACAGCCTTTCTTTTCAAAAGCTCGCGTCCTTCTCGACCTCTATTCTGTTGACTCGTTCTTCTTCAAAGATATCTTTGTGAAGCAGGCCGGGAACACATCACCAGAGACAGAACAAGATGTCTACGACAAATTGGACGCCGAGCCGTCGTGGAATTGGGAGGGGATTTCATTTGAAGTGGAATCGCTCCACACCCTTCTTCCTGATTCCGACACTTCCACACTCCGGTCATACACACCTCCTAGCCAGACATCACTCGCTTCTGATCGCAACACGACTGCACTCACCCAATCCTCGGATCTCACACTGGATCTCGACCTCAAACCGGAAAGTGATGTGCCTGCCGACAGTTCTGGACTTCAGCATTACAAACTCTCGTTGCTTGCTCCCAATCCAGACAGACCTCCTCAGATGAAAACAAATCCTTTCATTAGACCCGTAGACTATACCCTGTCTGACCTCTTCTTTCTCTCATCAAATCGAGCCCAAATTCTCACAAACGAGCTCCCTGAAGATGCTTTCTTGTTTGACTTTCATTTTCTTCTCCATTTTTTGATTTATTCCAGTCAAGCAGATGAGGATGTGCTGACATCTTTGTCCAACGCAGTCTTCACAATCGAGCAAACAAAATCCTGCCAATGCATCCCGCTCAGCGAGACGCTCTTCACCCACCTCGCACACCTTCTCGATTCCCAGCATCCCAAAATCCGTTCCCTCTCTTTCAAACTGGTCTCGCATCTCTTCTCTTCGCCATCCCACAAATCACTCCTCCTGAAACACACACTCGGAGCGATCGACACCTCAGTCACAGAATTCTCCCCAGAAATGACTTTCTTTGCTAACACCGCCGTCACCGATCATCTGTTCGCGAACAACCCGACAATCGAGTCGTCCGTCTTCGATGACAAGATCAAGGTTGTCCTCGCTCCCTACATGACCCCAGCCCAATCTCAATATCTCCTCAGGACTCTGAAAGAGCCTGATCTCATAATGCGTGAAGTCAACACTCAACTTCTGGAGAACGACCCACACGTCTCGGAAGTTGAATTCCCTAACTTCCAACTGGTCGAGCCAGTACTCAACGCAGATTCGCCTTTCCGAAGATACCTGAAGGAGATCACTCGTCGAACACTTCCAGCACTCTCAGTGATGCATGCTCATCCAAATATCTTCCAACCATTCCTTCGCAACATTCTATCTCCCCCTCTCCGATTTCAACTATTTTACCAGTTCCTGATGACTACCACTATCCATGGAACCCCACTTCCTCCCGATTTGATTGATTATTATTTGGAGGAAGCAGGGAACTTCAACGAAATAACCATCGTAAGTGCTATCTCGTTGTCTCCCCTTGAGTCTAACCAACAATTCCTTTCAACATTCCCAATCGATGTGATGATTGAGAGGCTCGCCAGACTCCACATGCAAGGAAACCCATCAGCTTTCCTTTGTTTATTCGTTATCCTTGAAAGCACAACACCGCAATTCGTGTCAACTCGACTCCATCCGTTTCTACTGCGAGGTCTTCAGCTCGTGAACACACAAGGAGAGGTTCCGAATTTTCAACTTCAACTGTTCCACATGACATTGCAATTAATGTCTACTGAGGAACGATTCCTGTTCAGATGTTTCCCTCCACGCAGGATCTTCACAAGTTGGATCCAAGACTGTGATTCACTCCCAGTTGATCATTGTGTCGGAATGGTTGTTCAAATGTTCGCTTTCGATGAATGGAGAGAACTCAGTCTATTCCTGTCTCGAAGGAGCTTCGATAAACAATTGAAGGATTTTGATCGGTCTCCACGTCACATCACTCCAGAAATGAAAGTATTCCTTCTCACAACATTCGCTCTGCCTGCGACGTTCTACAATCCTCTGTGTCAACTCATCGCTCCCGACACTTGGAAAGCCTGTCGCCTGGAGGACACTCCGTTGGCCACAGTGATTGATTGCATCAACGACAACTCTGAACACCCTCTCCTCATTCTGGCCATCTGTCGCTCGTTCTTGTCGAAAGGTCTGCTTTCTTCTCATCTCAACGACTTCTCCATTCTCGTTCCCTTTTGCAGTTGATCTCTATGCTCTGTTTGGAAGTGAGTTCATGATCCCGCTCCTTCGCCGCTCGTTTGGATCGTTCTCGCCAGTTGTGAACACGGCAGCTCTGATGTTTGTGCGAAGAGTGGTTGATCTTAGAAGTGTTGAGTTGAACCTGGCACTGCTGTCACTTTCTGTGTTTTCGATGGTGGTTCGTGCAGTGGAAGGGTCGTCGTATTTGGAGGACTACATGAACGGGACTTACATCCTTTCTGAGTTGTTGCAGACAGTTGAAGATCGTCTTCACCCCGTTTGCCTTTCTCTTTTGATGAACTCCCCAGAAAACATCATCACCGGACACAGAACCTTTCTTTTTAAATGCTCTCGGGCTTCTCAACCACCTTTATGTAGAATCGTTAGCTGAACACTTCGTTAAGTTGCAGTCAGGAAAAGTTACGCCTGATACTGTACTCCCACAATTCATCCAAATGTTTGTGACATTCGACTCCACAATCTCGGAAGACCAATTAAAACGCATCCTCACGCCGATCTACCACGAAAAGTCATCTTTACGAGAATATACGAAGGACTTCACACGTCCAACACTTCCAGAACTCTCCCGACTACAGACTCAGCCCTCTTTCTTCCAACACTCCCCAACCTTGTCTTACACACCACGTCTTCGACTGAAAACTTATGTTACCGGAATGTTGGCTATCACAGTTCATGAACTTGCCCTCCCACAAGTTTTGGTTGATTATTATTTGGAGGAAGCGTGGAAATTCAACGAATTCCTCTCCGTCACTGCTGTTTGTCTGGCTCTTCTGACACCTCATCGTCCATTGTCGTCAACGTTCCCGATCGATGTGATGATCGAGAGGCTCGTCAGACTTCACATGCAAGGTCGCCCGTCGTCGCTCATTCATGTTATCTATATCCTTCGTGGTTCACCACAACAGTTCACTTCAACTCAGCTCCACCAATTCCTCATGCGAGGTCTTCACACTGTTGACTCACCAAGGGAGAATGAGGTTCAACAAGCATCGCTCTTGAATGGTATGACGAATGTGATGACAGCTGATGAACGATTTGTGTACGAATGCCTCCCTCCACGCAAGGCCATCACAGAATGGATGCGAAACAGTGAATCAAACTGGTTTCGTCGTCCTTTCGGACCGATTGTTCCCTTATTCACGTTCGATGAATGGAGAGAACTCACTCAAATCGTGTCTCACAAGAGTTTCGATGATCAAAAAGAACATGTAAATTCTGTCAGCACAATCAGTTTAGAGATGGATGCTTTTCTTCTCACAACATTCGCTCTGCCTGCGACGTTCTACAATCCTCTGTGTCAACTCATAGCTCCCGACACTTGGAAAGCCTGTCGCCTGGAGGACACTCCGTTAGACAGAGTGATTGATAGCATCCACGACAACGTTGAACACCCTCTCCTCATTCTGGCCATGTGTCGCTCGTTCTTGTCGAAAGGTCTGTTTTCTTCTCATCTCAACGACTTCTCCATTCTCGTTCCCTTTTGCAGTTGATCTCTATGCTCTGTTTGGAAGTGAGTTCATGATCCCGCTCCTTCGCCGCTCGTTTGGATCGTTCTCGCCAGTTGTGAACACGGCAGCTCTGATGTTTGTGCGAAGAGTGGTTGATCTTAGAAGTGTTGAGTTGAATCTGGCACTGGTGTCACTTTCTGTGTTTTCGATGGTGGTTCGTGCTGTGGAAGGGTCGTCGTATTTGGAGGACTACATGAACGGGACTTACATCCTTTCGGAGTTATTGAGGACCGTTTCGTGAATTGAATCATTTTCTGTTTCTTCTAAGCACTTTTCTTCACGATTTCATTGATCTTGTTAAGGCAACGTTGTACAGACTCTTTCAGAGACCCACTCATTGATTGAACAAACAAAGATTCTTCCGGTGTTTTGAGACATGAAATAGGTGAGTTTCCTCTCGGAACCTAGAAACTATTTTTGTTAATTTTTCATGTTGGGTTCCTGATCGTTTGAACTCGTCATTTGTGAATCTTAATCGTCGTTCTTGTTATGCCCCCGAAAGCATCAACCTTGTGCAATCTCCATAGTGTCTCCCTTCCTGATGAGTTTCCCCCACAGTCTTCACAGCCTTCATTTACGATAAGTCCTCTTTACACACCTGTGCCTCCTCATGCAATCTCCCGTCAACCCACGACTCTGTTGTATCAACAGAGCCATTCGTTGAGGAATGATCCACATTCATCTCAATCGTATTCCACAACCCCATCGAACACCGACATCGAGAATGAGACGATATCACCCCTTATACCAGATGTTCCTGAATCATCTGCACAGAAAATCAAAACTCTCGAATCAGAAGTTGCGAAACTTCAAGAAGAGATCACGAAAATGAAATTGGAGAGCCCTCCTCTGAACACGCCTCGACGACGAAGACCCCAAACGCCTAATCGACAACATCGATCTCGCCCGCGATGTGAAACCGAGCAAAGAAGCTGTCTCAAATCGTTTGTTGCTAATAAGTCAGAAAAAAGCCGGAGAGAGTCAGATGGACGACCTTTCGATGATTCTTTGTCTTTTCGAGCGTCTCTTGGAACTTTCTTGGGGGTGGACGAGCGATGTGTTCGAATCTGCCAGAACAATCGAGAGATCGCCACAGATCCTCTCTCAAATCGCGTTTTCAACAGTCTCGAAAGATCGCCTGTGGAGATTTCGCTTCGCTCGCCTTATGTGCATGTTACGCTCGTTTCTCAGAACCCGGTGCGTGAATGCATCCAATTTGGGCGTTTTGAAACACTTGGCTCTCTGAAGAAAAAAGCAGCCGAAATTTATGAAACAGATGTGCGTTGCATCAAATTTGTGAGACTTTTGGAACCGTCCACTCACTTCAACGGGAGGACCGATCTCGATCCTCCCCCTCCTGTCTCTCCAGACACTGCCGAACGAATGAAGTCAATCGCACTCTCGGATGATGTTGAACTTGACCAGCTCGCAACTGACCACCGACTTGTCTTACTGACTGACATTTCGCCTTTCGTGATTGAAGTGACACTCCGGACGAACAACAAGTCGACAGCGATGGAAATGAACAGATTCGAGAAGATGGAAGCTCTGCTCGCGCCTGCTACTACTCTGTACAAAACGGGCAAGGATGAGGTGACGTTGTGGTGCTGCGGGGTTCGCGTGAATCCTTCGCTCGCTTTGAACATCCTCTCCGCCCACTTCTCTCTCCTTCCACAACACATCCTCACCGAGCCTGACGAAAACTGCGATCCGCGTCAGAAATCGCGTGCGTTCTGGCTGCCTGAAGCTCCAGTGAGGATCACGCTGGATGTGATGGGAAGAGACTACGGAGTCAGAGTTGTGGTTGTGTGTGGAGACGTGAAGAAAGAGTTTGAGAGAGTAAGCAGCAGAACGAGTGGATTGGAGTTGAAGAAGATGGTTGGAGACTGGCAGTAGGTGGATTGGCATCGAGTCCGACTTTGGAAGGATGAACAGAACGAGGAAGGTGGAACGACTGAAACAGGACAGCTGAACAAGAAGAAGGAAGGGACACGTGAAGGAGGATCTCTCACTCAACGATCGAAGCGGACAAGGCAGTTCATGAGTGAGGCAGGGAGAGTTCGGAACATGACACGGACCTTGAGTCTGACCCTTCACCGCCGAGTTGCGCCTGCCTCGATGAGAATCGTTGCTCGGACAGAAACGACGAAGCACTGGTTGAACGTGGAGAGTTGGGAACGGATTGGAAGAGTTCGGAAAGAGATTGGTGGTGTGATGGGGAGGGAAGGAGCTGAATTGAGTCTGTTTTTGGGAGAGAAGGAGCTGCGAGACTGGGAAGTTGTGAGTGGACTGACAGACGAGTCAGAGATGGAGATTTCAGTTGTGGATTGGCCAGGAATGGTGTTGGTTAGAGTGCGAGTGAATGGGAAGGAGGAAGAGCATTCGATGTGTGCCTCGGCCACTCTCCGCTCGCTCTCTCGCCGCGTGATGTTATCGAACCGTCACTTCTCCCCGTCATCGCTGACATTCACCCACAACGACACACCCCTCCCCCTCTCCACTCGCCTCATCTCGCTCGGCTTTTCCCCCTCTCTCGTCGCCACTCTTCAACAAAACCCTGCCCAGTCCCGCAAAACTCCAATCGCACCATGGTCTCCCATCAAAACCACGATCTGTGGATTCAGGATGGATGTGGACACCGTCACCAAAGACTCCAGAATCCCATTGAAGAAGTTCAAAGGATCAGTCGATTTCACTGATTTCGATCTCGTCAACATCAAAACAGGCTCTCTTCTTCCCTTCACTCTGATTCCAGACGACGGGAACCTCAAAATCGAACTCTCCACACCTCTGACGTCTTCTGATTTGGTGGGCTGCACTCTCAAATTGCGCCTCGAACCAAAATCGGACTTTGTGGTTGTCCGCCTGACACTCGACGAGCGACCGATCGAAGTGTTGCACATCACCCTTCCTCGAACATCGCTGTCGTCGCTGTCTGCACTTCGGAATGCGTTGGAAGGCGCTGTTGTTGATCTTGTTCGACGGACGTTTCTGAAAGAGAGCCACATGACCAGGTTTGCACGTGATTTCAGCCTCCCTCCGCTGCACTTCAACTCTGCCCTCCTCACTGAGGACGCCCTCTCCTCTCTCCTTCCCTCGACCCACATCGACCTCACCTGCTCCTGTTTTCCCGACTGCTGTTTCGTCATCTCAGAAGACTTCCCCAACGCGCCTCCTCTCGTCTTCCCATCGTTCGTCAAATGTGGATACCTTCCGATGAACATGAGCGTTTCGCCGTTCACAATGGTCAGGACTTCATGGACCAGTTTAAAAGTTATGTTTGTGAACGGACAGATTGTCACTTCAAATCGAAAAGACCCGCTAATCGCTCTTCCCGGTGCTCCTTTCCTGTCAGTCTCCTCATCCGCCCCATCCGCATCGGTTGATGTCGACACAGTCTCAGTGTCAGGGTCGAAAAAGATGAAACAGATGCAATTCGACAATTTTGACCATCTGCACTGGCTGATTTGGGAGGTCAGGAAAAACGACGCTCCGTTCCTGCCTCTCGACAGATATCAAACTGGCGACGAGGTCTTCCGATTTGTCGACTCACTCGAGATGCTTCGTGGAAGAGACATGGATTTTGGATGGAAGGGGATCAACACTGTCTCGCTCAGGGCAGTTGTGAATTCGCAGATTTGTGTTCATTTTGTGGATTCGGATGGAGTTCGTCGACAACACATCGCCAAAGTTGGAAGAGAACCGTGTCTCGAGCGAGATCTGACTCGTCTTGTGGAGAAAAGAGGCACCTTTCGCATTTTGAACGATTGTGAGTGGAGTGAGAGCGAAGGCGAGGAAGGAGGCGACGAGAGAGACAGCGAGTGGTCGAGCGAGGAAGTGGAAGACGATGAAGACACCGACACTCCGACCCTCTTCGACCTGAAACCAGAATACCCTCTTTCTGATTCGTCACTGATCGAACAAACTGTGATGCCGGAATTCGGAGTCAGTTCGACCGATCCTGACGAGTCAACGGAAACAAGACAGACGCGTGCTCCGAGGCGTCGGAAGGTTCGTCGGAGAATGGCTGTTCGATCGAACAGATCGCGAAATGTGTCACTTGCTCCGAAATATCCTCTTTTGCCTGACGAGACGAGAGTTGTGATGGATTTGGTGAAGGTGAGAGAGGTGTTTCGAGTTCAGGGAGCGATGAACAAAACTGTCGAGCGGGTGTCTGTCGAAACAAAACGAGATTTTCGCTGGCGTCGTGAATATACACCTGACGCGTTCAGCCGTTCTCTCTCGCTATTCCTCTCGATTCCGTTGTGTGTGATGGACGTGAAAGGACAGAAGATGCGAAGGAAAGGCCTGACCCAGTTTGAGTCCACACGTGTCGAATCAGTGGAAGTTGTGACCGACGTGGAAGTGCGATCGGAGATTGTTGAAGTGTCTGTGACGGTTGTGTCGGGGCTGATGGAGTGTTCCAAGATGGAAGGGACTCTGAGGGAAGACCACTTCTCGTTCTCTCTCCCTCTCTCCTCGTCGTTCCTCTCGCTCGAACGGCTTCTTCGCGAACAACTCCCCCAACTCGGAAATGTGTGTTGGTTCGCAGATGGTCGCCTTCCTTCAACTCCACCAATCGATTCGAACATGCATCCTGAACCATCGCAATCACCACTCCTCTCTCGCCATCCACCTCTTCCTTTCGAGACTGTCATTGCTCGTTTCACTTTTGTGCGGAATCCTCAAGAATCGATCCATTCGCAGGAGGACTTCCCATCGCTCCCGATCAGACTGACCGCAGTGGAGTCGCTCTTGCCGGATTGTCCGACAACACTTGTCTCGATCGATGGAGTTCGAACAGCGTTTGTGGCGCAGACAAACTCGACCAGCCCTCTCGCTCTTGTTTGGCCTCCAACAGACGCATTCACAGTTGACCGTTCTCTTCCTCCCGACTCTCTCCATCCCTCTCCGCCGTTCCCTCCGCATTCTCTCCTCTCGTTGTCTTTCATCTCACACAATCCCTTTTTGTCCGAAGAGGAGGACTTGTCGCTTGTGTCCCTCTTCAGCACCCCGCCCGACCCGCTCGACGTCAGCTCAGTCTGTTTGCCGTTGAATCTGCGTCGAGTGAAGAGTGAACAACACAACATTCTGTCATCCGAAAGAGAAAGAGAAGAGAAAGCGAGACAACTGAAACAAGGAATCTTTGATTCGTGTCTGGCTGATCTCACGTCCTGTCTCTCGCCAAGCACAGCCTCCCCCAACTCTCGACCTGACGAATCCACGACCCCTCTCCGATTGTGGATTGAGACGCCGATGCGACGAGTGATGGGTCTGTTTGGTGGCTCGGCGACTGTGCACGACGTGCTGTTCTTCGTTGGGAGTCTGCATTGTGTGTGTGCGCCTCTGTCGTTCCACACACACGCTCTGTTTGCGGGAGACGAGAAGTTGGATGGACTTGTGACAGTTTCTGAGATTGTGCACGCTTTTGGGTCAGTCGTGTCACTCCAAACGATTGTGAGAGATGGCTGCACTTGAACGGTATGTATTGGAAATTGACATCAAATTGAATGGACATACAGTCGCTCTTCCTTCATTATTTTGCACTTCTTATTCTTTTATTCAGATTCTTTTTCCCAAACCTGTTTATTTAAAATCAAAAAAAATAAAAATAGTTTTTTTACGAAAATAGTTTCAACCCGTATCTTGCTGTGACGTCTCAGGTTTACCAGACCAGGAACATGTCCAGATTCATTTAACTTGATCTAACCATGATTCAAGTTTCAGGTTGGGAGTTCTCGTTCCTGGAGTTTTCGACGAACCTGAACACATCTCGTCCCTCATTTTTTCGGTGAGCCAGCTGTATTCCCATTTTTATCTTCTCTCTCAATTCATCCACGCCATACCAGATAAACTTGAAAGAAACAACAATAACATTCGGGATGAACACGACGAACTTGTCATTAACGCCTGAACAGTACGCTGAATTGGAGAATGAATTACATGACAGGCTTACAAATTCTTGTGCCGAACGAATCACTCGTCGATTCTTCGTCGCTGACGTTTCTTTAATCGATCCAGTTTTGCACAATCTACAGAATATTGATTGTGTTTATACATTTGGTGAAGATATTGTGGTGAACAAATCAGCGGGATGGATTGAATTCACGTCGCAGATTCCCCTCCTCTCTTTCGATTGCTTGTTTGGGCTCGACGCTTATGATCCTATTCCAAAAGTGGTGTGCATCCCTCGCTGTTGTAACTGTCTGCAGCATTTCATGTCGATGTATCTCGGTTTGTGCTCAGCAATCCAAACGCTCCACATTTATCGTGTTCCGCATGTGACCTTGTCAGAGGAGAATATCTTCTTTGATCTTGCCTCCATCGCACATCTATGTTTGTTTGATTCGTTTTTATTCTTTTCAGTGCCGGTGAGCTACTCGTTATTTCACAAACGTTGCACTTATGAACAATCGTGTGTTTTTCCTCTGCATCTCAATTTATTCAGATGTACTCTGAAGGATGACCTCTTGTCAGCCACATCCATCTTTTCTCGACTTTCCGACCAACTCTTCGACACCGACAATGCTCCTCGTGGGACAACCCCGAGTCGCCTGCTCGACGATTTCGATCATCCAGATAATTGGATCGATTTTGAAGCATATTTGCGTGACATTATTTCCGGAACAATTGACCCCGTTTGCCTTTTCATTTTGTTGAAATTTGCAGGTCTTGTCGCCACCTGAAACACAGCCTTTCTTTTCAAATGCATTTGGTGGTCTAGCTCGGCTTTCAGTCGCATCGTCGTTCTTCAAAGATATCTTAGCGAAGCAAATCGGGAACGCATCGCCAGAGACAGAAAAGATCGTCAGCAAAATTATCGGGGTGGCGGGAAAAACTTGGGCGGGCTCTTAGTCGATTCTGGCACTATTTAGCTTAATTTTCACTTCATACAGTGCCTCTACATGTTTCCTATTTTCAAAAAACACCAAGTAAAAAAATCATAGTGTCCTGACCAGAGAGAACAGCGAGGTGAAAGATCAGATCTGAACGACTATGACTCTTTTTCTCAACAAAATGGAAAATTTCAGACATTTAGACTAATTTACACTCATTTCAGAAGAATACATGCTCGACATTATTTCCGGAACAATTGACCCCGTTTGCCTTTTCATTTGGATGAAATTTGCAGGTCTTGTCGCCACCAGAAACACAGCCTTTCTTTTCAAAAGCTCGCGTCCTTCTCGACCTCTATTCTGTTGACTCGTTCTTCTTCAAAGATATCTTTGTGAAGCAGGCCGGGAACACATCACCAGAGACAGAACAAAATGACAATAACAAATCGGATGCCGAGCCGTCGTGGAGTTGGGAGGGGATTTCTTTTGAAGTGGAATCGCTCCAAACCATTCTTCCTGATTCCGACACTTCCACACTCCGGTCATACACACCTCCTAGCCAGACATCACTCACTTCAGATCGCATCTCAACCGCACTCACCCAATCCTCGGATGTCACTCTGGATCTCGAACTCAAACCGGAAAGTGATGCGCCTATCGACCGTTCTCGACTTCTCCATCTCAAACTCTCTCGGCTTGCTCCGCGTCCGGACCCACTTCATCAGAAGAAACATCATCCTCTGAACCCAAAACCACTTCATCTGATACACAACTTTTCCCTTCCGACAACCAATCAACCCACAGTTCTCACAAACGAGCTCCCTGAAGATGCTTTCTTGTTTGACTTTCATTTTCTTTTTCACATTATCTTTTCTTCCAGCCAAGCTGATGAGGATGTGCTGACAGCATTGTCAAACGCAGTCTTCACAATCGAGCAAACAAAATCCTGCCAATGCATCCCGCTCAGCGAGACTCTCTTCACACACCTCGCTCACCTTCTCGATTCCCAGCATCCCAAAATCCGTTCCCTCGCTCTCAAACTTGTATCGCATCTCTTCTCTTCGCCATCCCACAAATCACTCCTTCTGAAACACACACTCGGAGCGATCGACACCTCGGCCGCTGAAATGTCGTCAGAAGTTACATACTTCATCAACACCTCCATCACTGATCAACTCGTCACGGATACCCCGACAAGTGAATCTTCTCTCTTAGTTGACAATGTCAAGAGTCTGTATACTCCCTTCTGGACGTCCGAACAATCTGAACAGTTCGAGAAAGGAATGAAAATGACTGATTTCATGACGCGAGAACTCAACTCACAACTTCTGAAGATTGACACTCTCGTTTCGCAAGGAAACAATGATTTCCCAAAGCTTGACACAGGATTTCAACCAGATTCACCTCTTCGACAAAATCTTCAGAAACAAGTTCAACCGATTCCAACAATACACGCAATACATCTTTATCCATCGTTTTTCAAACACTCTATCTTCTTGCCTCTACCACTCTCTCTTCGCTTAACAGTGTTTTACATCTTCCTGATGTCTGCCGTAGCTCATGGAACTCCCCTTCCTCCCGTTCTGGTTGAGTACTATCTGGAGGAAGCGAGTCCCTTTAACGAAGGCCTTGTTGCAACTCTCGTACTTATGGCTCTCGCTGACCCTCACCATCCTTTCCCCTCAAAGTTCCCGATCGATGTGCTGATCGAGAGACTCGCTAGACTCCACATACAAGGTCCCCAATCTTGTCTCACTTATCTAATGGCTTTCTTGCCTCACTCCATTCGGATTCCTTCATTAACTTGGATCCATCAATTTATCATGCGAGGTCTTCACTTCATCCACACGCCTGGTGAGGAGGTGGTTTCTTGCATGATATTATTCGGTTATGCTGATGAATGGTTGACAGCCGATGAACGAATCGTGTACGATCGCCTCCCTCCACGAAAGGCCATCACAGGATGGCTCCGAAACGGTGGCCCAACATTCAAGGATTATCAATACCAGATTCTTCGATTGTTCACGTTCGATGAATGGGGAGAACTCCTTCAATTCGTGTCTCGAAAGAGCTTCGATGAACAAATTGAACGTTTTAATCCTGTCGGCAACATCAGTTTAGAGATGGATGTTTTCCTTCTCACAACATTCGCTCTGCCTGCGACGTTCTACAATCCAGTGCGCCAGCTCATCGCTCCTGCCATCTGGGATGCCAATGATTTGGACGACAATCCGTTGGACAGAGTGGTTATTTACACCCACCTCAACATTGAACACCCTCTCCTCATTCTGGCCATGTGTCGCTCGTTCTTGTCGAAAGGTCTGTTTTCATCTCTTCTCACCGACTTCTCCATTCTCGTTCCCTTTTGCAGATGATCTCTTTGCTCTGTTTGGAAGTGAGTTCATCGTCCCGCTCCTTCGCCGCTCGTTTGGATCGTTCTTGCCAGTTGTGAACACAGCAGCTCTGATGTTTGTGCGAAGAGTGGTGGATCTGAGAAGTGTTGAGTTGAATCTGGCACTGGTGTCACTTTCTGTGTTTGAGATGGTGGTTCGTGCTGTGGAAGGGTCGTCGTATTTGGAGGACTACATGAACGGAACTCACATCCTTTCGGAGTTATTGAGGACTGTTGCCGGAACAATTAACCCAGTTTCTTTTTTTTGTTTGATCAAATGCCCAGATCGCATCACCACCCGAAACACAGCCTTTCTTCTTCAATCGTAATCACCTTCTCAAACGCCTTCTTATCGAATCAACACTATTTGAACGTTTTGTTGTGAAACAGGACAATGAACCAGTCTCGGAAGACAAACCACAACTTGTTCCAAAGGCACCGAAAAAAGATGTGCCCTCTTTTCGAAACACGGTGAAGAAAGCCACTCGTCATGTCCTTCCAGTTCTCTCCCGAATGCATGCTCAGCCTTCTTTCTTCAAGCTTAGCCCCCCAATGTCTTTCACACCACGTCTTCGATTTCAAACCTTTCTGACGACACTTCATGCTGCCACAGTGCATGGAATTGCCCTCCCTCAAGTGATGATCGATTATTATTTGGAGGAAGCAGGGAACTTCGATGAATTGATCTCAGCAGATGTTATCCATCTGGCTCTCCCTGAGCCTCACAACCTCTTCTTCTCAACGTTCCCGATCGATGTGATGATTGAGAGGCTCGCCAGACTTCACATGCAAGGTCGCCCGTCGTCGCTCATTCATGTTATCTATCTCCTTCGTCACTCGACACAGCTGTTCTCTTCTCGTCACTCGACACAAAAGTTCACTTCAACTCGACTCCATCCATTTCTCATGCGAGATCTTCACGTCATCCACATACCAGGTGAGGATGAGATTGAGGAACCATCACTCTTCGACTGTGTTGATGATGTGATGACAGATGATGAACGCTTCGTATGCGAATGTCTCCCTCCACGCAAGGCCATCACAGAATTACTGCAAGACGGTTGTTCAAACTGGTTTCGTCGTCCATTAGGACCGATTGTTCCCTTGTTCACGTTCGATGAATGGAGAGAACTCAATCTTTTTTTATGTGGAAGGAAGTTCGATAAACAAATTGAACATTTTGATCCTTACAGCCCCATCTCTCTGGAGATGGATGTTTTCCTTCTCACAACATTCGCTCTGCCTGCGACGTTCTACAATCCTCTGTGTCAGCTCATCGCTCCTGCCATCTGGAAAGCCTGTCGCCTGGATGACACTCCGTTGGACATTGTGATTGATTGCATCGACAACAACTCTGAACACCCTCTCCTCATCCTGGCCATGTGTCGCTCGTTCTTGTCGAAAGGTCTGTTTTCTTCTCATCTCCCTTTCTTCTCCATTCTCGTTCCCTTTTGCAGATGATCTCTTTGCTCTGCTTGGAAGTGAGTTCATCGTCCCGCTCCTTCGCCGCTCGTTTGGATCGTTCTCGCCAGTTGTGAACACAGCAGCTCTGATGTTTGTGCGAAGAGTGGTGGATCTGAGAAGTGTTGAGTTGAACGTGGCACTGCTGTCCCTTTCTGTGTTTGAGATGGTGGTTCGTGCTGTGGAAGGGTCGTCGTATTTGGAGGACTACATGAACGGGACTTACATCCTTTCGGAGTTGTTGGAAACCGTCTCAGGGCATTGAGTCATCTTCTGTTTCTTCTACGCACTTTTCGTCACGATTTCTTTGATCTTGTGAAGGCAACGTTTCTCGAAATTAGGGATTTCAAAAATATACGATAAGAAAGTCATTACGTCAAAACTTAACTAAAATCATGAAGAAAAGTGCTTAGAAGAAACAGAAAATGACTCAATTCACGGAAACGGTCTGCAACAACTCAGAAAGGATGTAAGTCCCGTTCATGTAGTCCTCCAAATACGACGACCCTTCCACAGCACGAACCACCATCGAAAACACAGAAAGTGACACCAGTGCCAGATTCAACTCAACACTTCCCACATCCACCACTCTTCGCACAAACATCAGAGCTGCCGTGTTCACAACTGGCGAGAACGATCCAAACGAGCGGCGAAGGAGCGGGACGATGAACTCACTTCCAAGCAGAGCAAAGAGATCATCTGCAAAAGGGAACGAGAATGGAGAGGAAAGCGAGATGAGAGGAAACAGACCTTTCGACAAGAACGAGCGACACATGGCGAGGATGAGGAGAGGGTGTTCAGAGTTGTTGTCGATGCAATCAATCACAATGTCCAACGGAGTGTCATCCAGGCGACAGGCTTTCCAGATGGCAGGAGCGATGTGTTGACACAGAGGATTGTAGAACGTCGCAGGCAGAGCGAATGTTGTGAGAAGAAAAGTCTCCATCTCCCGATTGATGGGGCTTTCCGGATCGAAGTCCTTTAATTGTTCATTGAAAGTCCTTCGAGACATGAAGTGAAGGAGTTCTCTCCATTCATCAAAAGTGAATAAGGGAACAATCGGTCCTGAAGGACGATACGACCAAAGTGATGAACGGTCTCGGATCCATTCTGTGATGGCCTTGTGTGGAGGGAGACATTCGTATACGAATCGTTCGTCAGCTGTCATTTCATCCTTCACATAATCGATGAGCGATGTGGCATCAATTCCAAACACTACTGGTGGTATCACGAAGTGAAGACCTCGCATGAGAAACGGATGGAGCCGGGTTGAAGGAAACAGCTGTGTCGAGTGACGAAAGAGAGTTAAAATCTGATCGAGCGACGATGGATGGCCTTGCATCTGTTGTCTGACGAGCCTTTCGATCATAACATCGATTGGGAATCTTGATGGCAATGGATGATGAGGTTTCACAAGAGCCAGACAAACAGCAGTAACTGAGTGGAATTCACTGAATTTCCAGGCTTCCTCCAAATAATAATCAACCAAAACTTGTGGGAGGGGAGTTACATTGAAGGCGGCTGAATAAATTGCTGCGCAATAAACGTGAAATTTACGAAGTGGTGGTTGATTGACGAGGTTGAGTTTGAAGTTACGAGGCTGAACAGGCATTAGGGCGGTGACAGGAATTGTTTGACGTGTGGCATCTTTCCCGAGTTGTAGTAAAGATGACACATCTTGGTTCATCGTGGGGATTATGTGCTGCGATTTGTCGAAAGACATCAAGGGAGTAAACAGGCCATTGACATGGTCAACTGAGAGGGAGGACTCACTCTTCGGGTTGTTCACGAACAGTTGATCGGTGACGGCGGTGTTGACGAATAAAGCAACTTCTGATGACATTTCTGTGGCTGAGGTGTCGATCGCTCCGAGTGTGTGTTTCAGAAGGAGTGCTTTGTGGGATGGTGATGAGAAGAGATGCGAGACGAGTCTGAGTGAGGTGGAGCGGATTTGGGGATGATGTGAATCGAGGAGTTGTGCGAGGTGGGTGAAGAGAGTCTCGCTGAGCGGGATGAATTTGCAGGATTTTGTTTGCTCGATTGTGAAGACTGCGTTTGACAATGCTGTCAGCACATCCTCATCAGCTTGACTGGAATAAATTAAAAATTGAAAAGAAAATGAAAGTCAAACAAGAAAGCATCATCAGGGAGCTCGTTTGTGAGAATTTGGGTTCTATTTGAGGTGAGATAGGAAATGCCAGACAGGACATAGTTTGTGGGTCTGATGAAAGGATAACATTTCTTCTGAGGAAGTCGGTCTGGACGCGGAGCAAACAACGAGAGTTTGAGGTGGAGAAGTCGAGAACGGTCGTCAGGCGCATCACTTTCCGGTTTGATGTCGAGATCCAGAGTGACATCCGAGGATTGGGTGAGTGCGGTTGAGATGCGATCAGAATGAATAGTGGAATGGCTAGAAGACGTGTCTGACAGGAATGTGGAAGTGTCGGAATCAGGAAGAAGGGTTTGGAGCGATTCCACTTCAAATGAAATCCCCTCCCAACTCCACGACGGCTCGGCATCCGATTCGTCAAAGTCATTAGTTTCGAGATTGGGTTTCTTATCTTTGCTGACGATCTTCTCTGTCTCTGGCGATGTGTTCCCGATTTGCTTCACAAAGATTTCTTTAAAGAAGAACGAGTCAATAGAAAAGATGTTGAGAAGGTGAATGGCCCTGAAGAAGAATGGCTGTGTTTCTGGTGGCGACAAGACCTGTCAATTTCATCCAAAAGAAAAGGCAAACGGGGTCAATTGTTCCGGCAAGGATATCAAACATGTATTTTTCAAAATCAGTCCAATTTTCCGACTCATCCGATTGTTTAAAATACTTTTGTGGAATCGTCCGTTCAGGAGGATTGTCAGTGTCGAAGAGTTGGTTAGAAAGTCGAAAAAAGATGGATGTGGCTGACATGAGGTCATCTCTCAGAGTACATCTTAATATCGTGAGATGCGGAGGAAAAACACACGATTGTTCATAGGAGGATCGTTTCTGGAATGACTTGTTGCTCAACGGCACTAAAAAGAATCAAAAAGAATCAGACACACAGAGGTGTACTGAATAGGCAAGATCAAAGAAGATATTCTCTTCTGACAGGGTCACATGCGGAACACGATAAATGTGGAGTGTTTGGATTCCCCAGCACAAACTCAGATACATCGACATGAAATGCTGCAGAATGTCACAATAGCGAGGGGAGCACACCACTTTCGGATCAGGATCAGAAGGGTCGAGTCCAAACGAACAATCGAAAGAGAGGAGGGGAATCTGCGACGTGAATTCAATCCATTTCCATGTTGTATTCACCACAATATCTTCACCAAATGTATGAACACAATCAATATTCTGCAGATTGTGCAAAACTGCATCGATTAAGGAATCGTCAGCGACGAAGAATCGACGAGTGATTCGTTCGGCACAAGAATTTGTAAGTCTGTCATGTAATTCATTCTCCACTTCCGCGTACTGTTCAGGCGTTAATGACAAGTTTGTCGGGTTCATCTCGAATATTTTCGCAGTTTCTTTCAAGTTTATCTGGTATGGCGTGGATGAATTGAGATAGAAGACAAAAATGGGAATACAACTGGCTCACCGAGAAAATGAGGGACGAGATGTGTTCAGGTTCGTCGAAAACTCCAGGAACGAGAACTCCCAACCTGAAACTTGAATCATGGTTAGATCAAGTTAAAAGAATCTGGACATGTTCTTGGTCTGGTAAACCTGAGACGTCACAGCAAGATACGGGTTGAAACTATTTTCGTAAAAAAAC
Organism: Blattamonas nauphoetae; assembly: GCA_033064195.1. Classification (NCBI taxonomy): domain Eukaryota; phylum Preaxostyla; order Oxymonadida; genus Blattamonas; species Blattamonas nauphoetae. The sequence continues at coordinate 312,736 of JARBJD010000048.1, forward strand.
TATTTTTAATTGTTTTGATTCAAAATAAACTGGTTGGAGGAAAAAGAATCTGAATAAAAGAATAAGAAGTGCAAAATAATGAAGGAAGAGCGACTGTATGTCCATTCAATTTGATGTCAATTTCCAATACATACCGTTCAAGTGCAGCCATCTCTCACTATCGTTTGGAGTGACACGACTGACCCAAAAGCGTGCACAATCTCAGAAACTGTCACAAGTCCATCCAACTTCTCGTTTCCTACAAACAGAGCGTGTTTGTGGAACGACAGAGGCGCACACACACAATGCAGACTCCCAACGAAGAACAGCACGTCATGCACAGTCGCCGAGCCACCAAACAGACCCATCACTCGTCGCATCGGCGTCTCAATCCACAATCGGAGAGGGGTCGTGGATTCGTCAGGTCGAGAGTTGGGGGAGGCTGTGCTTGGCGAGAGACAGGACGTGAGATCAGTCATACACGAATCAAAGATTCCTTGTTTCAGTTGTCTCATATTCTCCTCCCTTTCTCTTTCGGATGACAGAATGCTGTCTTGTTCACTCTTCACTCGACGCAGATTCAATGGCAAGCAGATTGAGCTGACGTCGAGTGGGTCGGGCGGGGTGTTGAAGAGGGACACAAGCGACAAGTCCTCCTCTTCGGACAAAAAGGGATTGTGTGAGATGAAAGACAACGAGAGGAGAGAATGCGGAGGGAACGGCGGAGAGGGATGGAGAGAGTCGGGAGGAAGAGAACGGTCAACTGTGAATGCGTCTGTTGGAGGCCAAACAAGAGCGAGAGGGCTGGTCGAGTTTGTCTGCGCCACAAACGCTGTTCGAACTCCATCGATCGAGACAAGTGTTGTCGGACAATCCGGCAAGAGCGACTCCACTGCGGTCAGTCTGATCGGGAGCGATGGGAAGTCCTCCTGCGAATGGATCGATTCTTGAGGATTCCGCACGAAATTGAAACGAGCAATGACAGTCTCGAAAGGAAGAGATGGATGGCGAGAGAGGAGTGGTGATTGCGACGGTTCAGGATGCATGGTCGAATCGATTGGTGGAGTTGAAGGAAGGCGACCATCTGCGAACCAACACACATTTCCGAGTTGGGGGAGTTGTTCGCGAAGAAGGCGTTCGAGCGAGAGGAACGACGAGGAGAGAGGGAGAGAGAACGAGAAGTGGTCTTCCCTCAGAGTCCCTTCCATCTCTCCACACTCCATCAGCCCCGACACAACCGTCACAGACACTTCAACAATCTCCGATCGCACTTCCACGTCGGCCACAACTTCCACTGATTCGACACGCGTGGACTCAAACTGGGTCAGGCCTTTCCTTCGCATCTTCTGTCCTTTCACGTCCATCACACACAACGGAATCGAGAGGAATAGCGAGAGAGAACGGCTGAACGCGTCAGGCCGATTTTCACAACGCCAGCGAAACTCATGTTTTGTTTCGACAGACACACGCTCGATCGTTTTGTTCATCGTTCCTCGAACTCGAAACACCTCTCTCACCTTCACCAAATCCAACACAACTCTCGTCTCGTCAGGCAAAAGAGGATATTTCGGAGCAAGTGACACATTTCGTGATCCGTTCGATCGAACAGCCATTCTCCGACGAACCTTCCGATGCCTCGGAGCACGCGTCTGTCTTGTTTCCGTTGACTCGTCAGGATCGGTCGAACTGACTCCGAATTCCGGCATCACAGTTTGTTCGATCAGTGACGAATCAGAAAGAGGGTATTCTGGTTTCAGGTCGAAGAGGGTCGGAGTGTCGGTGTCTTCATCGTCTTCCACTTCCTCGCTCGACCACTCGCTGTCTCTCTCGTCGCCTCCTTCCTCGCCTTCGCTCTCACTCGACTCACAATCGTTCAAAATGCGAAAGGTGCCTCTTTTCTCCACAAGACGAGTCAGATCTCGCTCGAGACACGGTTCTCTTCCAACTTTGGCGATGTGTTGTCGACGAACTCCATCCGAATCCACAAAATGAACACAAATCTGCGAATTCACAACTGCCCTGAGCGAGAAAGTGTTGATCCCCTTCCATCCAAAATCCATGTCTCTTCCACGAAGCATCTCGAGTGAGTCGACCAACCGAAAGACCTCGTCGACAGTTTGATGTCTGTCGAGAGGCAGGAACGGAGCATCATATTTCCTGACCTCCCAAATCAGCCAGAGCAGATCGTTGAGATAGTCGAATTGCATCTGTTTCATCTTTTTCGACCCGGACACTGAGACTGTGTCGACATTAACCAATGCGGATGGAGCGGATGAGGAGATTGACAGGAAAGGAGCACCGGGAAGAGCGATTAGCGGGTCTTTTCGGTGAGATGTGACAAGCTGTCCGTTCATGAACAGAATGTTTAAACTGGTGGAAGAATAACGGACCATTCGGAAGTTTGACATGTTCACATCCGACAGAATGTATCCACTTTTGACAAATGATGGGAAGACGAGAGGAGGCGCGTTGGGGAAGTCTGCTGAGATGACGAAACAGCAGTCGGGGAAACAGGAGCAGGTGAAGTCGATGTGGGTTGAGGGAAGGAGAGAGGAGAGGGTGGCCTCGGTGAGGAGGGAAGAGTTGAAGTGCAGCGGAGGGAGGCAGAAATCACGTGCAAATCTGGTCATGTGGCTCTCTTTCAGAAACGTCCGTCGAACAAGATCAACAACAGCGCCTTCCAACGCATTCCGAAGTGCAGACAGCGACGACAGCGATGTTCGAGGAAGGGTGATGTGCAACACTTCGATCGGTCGCTCGTCGAGTGTCAGGCGGACAACCACAAAGTCCGATTTTGGTTCGAGGCGCAATTTGAGTGTGCAGCCCACCAAATCAGAAGATGTCAGAGGTGTGGACAGTTCAGCGATCTCCGCGTATCTTTCGCCATTCAGTGTGAAGGGAAGAAGAGAGCCTGTTTTGATGTTGATGAGATCGACGTGGTTGAAATCGACTGATCCTTTGAACTTCTTCAACGGGATTCTGGAGTCTTTGGTGACGGTGTCCACATCCATCCTGAATCCACAGATCGTGGTTTTGATACAAGACCATGGTGCGATTGGAGCTTTGTGTGCCTGGACAGGTGCTGGTTGAAGGGTGGCGACGAGCGAGGGAGAGAGGCCGAGCGAGATGAGGCGAGTGGAGAGGGGGAGGGGTGTGTCGTTGTGGGTGAATGTCAGCGAAGACGGGGAGAAGTGACGGTTCGATAACATCACGCGGCGAGAGAGCGAGCGGAGAGTGGCCGAGGCACACATCGAATGCTCTTCCTCCTTCCCATTCACTCGCACTCCAACCAACACCATTCCTGGCCAATCCACAACTGAAATCTCCATCTCTGACTCGTCCGTCAGTCCACTCACAACATCCCAGTCTCGCAGCTCCTTCTCTCCCAAAAACAGACTCAATTCAGCTCCTTCCCTCCCCATCACACCAGCAATCTCTTTCCGAACTCTTCCAATCCGTTCCCAACTCTCCACGTTCAACCAGTGCTTCGTCGTTTCTGTCCGAGCAACGATTCTCATCGAGGCAGGCGCAACTCGGCAGTGAAGTCTCAGACTCAGAGTCCGTGTCATGTTCTGAACTCTCCCTGCCTCACTCATGAACTGCCTTGTCCGCTTCGATCGTTGAGTGAGAGATCCTCCTTCACGTGTCCCTTCCTTCTTCCTGTTCATCTGTCCTGTTTCAGTCGTTCCACCTTCCTCGTTCTGTTCATCCTTCCAAAGTCGGACTCGACGCCAATCCACCTGCTGCCAGTCTCCAACCATCTTCTTCAACTCCAATCCACTCGTTCTGCTGCTCACTCTCACAAACTCGTTCTTCGCGTCTCCACACACAACCACAACTTTGACTCCGTAGTCTCTTCCCATCACATCCAGCGTAATCCTCACTGGAGCTTCAGGAAGCCAGAACGCACGCGATTTCTGACGCGGATCGCAGTTTTCGTCTTGTTGGGCGAGGATGTGTTGTGGAGGGAGTGAGAAGTGGGCGGAGAGGGAGTCCAGAGCGAGCGAAGGATTCACGCGAACTCCGCAGCACCACAACGTCACCTCATCCTTGCCCTTCCCGTACAGAGCAGCAGCAGGTGCGATCAGGGCTTCCATCTTCTCGAATCTGTTCATTTCCATCGCAGTCGAGTTGTTGTTCGTTCGGAGTGTCACTTCAACCACGAGTGGCGAAATGTCAGTTTGCAAGACAAGTTGGGGGCCAGTTGTGAGTTGGTCAAGTTCAACATCATCCGAAAGTGCGATTGACTTCATTCGTGCGGCAGTGGCTGGAGAGACAGGAGGGGGAGGATCGAGATCGGTCCTCCCGTTGAAGTGAGTGGACGGTTCCAAAAGTCTCACAAATCTGATGCAACGCACATCTGTTTCATAAACTTCGGCTGCTTTGTTCTTCAGAGAGCCAAGTGTTTCAAAACACCCAAATTGGATGCATTCACGCACGGGGTTCTGAGAAACGAGCGTAACATGCACATAAGGCGAGCGAAGCGAAATCTCCACAGGCGATCTTTCCAGACTGCTGAAAAGGCGATTCGAGAGAGGATCTGCGGCGATCTCTCGATTGTTCTGGCACATCCGAACACATCGCTCGTCCACCCCCAAGAAAGTTCCAAGAGACGCTCGAAAAGACAAAGAATCATCGAAATTCCATCCACAGGAGTTTCTCCGGCTTTTTTCTGCATTCGTAACGTCAAACAATTTGATACAGCTTCTTTGCTCGGTTTCACATCGCGGGCGAGATCGATGTTGTCGATTAGGCGTTTGGGGTCTTCGTCGTCGAGGCGTGTTCAGAGGAGGGCTCTCCAATTTCATTCTCCTGATCTCTTCTTGAAGTTTTGTAACTTCAGATTCGAGTGTTTTGATTTTCTGCGCAGACGAGTCAGGAACATCTGGTAAAAGGGAAGATATCGTCTCATTTTCGAGGTCGGTGTTCGGTGGGGTTGTGGAATACGATTGAGTTGAATGTGGATCATTCCTCAACGAATGGTTCTGTTGATACAACAGAGTCGTGGGTTGACGGGAGATTGCATGAGGAGGCACAGGAGTGTAAAGAGGACTTATCGTAAATGAAGGCTGTGAAGACTGTGGGGGAAACTCATCAGGAAGGGAGACACTATGGAGATTGCAGAATGTTGGTGCTTTCGGGGGCATAACAAGAACGACGATTAAGATTCACAAATGACGAGTTCAAACGATCAAGATCCCAACATGAAAAAATAACGAAAGTAGTTTCTAGGTTCCGAGAGGAAACTCACCTTATTCATGTCTCATAACACCGGAAGAATCTTTGTTTGTTCAATCAATGAGTGGGACTCTGAAAAAGTCTGTGCAGTATTGACGAGCCTTTCGGATCATCCCGAAAGTCGAATTCTCATCTCAAATGACGACACAAACACAATCCGGAGAAATTGAACAGTCGACGACTGGCTTGATAAAAGATTTCATCACATTGCAGAGTGTGCTCCTCTCACTTTGAGAGATTATTTCTCACTTCCGATTTTTGTGAGTCAGAAGAACGGACAAGAATCTCAAACGAGTTGGACACGACATTGAAGAGATATATTGCGAATCGGGACGAACATGAATACAAACGACAAACTGCAAACTTGTCGGAATCGTTTGTTTCCCTCTGTTCAGAACTGAAGGAGATTCGCGAAGAACTAGAAAAGCGGGGTGACTGTCAATGGTTGGAAGAGATAAAGACAATCCAGGAGAGTGAGAAACAGAAACGAGACCTGGTGTGTTTTCTGATTTTGAGTCAAAATGCGTTCAGACAGTTGAGCTCCACAGTCTGATGATCTCTGGAATAGGACAGACGGAAGAGAACGGACGAATCAGAGAACTTCAGAGGGAGATTGGGGATCTTGGAGAATTGATCAACGACTCACTCTCCGAAATGATTGTTTCAACTTGATTCACCATTCACTCGTGTCCCTTCATCTTTCTTCATTCCATGACAACGACATTATCTTCATTATCATGATTTATAGCGTTTCTCTCTTCGAATTCCACGGTAGATCTCCGAGACGCACCGTTCATTTTTCCAAACTCCCTGTAGAACGAATGTCACACGTTAGTGAATTGAGTGTATACATGAGGATGGAAAGAAATCTACTTGAACTGGATGAGCGATTTTCGGTACAATTCCGGCGCTTCAAATCCAAACAAGTTCAAAACTGTAGCTGCGATGTTCGTCAGACCGGGACCTTCTGGTTCGCCATCTGGCTTGACACCATCCTGAATAAGGGTGTATTCCCCATTGTAGGAATAATCTGTGATTGCGAAGAGAACGTTTGCTGTCGTGTGGGACGTCTTGTTTCCTTTGTGGTCTTTGTCCTCCACATTCCCGTGATCGGCAGTGATAATCAAAAGACCCTTCAGTTTCTCGACTTCTGCGGCAAGACGGGCAACTTGCTCATCCATGCACTTCACAGCGCGGACGCAACTGTCGAAGTTTCCTGTGTGACCGACCATATCCGGGTTGGCGTAGTTCACACGCAGAAATTGGAACTTCTTCGATTGGAGGGCAGCAACGAGCTTGTCTGTCACTTCCACAGCCTTCATTTCTGGGTGCGACTCCGTCTCGCTGTTTGGCAGAGATTCAATGCATTCGTACAGCTCCAACTTCTCGTCGATGTATCCAGATTTGTTCCCGTTCCAGAAGAACGTCACGTGGCCATATTTGTGAGTCTCGGCGACGGCGTAGGCTGTGATTCCGTTGGCGCAGGTGTATTCCGAAAGCGTGTTGTGGATCTCTGGTGGAGGGACGAGATACGTGCTGGGAACGTGGATTTCGGTGTCGTACTCCAAAAGACCAGCATATGCCACTTTGGGGATGGTGCCACGGTCGAAATACGTGAAAGTGGCGTTTGTTTCTTCGAAAGCACGACTAATCTGGAGGGCACGGTCGCCACGGAAGTTCCAGTTGACGCAGGCGTCCCCGTCCTCCATTTTCCCGATCGGCTTCCCGTCTTCGCCGACGATGACGAACGGAAGGTTGTACTGGTCCTTCTTGTCGGGGTGGAGCTGGCGGCACTTCTCGATGGCTTCAGTGGCTGTTTTGAAATATCCAGGATAGTCGGCAGTGATGTCAGCAGCTTCAACTTGGCCGTGAACCATCATGTTCCATCCACGACGAACGATCGACCAATCCGAGTTGTATCGATCCATCACACAATACATGCGTCCCCCTCCCGACGCAATCTTACCGTCGACACCAGAGGCAGCAACAGACTTCAGTTTTTCTTCAAGTTGGTTGATATAGACGAGGCCTGATTCTGGTGGAACATCCCGACCGTCGAGGAGGACGTGGACGCGGATTTTCTTCACAGCGGACTTGACAGCACCGTCAATGAGCTGGAAGATCTGGTTCATGTGGGAGTGGATGTTGCCATCGGACAAAAGACCGAACATGTGCAATGTTTTGTTGTTCTTTCCGCACTCGCCAACGACTTTCTTCCAGTTTTCTGTTTCAAACATCCTGCCTGATGAGAAAGACTCGTCGACAAGCATGGTTCCCTGATGATAGATTTGTCCGCATCCCATCGCATTGTGACCGACTTCAGAATTTCCCATATCCGACTCGGATGGGAGACCGACAGCTGGTCCATGCGCGCGAATTGTCTTATATAATTGCTTTTGCTTGGCTGCTTCAACAATCGCGTTGATTTTTTCTGGGTGGGCAGCAATGATTGGGTTAACATTGGGATCATCTTTGCCAAGTCCGTATCCATCAAGGACGCACTAAATAAGAGAATAGATGAAGCAGAAGGACAAAACACACCCAGACAACGGGTCCTTGGTGTTTGTATCCGTTTTTCAACTTGGGGAGGACAAACGACATCTTTAAAGTCAAGATATGGTTTGATCAACAATCTGTTCACAACGTTTTGAAAAATAGTGAAGAAACATGTGAGGATCAGTCAAAGGATGAATGGAATTTCCTTTAAGTCAAGGAAATGAAACAACGAAAGAATTGGTTGCACGCACGCGTTCGTTCCTGGCGGAGGTGCGAGGTTGGCATTCCGACTTCATTGAAGGACTGCCCAGTCGTGATACTCGTTCCACGCATCAAATATTTCTGATAATTGAACAGAGGGAGCACGGAGAGTGAGAGATGAGGCTGAATCAGAGCTTGAACGGGGTGAAGTATATGATAGGAATCGGGGCCATATGAGAGGTTATCCATGTGACGACTCGAACAAAGAATGCCAGTTTTTGTGGAAGGTCGGGAATTTGGTGATAGTTCCCGTTGCCATCGTATGCATCGGATCTGAGTTTTGGAATCGCCATTGTCATCCATCCAGCTCGGAATAGACCGTAAATCTCTTCGAATGGGAGTTTCACATGGCGATGCTCACTGGAGCATGCTGTTGAACAACAGTTCCATTGTGGAGATGATAACAAAACTGCATGAAAAGAGCTGTAACAAGAGATCACCAATCGACTTTCCTCATCTTTTCTGAGATTGGCGTTGGATGGGAGAGGCGAGAAATGTTGTCGATTCGTAAAGATAGATTTCGGGTCCATGACGAGAGCTAATCGAAGAAATTAGGGATTCAAAAAGAGAATCATACTCCAATTCGCACTGATGAAGGGATCCCCGACAAGAAACTTTCTCCAGCCTTACCATTCACAAAGAATTGCACAGTTCGAGGTGTTGAGTCAAGATCAACTTCCATTCGAATGCAATCGAATTCTTTCAAACGAGAGTGGCAAGATTGAATTGGGAAGGAGGATGGAGTTTTGATGGAGATATATCCATGCGTGCTGAGACCGACAGAGTCTGAAAAGATGAAAATAGAGAAGAACAGGCTTTTTACATGACCCCCAAGAGATTCATTAACATTGGGGGTTGGATTAGTGGAATTTTCGATACCAACAGAAAAGGTTCCACCTGGTCAAACATTGAAGAGGAATTGAGCAGACCATAAAGCGAAAGAATGGTGATGGTGATTGAGACAATTCCAGATGTGAACGGATCGGAAATAAGGGCAGAACTCCATACAGGCGTTCCATCATCACTCCGACCACTATCTGTTCGGGTAATAGAGGTGCGATCAACAGAGAAATGTGATGGATCCGAGAAAAGGAGGAGTGGAAGTGCGTGGAGGTGAGTTGGAGCACATTGAGTCTGTGGTAGCGTAGACGGACGATCAGAAGTTGTTCTAACATCCACCATTGAGACGATTCCATCTCCAATCATTTCCTGGTTTCAATCCAGCCCATAACTTTGAGGAGAGGTGAACCGAATTGCTAGAACACTACTTATTTCAAATATCAGCCACACCTTGACATATGTGCTTGAAAAAACGAATTGAGCAGATAGTTTCAAGGAGAATTACGCACCCAACAATTACTCATCAAAGAATTTTGATGCGGGTTGATCTGGCGTTGATATTTGTATCAAGATTGATTATCGAAGATGACAGAAAAAATCAAAGTTCCCGATGGATGTATGTCATTTTTCTGTTCTTCATGAATGATTATCGATGTGATTGTTCAAATTCCTGGGTTCGGATCATCAACTCTGGTGGGTTTGGGACGGTAGTGGAACTGATTGAAAATGCAACCAATACGCACTATGCAGGAAAGATGATGCAATACTTGACTGAGATTAACATTTCGCGTTTCGACCGCGAGGTTGGAAGACTGCAAAGATTCTCGCATCCTCGAATTGTGAAATTGAAAGAAGTGCTCACGATTGACAACTCAAAAGTGATGGTGATGGAACTGGGAGGTAAGTCTCTTGCAGAAATCGTGTATGACTACACGGAAAGGAAAGTCCTGATGCCTCGAGAAGTGTGTTCGTGAAGTGCGTTTTCTTCATCTTTTCTTTCCCAATCTATCTTGTTTTTCTTTTTCTTGTCATCCATTTGTGATTGTGTTGATTGTTTCAGGACGTATATCGGGTGATGGAGGATATTGCGTCCGCACTGGAATTGATGCACAACCACGAAAGTGGAAGGACAGCTCACGGCGATATCAAAATGGAGAACATTCTAATCGACGCAGATGGTCATGCGAAGCTCTGTATGCTTCCTTCTTCTCTCTCATTTTCATCATTTTTTCTCACTCTCATCGTTTTCTCGAATAGGTGACTTTGGAGCAGCGGAGTCGGAAAACGTGAGCATATCTCGTTCCGTGATGACGATGATGTACGTGTCGCCGGAGCGGATGAACTCGAGGACAGGACGAGCGACGTGTGAGGCAGATGTGTGGTCGCTGGGAGTGGTTCTGTTTTGGCTGCTGTTTGGAGAACCGCCGTTCACATCGGAGAATCCTCCCCAGCTGATTCGCGAGATCACATCATTCAAAGCGACAGCAATTCCGAATTCGTGTGGAGAAGAAGAGCGAGCACTGCTGATGCGAATGATGGACCCAGTCTGCATTCCTCTCCCAATTGAATATCCTTCCTTTTCCCTTTTCCTCCTCTCTTTTTCTCAGAGTGCTGAAACTCGAGTTACTTGTCGCCAGCTGTGCCGTGGCAAGTCGTTCCGATGCATTGTCAACACAATCGAAGGAATGTGGAAGCTGTTGGACGAAGAACAAGCCAGACGAATGAAAGCCGAACAAGAGAAGAAGAAGGCGGAAGAAGCGAAAGAACAAGCTGAAAGTGAAAAAGCAAAGCTGTCTGATAAAGTGAAGAGGACAGTGAAAGAACTTGAAGATGCAAGAGAAGGGAGGACGAAGAGTGAGCGAGAGAAGAGAGAGAGGACTGAGACGATGGAGCAGACTCAAGCGACGATTCCAACTGCGTGGGATGGAACAGAATCACTCCAAACACTTGACAGAACTACTCACTCACTCACTCCAACCACTCTCACACAAATCGTCGCCTCTCCTCCAAATCTTCCGTGGAGAACAGCATTTACTGGACCGATTCAGGAGGGAGAGTGGGAACTCAAAATCAGAACCAATGGAAGCATGCTCGGGAATGTGCGTGTGTTCTTCTCTCTTCTCATCTTCTCAGAACTTGGCTTCCTCAGACACCCACTTCCTGAAACTGCCATACTAAACAGTTGTGGAGCTTGGACAGGTGGGATTGGTGGTGAGTTCGTTCTTTGCGATGGAAGCATGTGGCAAGCTAGAGAATTCAAGCCAGCAGGAACAAACAAGAAGTGTGTTCAAATGGAAGAAACAGCAGCGATTAGAGTGAACATGTCGACTCGAGAAGCTCGACTGTTTGTGGACGATGAGGAACAGCCTGAGATCTTCACTAATATCCCTTCTTCTCTCTGCCTCGGAATCACAACTGGTTGGGAATCAAAATCTGTTGGAGTGCTGTGGCTGAAACGACTCCGGGAACATGATGAACTGCAACCGGACTGATCACATTTTTCTCTCCTGTCTTCAGTTCATTCTTGTCATCTGTTTCTGTTTCACTTCACGATCATACGCTCTTTCTTTTCGTTCTTTGTGAAAAAGAATGAACGAGAATTCAGCAAGCGACGAGAACAGTGCTGGCAGCGACGACGACACAATCGGGTAGGGCTGGTGGGGGATTGGGGTGACTGTCTCGCCGTTGTCTGTCCGCACCACAGCGATGAATGGGTCGATGGTCGAGAGCTCGCGGTTCGTTGCGTATGCTCCGAACGGCTGGACGTGTGTGAGGTTCTCTGCAGCCCAGTCGATCAGCTCAGACACGAACAGATGCAGCTGGAATCCGCGCGTCATCGAAAACCCGAATGGCGGTTGCAGAAGAGCTTCGGTCAGCTTGGTCGAGAAGATCAGAAGGATCTCGCACATGATTGCGTCCACAGCAGCCGGCGGGAAGAGAGTGCATGTTGGGCTGGGCGATTCAAAGTGATCATAGTCGGGGTCGTTTGGTTGTGTGGTCTGACTCTGCAACAGCTCCAGTGCTTCCGACAGTGCTCCGAGCAGTTCCTCCAATCTGATCTTCTTGTGCCCGTTCTGCCGCGTCGATGGGAACACGAGGTCGTCCATCGGCATCCCCGTCGACATGTCGTCGTCGTCGATCATCTCCAGTCGAGTGATGAAGCAGTTGACGTTCACCGACGACGTGGTCGACGCCTGCACGTTCGCAAAGGCGTTTGACTGGATGGGGGAAGGGAGGGGCGAAGGGGAGGGAGAGGGCTGGAGATGGGGTTGTGGGACGGGAGTAGAAGAGACAGACGTGAACGGGATCTGAACCTTGCTCTGCGGAACCTCCTTCTTCGACGAGGCCGACCGAGAGAAGCTGTGAGAGCGCGAGGGAGGGGGTGGCTTGACGGAAGACTGCAGCTTCATGACAGGCACAGCTTTGGTCGCTGGCGTCGATGGCGGGACAGGGTTGAAGTACAAATCAGAGGTGGGGAAGAGCAGCGAGGACGACGTGGCTGAGAGGAGCGATGTGAGCGACGGAGAACGTGTGAGGAACTGCGAGCCTGTTGAGAGCGAGTCTGAGCGAGGATTCACTGTCAGCTTCTTCGACGGCATCGTCTGAGAAACAGTCAAGTCCAACGACTCGACAACTTTGTGGGTGGCGAATGGAAGCAGAAAGCGGTTGAACAGAAACAACGCAATGTGGTGAAGAAGAAGCGAGATGAGGTACTGCAAGGGCTGCTTGTACAACGTGGAAAGAGGCGGAGCACGAGACGGGCCACCGAAGAGCGATGCACGCCGCTCTGACCCAAACGACGACTGTGCACTCAAACTGGGAGAAGTGTCGGAGACAAGACAGGTGATGCTGAACAGAAACAGACACGTGTTCAGAAAGTACGCAGTTGTTGACAGGAAGTGTGTTGGTGACGTCTTCATTGAAAGGGCAGCCAGCACCTGGTTGTACAGGGCGGTGAGGAGATGGTTGCGGAAGGCGCCAGGCATCATCGGTACCGACTTGGTTGAGTTGACGTCGGGTGATGTGAGCCTCGTCGACTTGTTGCAGGCCACGATCAGCTGCGCCAGCGAGAGCCCCAGAAACGGGACGGGCGTGCCTGGCGAGGCGATGATGAGGGGCTTGGTCGTGCTCGCCTGGCTGTGCGCGCGACTGCGAGGGTCGACGGGAGTGGGCAGAGGCGTGACGGGACTGGTGGAGAGAGGAGGAGGCCGGAAGGGGCCTGATTTGGGAAGAGAGGGTGATTTGATGGAAGACGACGAGGTGATCGAGGTGCGCGTGGGAGGGGATGGGGAAGCAGTTGAATATTCAGAGAGAAGGGTTCGAACAGAAACGAAGGAGGGAGGGAAGAACTTCGTGTCTTGTGTGATGGGCGGCAGAGGAACGTAAACCGAAGGCGGGTGGAAGGGAGGAGCGTCTTGCGTTTTCTGCAGATGCAGCGAGACCGAAAAGGTGCTTGTCCCAGCCGACCCCACCGAGAACAATTTTGGGAAGAAGAGGTATTGTTGTGGGAGGGCGAAGATGGTGTGCAGCTGTGCAAGGAGTCCATCGGGGCTCATCAGCGTGGGTAGGCTGGTGGACGCGGTGGAAGAGTGTTGGAGCTGGTGTATGCCACTGTGACCGAAGATGGAGGTGGGAGGAGGCTGATCAGACGCATCAACCAGTTCCACTTCAGACCCGTCCATCGACGAAGGCGAATGTCCGCGGAGGACCGCGAGGTCTTGCGGCTGAAAGTGCATTGGCTGTGGGATCGCCAATTTGGGAGAAAAGTCTGACAATCTGGACTCATAGTCATCGTCCGTGCTGAGAGAGAACGTGGTTGAAGAGAGATATGGTTCAAGCGGTTGCACGGAGAGCGGTTCAGGAGTGTCAGTTTGAGTAGTTTGGGATGAATGAGGCGTGCTTGAATGAAGATTACGTTCAGAATATTGTTTTATTTGCAGAGAGTTTGGGGTACGGATGAGGTGAGGCATGACAGAGGTCGGCTGTGCCGAAGAAATTGAGAATTGTGTTGCTGAAATGACTCCCTCAATAAAAAAGCTATTGGGCGGGGTGCTGTCGTAAAAAGCATTGAATACAACAGAAATAGATTGAGTTTCGCATTCCTTCAGAGTAATCCCGAGCGCAAACAGAAAGTTGTTGAAGAAATTTGAGAAAGTCTGTGACCCGACAAAAGGTTCAAAGACAAGAAAAGAAAGCTTCAACAGAGATGAGCTCTTGGTATTGTCTGAGGAAAGCATGGTTTTTAGCCTCGATAAAGGAAGAACCGTTGATGAATCTTCATCAAACAGATAGATTCCAGATCGCCCAGCTGTAATGAGCTTTAGATCATGTTCCGAAAACTTAGAAGTAAGCGGTTGCTTCTGTTGAAAGGCTTGTCACATATCCACCCCAATCCCCATTTTTATCGTTCAGCTGCCTCTGCTCATACACATCGTCGAATCCTTCCATTCTCAGATGTCGATGAACAATCTTCACTGATTGACCAAGATCGAGACCTTGCTTGTTCAATTTTCGCTGAACTTGCACTGGCTCGAAGAGAAAACTCAGACTGGACATGTCTTTGTCATAAAAGGTTTTGGCGCTTGTGATGGCCGTAAAGAGCGGAAGTTTCAGAATAAAACTCATGTCTGGTTGATTGAATGTACAAATTAGGAGGAATCTGCCCAAAAGACGCATGAATTTGAACAATTGTTCATCATCCACGATCGAATACAATTGTTGGACAATTTTGGGAAATTGGAAAATGCCGGAAAAAAGTCAAACAAAATGCGAACCTTTTCTCCAGCTCCAAATCATGTCATGTCACAGTACGACCCTTCCATTCGTCGCGATGTTGAGAGTTTGCTGTGAGAACGACAGACCATCAGCTTTTGATCCCATGTCAGAAACTGTGTTGGACCGTCAAACCTACCGAATTGATCCCTCAATCAGATGTTTTTTGGATAGAGCGAGCTGATGACGAGATGGAGATGAATGAAGTAGATGGGAGGACTCCGGTTTGTGGAAGGAAGTGGCTGTGGAGAGTGGTCATCAATAGGCCCAAGAACGCGCAAGGGTTCAACAAAGTTTCCAAATTATCAAAATGGTCCAACAACTGTACCGATTGGCACACAGATGGCGAATATATCCCTCAGACGGCACGAGAACACGCTTCAAGACTGTCTCATGAAGTGTTTGGTCCTCGATCGGGTTTTCCTTCCTGAGGCCGTTGAAATGAGCAGGAAAAGAGAGGCTGAATGATGATGAGAGGATGAAGGTGAAGTTGCATACCTCGTCTCGTCGACTCTGACCATCACATCGACGTCTTTCGTCTCCGATTCTGCGAAGAGTGGAGGAATGTTCTGAGTCGACCTTGGACAGGACTCTACCTCGTCGCTCCCGTGGATGAGCTCATAGTGGTGTTAGAAACCCGCCCGCGTTCAGAAACCCGCAACCGGTGTCCAAAAAACCGCAACCGAACGATCTTCATCATACTCTCACTCTTTCATCATTTATTCACATGGGACAATATTTTTGACATCATAGGTCTCAACCGAAAAAGGACACTTTCCGAAAATCCGTAAATCCTTCACGAATTGAGATGATATGTATTTTTTAATTGAGATTCTTGATGTTCTGATCTCCATGATCGTTCTTCTCTGAAAAGGATTCTGATCGAACCATAATAGTGATATTCTGTCCAAGATTTTCTGGAAAGGGCGTTTTACGATTTCGCTGTCTGTCTACGGCAGTGTAGTCATGAATTAATTAGCCATCAGTATCCTGGACACAGTCTGTTCTCACTATTTCGTCATCTCACCTCAATCTCAGATATTCTGCTTCTCAGACCTTTTGTCACATTTTTCCTTTCCTCTATCCCTCTCTCCCAGCAAACCCTCCTTGTAGTGCTCAACCACTGTCATCGAACGCACCTTTTCTGCCCGTGCCAATCATCAACCCTTCATTCTCATCCCTTCCTCCTCCTTCCTTGTCTTCCCTTCCTCCAGATATCTTCTCCACTCTCCTTCTTGTTTGTGGATGGGGTCAATTATTGTGACAGCAGACTGGGCAAGCTCACGCAGGCATACAACACGTTGATGAAAACTCTCTCAGAAGCGGACTATGTCGAGCGCAAGGATCTGTACGCTAGTCCCCGTATATCTCTCTTTCGGTTTTATTCTTTATTTGTTCTCTGCTAGTCTTGGTTCGTAGGATTGGAGACTCATCAATGTCTTCGACCACGCTGCCTCAGCTGATGACCAGGATCTTAAAAAAACTTGTCGAAACGGCCTTCCGCGTGTGTGTCCCACTCTCCCTAATTTCTTGCAGCAATAACAAGAACAAGGTCGTGCTCGGCGGACACAGTGCTTGTGGCATCGTCGCCCACCGCTTTGTTACCAGTGGCATCGTTGATCAGTCTTGGATCGACGCTTACATCTTTGTTGTCATCTCTTCGGGTGCTCCCTTCGGCGGTGCTCCGATGGCGTTTGGTTCTTCAGCGTCGCCAAGAAAGTGGATGTTCCCGTGGGTGTGCAGGGAGAGATGAACGTTATTTTTTGGGATGATTGATGATTCACGCTGTTCTTCTGTTATATTCGTTCAATCTTTACCGTTCTTTCCGTCACAGTTCGGGGAGTCCACAATCAACATTCTGACGCAAGATTGCGGCTGTCTGCACTGGATGATCCCCAGCAAGAACACCTTCGACGACAATTATGTCGTTGGCCAGCTCAAAAGTATGCTTTCCACTCCATCTTCCATTATATTCACTGCTTTCTCTTTCATCTTCAAAACATCCACAGTCCTCTCCCCTCCTCCCCTCCAACATATCCTCCCTTCACCCACTCTCCCCCTCTCCCATCTCTCTGCTTGCAAAGGCGACATTATGCGCAACATCACAATGAAGAACAGGACGTGGACATTCGACCAGGGAGGTAAGGCCGGTTTGAAGACAGACATCCAACACACTCGAAACATCACCGACAAGCCTCTCGTCAAGCCGAAGGTGATGACACACGTGATGTACTCGATTGGTCTGTGTTTATCCATGTTTCTGCCCTTCCCACTCTCTCCATCTTTCTCTATTTTTGTTGCCTTATCTGCCAATCATTCGTGTCTCCTTCTTTTCTGCGCTTCTTCGTCGTCGTTAGGTGTCACAACCACTGCTGGTGTGATTCTGAATGCTACCAATCCGCGCAGGTGGTCGGACACGCATTCTGATTACTACGTGGATGGCGACGGCACAGTCCCGATTGTTTCACTCAGTGGTGTGCCTTATTTCCGTTCATTCTCGTTCTGTGCCCTTTCTTACCATTCTTTTCGCTCTCCCTTCCCTCGCCTGATTTTCCACTCTTTTCTCATCTTTCGCAGTCCTCCGCAAGTGGAGAGACACCTCGCTTGTCGAATTCCACACGTACCGTGGCTGTGACCACATGGGCATTATCACAGACGCTGTCCCAATTGGCCATATTTTGGACATCACTGCGCCGGAAACTGCCGCGAATATGGAGGATGAGGACTCACTCAACCCTCCCGACGACTTTTAGCCGTCTATGTTAATTCACCACACTTTTATCCTGTTATCTTCGCAATTCTGTATTTACAGAGAGTTCCCCCTCTTTTGCTCAACATTGGACAGACGTAATGTCTTGAATATTGTGGAGAGACGTATCGTGTTGTGATTTTGTATGCTGCCCTTGATTCATGGAGGATCATCATGAGAGAAGGGCATGATCGATCCGTCATCAACGATGCAAGAAGAATGTCCTCATCAATTGAATCCACATCGTTCTATTATGCCCAAAAACTCTGAAGCAGATGGAATAATCATGTCAGAACGTGAACCATTCCTCACATTCGATCCCAACGCACAATTGTCGATTGAGGACAAATCGAGAATTTACTGTTCGCTTGTTGCCCTTGTGTAAGCTGAACACCTGTTTGATGAAGCCCTTCAAGGCAGAGCTGTCCAATTTTTGAAGAAACTTGAACCAACATGGAAACAATCAGAACAAGAAGCGAACTTCGTTATCGACCTTGTTCCTTCTTCGACTGGATCGTTCACGCTTCAGCCAGATCGCCTTCTGGCTTTGTTCAGAGTATTTCCACTCTATTGTCATCTCCTCACTCGACTGTGGTCGCAGTGGTGATGACCTTCCTGGACAGAACAAACAGAGCTTCATCGAGCGAAATCCATCTTCGTATCAAGCTTCCAATCCTCTCTTCAATCATCATTCATCGATGAAACTGGTTCAAAAGTTTCTGAAAGTTCGTATCTCCACATTCTTCACATTCCATCTGGTTTCAAAGGAACTATTCATTTCCCGATCTAACTCATGGCCTTACCTCCACTACTCTTCACTGCTCCTTCCCACTTCATCGTGCGCTCCTCGATCATCACTCGTACAGCAGGTGCCATCACTCCGAAAAGATCTACCAACACCAGCTTGATTCTCATTGGAGACCCTGTCACAACGGGAATTGTATCCGTCACTATGACGATTCTCTCTCTTCCCGCAACCGATTGTTTCTCGTTTTCTTCTTCATCGTTGTCAACCTACCCTGGAGAAATCTTCATTGGTCTTCTCGACTCAACTACACCTGACACCGAAGTGGATGAAATCATTGGATGTAATATTAAGAGTTTGTCTCCCTTTTCCTCATATCTCCAGATTCTCTCTCACTCTCTTCATCGACTGGTCGAATCAACCTCAAGACACCATCCACCCGTCGCGTCACTGAACTGCCGTTAAACTACTCACATTTGAAGGAAGGAGCTTGTGTGTGGATGTAGGTGGACATGGAATCGACACCTCGAACAGTCTAATTCTTCATGAATGGGAAAGCTGGCCAGCTTTATGTTTCTGGTCTTTCCCAATCTGTCAGAATCGGTGTTTGCTTCTCTCGTTTTTGTTCTCTTTCAAGTTCACTGTTTTTGTGCAAGAAACGTCGTTCGGAATTGACAGAATCGCTCGACAGCAAAGACCAACCCCAATCGCACCGGAAATGAAAGATCTGACTTGCCAGAACTTGACCACACTTGTCTTTCGTGAAGGATACTGAAAGAGAGTGAGATGGACTTGCTTGATCTTGGATTGGGCAATGTGGGTGGAGTGATTTACCGCATTTTCAAAACTACAACACAGTGATTTCTTGTTTCTCTTCTCTCCTTTCTGATTGACGGATACAACTTCATGTGTGTTGTTCACTCCGTTCATGCCATTGATTTCTTGATTCTACAATTTTGTGCGACATTTCTGCCTTTCATCTTGATTTCTCTCCGATTCTTCTATCCCGTCAGATTCGACCGATCTTGCAGTGGTTAGGCCATACGTGTCCATTCTCTGTTGATTTCGGTGATAGAGATGGCATGGATGGTGAGAGATAGGATTGTGCGAAGGACTCGACAAGAGTGGAACACTACTCACGTGGACGAAGTGACATTTATAGATTGCTGCTCGGAAGTGTGGGAGGGCCATTTGGGAGCACATGCACACCGACAGTTCTGATGAGATGCCCGACCAGCGATGGGCAAGCTTCGATTTGACATCGCTCCAATCTCGGAACATACCAACGAATTGAACTGCTCTACACCCACACATCAGCCATCAACTGCTCTTGTGCTCATTTGTTGTGAAGATTGAGGTTATTCTCGCCGATGTTGAACAACCCAAAACGATCTATCACTTCACAACTGGCCACAATCGCTCCTTTCTCCCATTTGGACGTGCAATGTTCCTTCCCTTCATGCCCATATCATAAACCTGCTCCGCATTCTCCAACAATCTCGGAGACTCGCTGAAAGGCCTCGCCCACACTTTCACTCCGAATTGGCCGAACAGCAAGGATGATGCGATGTCTCCACACTTTTTGGGAAGCTGGATCAAACAGCACGTGTCGCTGTCAGCTGAACAACACTTAGAACACGGAGTCGAACAAAAATCAATCGAACACTCATCGCCGTCCACCAACTCCCCCTCTTTCGGCTGTCTCCCAATCGTTTCTCGTTTCCTGGCCAGTGATGCAGCACAGTCTTCTTATAGCGGATACTCGAGTAATTTTACCTTAATTCCTCTGTTTTTCGTTTTTCGTCATTTTTGCCAAATGTGTCAATAGTGGCATTCAATCCAGACCTCACACAATCAATTCCTCCTGATATCCATTGTTTGTCCCTAACTGAATAATTCTTGTCTTGATTGGTTGAAGTTACTCTATTCATGGGATGGATCGTCTCTGGGTTCCTCTCCGTAGCTTCACCGTTGCACTCGGAGACGAGATGAGAGCCGACACAGAAGCGGCCCAATCTGGACAACGGATGATGTAATCTCTGTTTTCGGAAGGCTTCGAAGACACACTCGAACAGAAGATGAAACACGAAAGAGCGGCTCTTATGGGAGTTATCTTGTCAACAGCTGTCTCTCAATCTCACAGAAACTGGGATTGAATGTGTGAAGGCTGTGAACGATTCAATCTCAAATGACACATCGAAACTACCTCGCTGGAATGACTCCAACTCATTTCCGTGGACTCCCCTTCGATGTTTGGAATACTCTGATTGCTAGTACAGATGAACAGATTCTGCGATCGCCTCCACTCTTCTAGAAGTGGGTTGCTCATTTAGGTTCGTCGTTCTCAACGTGACTGTCTTTGACTGTCACATCTTCGACCGTCCTCTCTCCACACAATTCCTTGCGTCTCTGCACGATCCATTGTGACCAGATTATCTTTCCACTCTCGACTTTTGGAGCATCTCAAAATCCCATCTCATCAATCTCGTAAAATGAAATGTAGCCTACACTCCCGCCATTTCACATCCACCCAGGATTGGTTCCATGATCGTCCCCTGTTGAACTTGTACTCTGTCATTGTTCTCGTTCCGGGAACCAATCCCCAAACTGTCATCCGAAACCGAAGAATCGAATCACTCTTGTCGACTTTGTTGGTCCACATGGTTTACTCTTCATTGCACCTCGTCGGGGATGGAACAACTTGTTGCGCACCCGGTTACCACCGTTTGAAAACGATCTCACGTTCCGTAGCGAAAAAGAAAGTCAACCGTTCGCATTAATCGCTGTTCTGATAACGATTCGAGACGCGACTATTTTGCATACAATTGACAAACTATTCAGGTATCTCTCTTCTTCCCTTTCACTGCCCCTCTCTCTCAAATCCCATCACAAAGCAGGCAATCCTCCAGATTCTCTCAATGACAGCGCTGAAAACGTGGCGGAAGAAGGAGGGCGAGGGAAGGCTGTAGGCGACGAGGATTTGATAGCTGTTGTGAACAATGCGCATGCTCATCTTTTGATAATGTAGAAGCGACAATATCTGTGATTATCCTCCGCTTGGCCAGAATCCGTACTCTATACAAGAAACACGCTTGGACGGTGATCGTGTTTTCTCACCGTGGTATTTTGAGAGGAGAGTGATGGAACAGACAAGAAGAGCGAAACCAAAAGAACACTGAGAGCAGAAAGATCGATCACCTATTTCTCTCACAAATCCGAAACCAAACCTGCTGCTGGTCAAAATAAACCAAAGACTACTGCGGTATCCACTTCTCCCTCCTCGCTATCCAACTTATCTCCATCCGCCAGCAACTTCATTCAACCTTAACACTCCGTTCAAGCGATCTCGGTGAACAGAACTCAATCAACATGTTCTGTTTGATTGGTCGTCCATGGTCTGATTCATAGTCAGAATAAGACATCATATTACACATGCTGAACTTTTCAGTCCAAACCGGATCGTAGTCAATCGACAATAATGATAATCGGACGTTTGTTTCCCCTTTTTCATCGCTATTTCTATCTCTTCAGCAATCTGGTTCATCGTAATTGATAAAGTTTCCAATATTCAGTTGCGACTGCTGTGATGAGCGAGGGAGGATTTGATTCGATGTTTGTTGTCGTTTAACCTTTATGTGTGCCTTCTTTTATTGGCAAAACAGCACTCCTGCTCATCTTCACATACCTCTTTCCCAACCTCGCCGTTTCTGTCGCTATGATTCAGCCAGGCTCATCGATTCCCTTCGTTTCTCAAACTCCACAACATCTGAAGATAAACACACAACGATCACTTTTACATTGCTTGGTGAATGCTCCTTTCTGGTTTCTTAAATTTGGGAGTTCTGAACAAGGACACTTTTCATTTTAATTGGAATAGTGGTGACCATCATGTTTCTCCACCCTTTCATTTCAACTGGACTTCTCTGATTGACTGTGGTGTAGGTTGTATTATGTGCATCACTATTTCGAGACGACTATATTGAAAAGGAAGAAGGAAAGAGAAATCGACGATAACAACATGCGATAAGAATTGCTGGATAGATATGCGTTGAAACCAGAAAACGACGGAAATGCAAAAAGAATATCGGCTCTGTGTCACTGCAATCAAATCCGTTCTGTGGGCATTTTGTGAGGAGGAGTTGCTGGAGAGGTGGAGTCAGATCATGAAAGGCGTTATCTTGATCTGCAGATCCCTTTCTCCTCCTCAACCATGACCACATCGGTTCCTTCCATCCGTCAGGAATGCGATTGGAATGGTTCGTTGTCGTCATCAGCTTGTTCTTTTGGCTCTTCTTGTTCAGCGGCTGGTTTGGAATTCTGTACTTCTATTTCGTCTCTCTTCGCTCATCTTCTCTTCTAACTGCTCATACAAATCGTCATTCGTCAGATAGATCTTAAAACATCTATACACAAACGCACTCTCGATCTTCCTTGTCTCTCGTCGCTTTCTGGTCGACAACATTAACTGCAGAAACAGCATACACAACACACCAATCCACCTCTCCCGTCTCACACTATGTTCGCCTATCTCCGTTGCAGTAGAGTGGAGAAGGGCAGAAGAGGGAGATTGGGGTTGGCAGCGAGCAGCGAGTCAAAAGAAACGACAGGGTGCAGAAACGCCTTCTTTCCGTCGAGGAGAGAGTGTGTGAGGTCGAAAAACCCACACCCGCTTCGGGTTGATGTTGGGCACGTCGGAAAAGAGACAAGAAACTGGAAGAGATGTCAAAGGCGGGGATCCTTTGAATGGAGAAGAGTGTGGAAGAGGTGGACTAACGACGTGATTCCAGTCAAGGTCAGTTGCCAATTTTGAAGCAGAGACACAAATCTGAGCAATGACACGATCGAAGAAACTGTTGTGGGTTCCCTTTCGATATGTGAAGTGAATACGGGCCAAATGTGCAGGAGGAACGAAATACATCGTTGCAGAAGCGGAACAGATAGTACGAAGAGCGATTCATATTTCTCCGGGATGATGTCGAGTGTTAGAGATGATTGGATACCCGTTGACACACGTTTGTGTAAATGTTCTTCTGTCTTTTTTAACCACTTTCAGAAGGGTACTGGTGACTTCAGAGAGGATGTCGGCTCGAATGAGCGGTGGAAAGGCTAATTCCGACACATCAAGTCTGGTCTTTCGTTGAACTCGCTCGACGACAGCCAAGATCGCTTCGTTCACCCGGATGAAGTCCTCCCATCTGTTTTCGAACAATACTCCAGAGAAAGAGGCAAAACCGTGAACATTAGGAGCTTGCTCAGGCTGACAAAAAGTGTCGTGAAATCTGGAGCCTAGGTCGGTCGTAGAGATATTAGGGTGAGGAGGATGGAAAGGAACGAGCTGTTGTTTAGTAGATCAGTTTTGTAAGTGTTAGCTGGTTCGGGTCAAGGTCAGTGAAGCACTACCACTACACGGCCGAGTGAGGACTGAACGAAAGAACAGGAAGCTTGACGCTGTCTGATCTTGATTGATAGCCACTAGTTGTACCAATTGTTCAAATACTTCGTTAGTTTTGTCGAGCTCGAGCATAGACTTGGAAAATGTGATCTGACCAGCTGATGAATACTCTGCGACGATGTCGGAGGAGTTTGTGATGCCGAGAGTGAGAATTTGAGCGATAAATGATGGTATTGCTGTCATCTCCACATGGTTTGACAATTTCTTCCGAGTGGTTGAAAGAGTATGGAAGAAGAGATGGAGTGGTTTGTATGGTTCTTCGTCTACTATCTCAAACAGGAGTTGAGCTCAAATGTCTTGAATGTGAGCAGTTCTACCCACTTGTGTCTGTAAGCCGAAAGAGTACTCGAACATCAAGACGAGAAGATCAGGTGATGTTTGTGCGTGACTGAGAGTTTTGTGAGTCCAAATAAGGGCCGCTTTGGGGAATGGAATGTTTGAAGAGCTGAAAGGACTTTTAAGGGGAGGGTTTTGTGAGTGAAATTGATGAATGGAGTGAGATGAGGAGTTCTTCCACTGGTTCTTCTTCTGAACGAAGGAAATGGAGTGAAAATGGGAAGGAAGGATAATAAAACGAATTAGAGATCAGTCAATTATTTCGGAGGTGGGATCGATCCAAAAGTCAGTAGAGAGTTTGGCGGAGGGGTTTGAAGGTATTTTATATCGCTAGGCGTGATTGGTTTCTGACAATGTTTAATTCCATCAAAAGATTGCTCAAATGCGAAT